>QANU01107381.1:34628-77105 GCA_003254905.1 Nissolia schottii
TGAATTCCTTAAGTATTCGAATGCAGACTACAAAAATCGCCTTCCGAGACTCCAGATCGTAAACTTTCACTGTTCCTAGGGTTCCAAGTAGTACAGTTATGCGTTTCAATTTTCTACCGTTTGCTAAACCCTTTTTACACAATATCCCCCCAAAATACTACTTAATAGTTATACAGTCAGATATACAGATAGGTCACATATACAATTAAAAACTAAACCACATAGACAGTGGGCTTAGGGTTACCCACCTCCGATCGGGATTCTGATTCGGTGACTCTGAAGGGGAGATAGTCCTCTTCGCGATGGCGTGCTCCGACTAATTTTTGGAGACTCCGGCACGAAATCTAGCAGTGTCGGAACGTGACCCTCGGCTTGCTCTCTGAACGTAACTTCTGAAGATTTACGAAGTTATTTATAACCGCGCACAGTGAAAGTAAATTTTCCTTTTCCCTGTAGCTTCCTCACTCTCTCTCACGTTTTCCCTCTGAAGCTTGCAGCTTCATATAATTATTATTAATATTATATTATTATTTATTTATTTCTCCTTTCCTTTGTTTGTTTGTTCATTTATCTATTTATTTATTCTTTTATTCATTTGTTTACTTATTTATTTAGCTATTCGCTCATTTATTCTTTCGCTTATTCTTTCACTTATTGATCTATTTATTACTTAACTTCTCTCAGGAGTTAGGTTCTTTTATCGGAATTCGGTTTTTATTTGATCGCGTTTTGTCCGCAAAGCCCTGTACCCGCTTGCCCTAAAAATATCCCGGGCACACTGCTGTGACTCATTTATTTTTCCCTTCGGTCTCGGACAATTTTCTCGGGGACCAGAGACTTTTCCCATTGGGCCAAAAATCCTGCAGACGTTTCCGGTATCCGGGGAATTTTCGTTCGAGTTGAAACTCGTCCAGCGGCTCCCGAAATTCATGAGGCAGCTAAACCTAATCCATTCTCCTAGATTCCCAGGGTTTTGGAATTGTAAGTCAATTTCCCTCGCTTCCTCGACGGTTTTCGGCCGGTCTCGGCGGTCGACGAATAACTTTTTAGCTCGGAGAAACACAGGATGTTACACTTTCCCACTAAAGCTTCTACCTATCATCATTCTAACCCACTGTGTTCACGTTTTTCTCCTGACAGCATCTGGCTCTCGCTTGTACTCTTACTCGCGTCCACTCTAAAGCTCACCCAATCCTCCTGCGTCTTCCATAACCTAATATTTCATAATTCTCTAGGTGAGACCTGAATTGCCTCTGTTGCTCTCATACTTAATCCTCTTCCTCTTCATTCAATCCTCTTAAATTTATGCTTATCCCTACACCCTATTCGTGCTCTTACCTAGTTTTGAACCTAATTTATACTCTGCGCCCATATCCTCCCTAAAGACTTATGTATTCTACTTCCACACTTCACCCAACTTTATGTCCTCTCATACACTATTCTCTTAATTTGCCCATTTTCCAAACTGTTCCCTAAGCCTTTTCCACGTACAATTCCTAAACTTCGTCTCTCAAGTTTTTACTTTCCAAACAGAATATGCTCGAGCACTCATACGCTCGTCTCAGTCACTTAAGTTTCTCGTCTCTTTCCACACCTTCAGAACTTATTTGTAAGGTTGGAAAAGATCATCTTCTCCTCTAGTTCTGCGGGACGCTTCCCTGCTCGGTGTTCTCCCTTCTGTTTCCCTCGCTACTTGCTCCAGTCAGCTTTCTTGTTGACCTTGAAACACCCTAGCTAACTGTTTACCCGTACGTAGTAAACAATGCTCACTAGGTTGTTGTCTACTTGGTCAGAATATCTCACTCCATAGTTATCTTTCAAAAATAGTTTAAGAAAATATGGACCCGTTTAAAATTCTCATTTTCCATTGCATAATTATTAAAATAGAGCCATGCGTCAGAATGAACAATATAACAAAGCGTATAACATTGCCATAATTAGAACATGTAATATACATCCATTGGGTCCATCATACAAGATCACATAGTGTAAGATATACATAATATGTACATAGATCAAAATATCAAATACATAATCTAGAATACATAACATCAAAATACAAGGGCTCTGCCCGCAGCAAAAATCTGGCATCTAGCTATTCGGTCTATCTCCTGTCATGGCCGCTCATGGCTCAGCTGGCGGCTCGTCGGCATCCTCAAAATAAGATTCATCGTCAGTACCTGAAGTCATAAAACAGTGGGGATGAGAACGGTAGGTTCTCAGTGCAAATAACTTTAGTTCCTGAGTCGCGTATCAGATTATGTCAGACTTCAGGCCGCTCAGAGATCTCTAGTGAACATACATACTAAACAGCCTACTAGTTATTATCTGGCCTATCTGAACGACTTTATCTGCATCATTAGGTGATATGGGAACTACTCTTGCTTACTACATTCTCGTGCTGATTAACATTTCATGAATATACATAGCCGTCTCGAGCGTGCTCTTGACGGTACGGACATAACAGCAGAACTATACATCTAGAATAATCAGAATGCATAACAGAACACACTCAGAATACATTCAGTATAACAGAATCATCAGAATATGTCTAGCAGAGTTATCAACATAAACATGACAGAATCATCAGAATAACATGCCAAATAGAATGTACATATGTATAACAGAATGTGACAGCATAAACCTGCATAACAGCATAACCTGCTTTGGAATAGGTGTTATTCCCACCATAGTAATGTCCTCTGTTGACATTAGTATGACGGAATAACCTCGCACCCTCAGTGTAGGCCGACACTTTCTAGAACTTCCTGCGATGGGCTTCCACCTGCCGTGTGCCCCCTTGGGACCCCTCGACAGTGGGCGGATATTGTACCCCCACCTAAGCTTGCCCCCTTTCGACAATACATAGGCGTGGTAACCCCACACCTCCAGGTATGCCATATCGACACCACCTGTGGCGGGCTTCCACATTCACGATGCCTTGACCTCCTGAAGTGGGATCATAGTGTGGCTCATGTGATCACGGCCTTTCAACATGTGGCATATAGCCTTTATCAGCATTAGACATTTGCCCTTGTTCAGCATTGGGCATTGGCCCTGTTTCAGCATTGGGCATTGGCCCTTTTTCAGCATTTTTATTCAGCATGGTTCAGCAGTAATTCAGCATTTCTGTACCTGCAACATGGCATACTTGTTCCCTATGGTTCATTTCAGAATCTTTATTTATCTTAGAGTTGTGTCTAGTTCTTTACACTAGGTTTATCATGAATGCATTACATGTTCAGGACATTTTCTTCACATACAGCATATACTTCACAGAATTCAATTATCAATCACTGATATAGCAATAAATACTAGACGATGTGCCTCAAGAAGGTTTCCCTAAGACATCCTGGTCTCAGGCCGCTCAGTAGTACACTAGGGTCCCCTCAGCACTCTCTATGTAACCCTTTCAGCAACTACAGGGTCCCTCCGCGGAACCCGCTCAGAAACTCTCTCCGGGAACCTCCGCAGAACCCACTCAGGAACTCTAGGGAACTACTCGGCAACACTAGGGACTCTCCGCGGAACCCACTCAGGAACTCCAGGTGCCACTTATCAACTCTTCGGACTACTTCTAGATCACCTTCCATGGAACTCATCAGCACCAGTTCAGGCGCCGCTCAACAACTTCAGACTCCTTTCAATCATTTTCTACGGAGCTACTCAGTGCACACGGGTTGGGTCGGGTAGGACCCGCTCGTGTCACAGACCCGACCCAACATCCCGGCGGGCGGGTCGGGTCGGGTAAAAAACACAATTTTTTACGGGTACCCGCCAGACCCGCCACCCGCCCAGGTCAGGTAAGTTTTGGCGGGTCGGCGGGTGACCCGCCCTATTTTTTTTTTGAAAAAATTGTGTTTTTAGCCAAGCAGCCCAGCCCAAACAGCAGCCCAGAGACCCCCCAGCCCACACACACACAGAGCAGCCCACAGACCCCCCACACACACTCAGCACTCTCACACATACACACACACAGAAAGAGAGAGACAGAGCACAACAAAGAGCAGGTTAACGCGAGGTCGCGGGGTGGCTGGCTGGCTGCGGTGGGGTCGCGAGGTCGTGGGGTGGCTGCGGGGGGGTCGCGGGGGGGCTCACGTGGGGTCGCGGGGTGGCTNGGAAGGGTTAGGTTTTGTTCTGAATTGTGATTTTGAAATAGTGAAGTGAAGGGGCAGGAAGGCTGAAGGCAAGGTTATAGTGATTTTGAAACCCTAATTACTGTAGGCGGGTCGGTGGGTCGGGTCGGATTTAGAAATACTGACCCGTGACTCGACCCACAAAACATGGCGGGTTCGTTGGGTCTGACCCGCCAACCCGCCGATCCGCCAAAATCGACCCGCGCGGGTCGGATTGGGTCGAATTTGGCGGGTCGACGGGTTGGGTACGACCCGTGTGCACCCCTACACAAAATCAGTAATTCACATACACATGCATATCATCACATAAATACATAAACACTCATTCATCCTCAAGAGGTGAGGAACTAGAGTTACCCACTTCCTAAAGAGCTTGTTGGTGATGGAAAATGATGAACTTGAAGCTTGATGGCTTGCTTGAAGTCTTCTTTGTCAAGAAAGAATAAAACCTAGATGATGGAGATTTTAGAATTATGGAACTTGATGTTCTTACTTCCACTTGCAAAGAACCTCCTAACCTTGATGCTAGCTTGTCTCCTTGATGAGTTTAAAAGTGATTTAGGATGAGGAAAGACAAAGGATGATGGTTAAGCTTTGATGGTTATGGAGCTTTGGTTATGGGAAACTTAGGAAGAAGAAATGAAAACTTTGGAGTGTTTGTATGTGTGTGGTTTCGGGAGGCATGGCTGGCCGTGGTCTTTTGTGGCCCTTGGTCATCCATAATTCCTATTTTACCCTTAGTGTGTTTTCGGTCATGTTCGCTCATTAACTATTCATGTATGGAAGTCCTAAAAATATTCTGAACCTACCGTTGTGACCTATTAATTTTTCTTATTAATATTTAAATCTTAGTTGGAATATTCTTGAATTTATTTTCCTATTACTGTATTTTACAGACTCCTATTGAGTCACAATTAAATTCTAAAAATAATTAATATCGACCCGAACGTCACCAGACGCCACGAGATCACAGAATTATTATTTTTAACTAAAACTACAAGAATAAAATTAATATTTGAATTTTATTCTATTTTTATCTCATCTTTTCCTTATTAACATATTCTTAATTATTTATTACGTGACATTTTCATAAAGGGAAAAAGTCGGGTTGTTACAGACCTCACCAGAATCTAGCACTTGTCCGCCCTCGTCGCATAGTCACTCACGTCCATGTGAATGACAAACGCCTGCACCTCAAACCTCCAACTTCTAAAAGAGTTCGTATCCCGACTCAATATGCGAAATCCTTGCTAAGGGAAAAGTGGGATGTTACAAGTTGCACAAATACCATTCTTGAGTATGCTAATTAAGCAAATAAGTGAAGGATTGGTAGTTTGATTCTTAGATGAATAAATAAACAAGATAAAAGATAAATAGGCAACAAATCAGAGGTAGATCAAGAAGCTTGTTGGGAATTGAATCCTATTATAGTTTCATGTACTCATTTACTCAATACATCAGAATTATCATTTCTTTGATTGCTCGCCACAAGTTCTTAAATTGTTCATCTCTCTCGAGCATGAAAAGATCATTACGTTTCCTTTATTATGCTTTCAATTTCTTGCACAAACTTAATAAAGTAAAGTAACGTTATTTTAGGTGTTAAAACGACTAATAACCCTAACTCTATCTTTAGCAATTAGGTTTATCAGATGAATTGATTTAGTTCTAACTTTATGATGTCGTTCTCATGCGCAATCATACAGTTTGAAATCATGCTTCAGGTAGCTAATCTAAAATAAGCATTAAGCGTAAAATCGATCCATGCAAATCATAGAAAATGATAGATTCATTAATGCAGAGGTACATGGATACAATCATGCTATAATAGTCATCAAAATCCCAACAACAAGAGGATTATAAATCTATATTACAAGAGCGACTCTCAGAGGCAAGGTTATGGACGCTTACCATGACACGTTCTCACGTTGTCATGACAACGATCGCCATGCTTCCTCGATCACTCTTGGCTCCTTTGCTAGTCTCCTCTTTGTTGCTAAAACACTCAATTACACTAAAGGAATATCATAAGTAAGGGTATCAAGAAGTGTCTTTCAATGAGAGCTTTGGTCCTCTATTTATAGGCCAAGTTTCAGCAGGTCCGCTGAGTGGTGAAGCTTTCTTCACCGCGAGGTTTCCTCTGCGTGGTGGCTCTGCTCTGACATTATCTGTCAGAGCTTCTGAGCGGCGTGCGGTGCACTGAGCGGTGTCAAGTCAGGGTGGCAGGACGGCTGCAGAGTGGCAGGGCGGCTGCAGAGCTTGCTTCGCGGCTAAGTTTCTTCACTCTAAAGCAATGGCCGCTGAACGGCCTTGGGGACGCGCTGAGCGGTCTAGCCTAGTTGTTCCACTGAGCGGCCTGTTGTTATCGCTGAGCGGTTTCTTATCTGAACTTGTCTTTTTAGTTCTTCTGCCCCCTTTGCTCTTTTCTTCATTCTTTGTGGGATTTCCTTGATTTTGTCCTTTTGATATGCTTCTATCCATTTTTAGAATATATTTGTAAATCCTTCAAAAGTGGGGAATTCAGTCAGATAATTCATGAAAACCTAAGCAAATAGATGTCATTTTACTGGTTGAAATTGCATAAATATGACACTTGATGTGTGCCACATCAGATGGGAAGTTACCTTGTTATAAGAGATGTCTGTTGATAACTGTTCCCTCCAAAAGACTACCTTTGGATTGTATTATACTTTTTCTTGCTAACTCTTAAACCATGTCGCAGTCCTAGCCTCGTAGATGACTCTTGCTGCTCTACTGTGACCATCCTTTTTGGGTGACTTTTCACATTGCGACAGTCTAGATTCGATACATTTCTCCTAATCCATTGGTTGCGAAGCACCATTGTCGACATGTTTACTCCACTTGGCTAGTGACCTTAATATATGATCTGTAACACCCTAGGTAGTAGCTTATGCTTAAGTCATAATCTGCGTCCGCTAGGTTGTTATTCGTCGTATGGGAATACTCATAGTCCCTAGCTAACTGTGGAAAATTGTTATGCTATATCCAAATATGGACCCTTTTTTTATTACCTTAACTTACTTCTGTATTCCAATTAGGGGTCAGGCGTGTGAGAGCTATATCTTAGGCTCAGTACATACGAATAATCGAAGTAAACTTAAGCTAGCAAGTAATTACCCACTAATGACACAACACAGGGTCCATTCATCATTTGGTCTACAATATAGTTATAATTATACATATAAGTTTAGTAAATACAAGCCAAGCAGATTATATACGTAATACATCAATTTTCACTTATACACATTTATATAAAGTGCGTTAAAAGTACGGCAACTAGGGTCAGCAAAAGTCATGCGAGACATTGGTGGTCAAGGGTGCTCCAACTTTAATCCTCCTCCTCAGGATCAGGGTCGCTTTCCTCCTCCGGGTCTTCCTCGTCTGAGGAGTTTGTGCTCGTCAGCTCCTCGTCGTCGGAGTTTTCAGTGAGGGGAGTTTCTGGAATCGTGGGCAAGTCCTCAGGTACAGTGGATGGGCCTGCCTCTGCATCATGTGCTCGTGGAGCGAAGCAACGACGGTAGGGGAAAAGTACACTCTTGTAGGCTCCACGTCGGAAGAAGTGTTGCGGCGGTCGAGATGGCCAGGAGTTCAGATCAATCTCTACGTCCTTGTCATATGGCGAAAGCTCCTCTTCGTCTATATCCAGGAGGATGGGATCTGTTGCAGATAAACCAGGGCCTACAGGGACTGCTGAGGCTGTCTGCAACGGGGTGGGGCACTCCACGGTCAGGTAAGTCTCCGTCTCCATGATGTCCCCTGTCTCGGGTTCGTGGTACTTAATCCTGCTGCAGAGGAACCTCCGCTTCTTCGGCAGTAGGCTCATCATAATCACCTGAAGTCACAAGCGAGTGAGGATGAGAATATGTGGTTCCCAGTGAGTAACTCTGGGCCAGTGGGACTGATTAACTCGATTATACTTCAGGCCACTCAGGAAACCTCTAGGTGATCATGCATACTAAACACCCTACTAGTTATTATCTGGCTTATGATCTTGAGCAGATTTATCTAAGTTACTAGGTGAACAGGATCTCTAATCTTGGACTTACTTAGGCATTCGCGCTTACTATTGTTCCTCGCGATTCTACTTAGACCGTCACGTGCGTGTTCATGGACGGTTGCTTAATGCGTTTATACACATAAGCTATACATTTATTCCATACAATATACATCCATCATCTACATATCATGCATGAGGGCAGGGGCTCTCTTACGTGCCTATGGTGGCGTCCTTATCGTTAGTGGTAGTCGTGGTCCCATGTAGTCTGTGGGGTCGTCATCCCTTTTGCAGCTACTAAAACACCGTAGCTAACTGTTTACCCGTACATCGTAAACAATGCTCACTAGGTTGTTTTCTGCTTTGGTTGGGTTACTTTTAGCCCCTACTTTTATCTTGGTAAATATTTCTTACTTGAAAATATGGACCATTTTGAAAATCATTCTGTTACTATATCAATTTGCAAATTAGGAGCCGTGCGTGATCAAGGAAGCATATATATACAAATGCTAAAGTATCTGCCAGTTAAGGTGGTAATAAGCCAGGAGGAGTATAAATATACATATAAGCACAATCAAGGTCTAATATATACTTACACATTGCTTATTAATAAGTATTTACACAAGAGTTATCAAGGGTTATAGACCATGATACAAAACATCTATCACCCTAACGCGAGCACCGTTACTTCACTCTAACCTTGGACCTGTTCTGCTGCCGTCTTGCGATGCCTACCACGCCTCTCGTTCGTCGATCCATTCGCTCTGCACACTTGGACCCATAAGGAGTGGGGGTGAGAACTCAGGTAATTCATGGCTTTCAAATCATACTGAACTTTCTTTTTCTCTTCTTCACTCCATGCATTCATAGACTTTGGTTCACTACCATTTTCATCCATGAACATAGACACAAATGGACCTTCTTCAATTATTTTCAAGACTTCTAAATCTTGGGCTTTTATAAAAATCATCATTTTGATTTTCCAGAAGTCATAGTGATCACCATTAAGCATAGAGTTCTATTAACGTTCAACCCTTCACTCAAAATTGGTTTCGAGGATGCCATCTATGGATCTTAGGAGTAATTTACGTAAACTTACGCTCTAATACCAAATGTAACTACAGATAGCAACCTAAGAGAGGGGTGAATTAGGTTTCACTCGAATTTTAACAATTTTGGGTCTTTGTTAAAGGAAATGGTTTCAAACCCTAATTGTTACAATTTAACCAAATGAACAGCAATGATCAAAATACTTGAAATTGATAATGCAGTGGAAAGATAAATTTATGCAAGTAAAGAGTGTAGGGATAGAGAAAATCACACCGCGAGATTTATCCTGGTTCACCTTCAAACCACCGAAGGCTACGTCCAGTCCCCTGTTCTGATTCAGAGATTTTCCACTATGTAATCTTGTGTTGTGTACAACCTCACAACCAAGGTACTTACACCGAAAACTTCAAGAGAACAAATCCGTTCCCCTGGTTACACAATGCCTCTACCGAACACTACAGTGAAAATCAGAATTACACTGAACACTACGGTGCTTACAATAACAACTACAATGATTGAAGAAGTAATTTACAATGGCTTATATCAATCCTAAAACTCAGGGTTGGATAATCCAGAATAGAGAACACTTTAGATATGACAGTTAAGGCTCAAAGGCTTTTTGAGTTTTGGATTGAAAATGAACTTGAAAATAAGTCAAAATTTTGCGATTTATGATGAAAGATTGTAGTTCTGGATTGGTGTGAGAGTTTGTGAAACACCCTAGCTAACTGTCTACTCGTACGCAGTAAACAATGCTCACTAGGTTGTTTTATCTGATCGGAATACTTTAATCCATAATTGTTATTTTTAGAAATAGTTGTTTAAGAAAATATGGACCAATTTAAACTTTTCGTTCTTCGTTGCGTAAATAATAAAATAGAGCCGTGCGTCAGAAATCAACAATATAACAAAGCGTGTAATAGTAAAGTAATAACACATCTACTGTATATGTCTAGGTGGTCCATCACATAAGGTCACTGAACTGTATATACATAATAAGTAAGATATATATACATCACATGTACAGAAACTAAAGTACTGTATACAGCAGTCAGAGTACATCTCATCAAAATACAAGGACTACTGGAATGCTACACAGTACGTCCTTGGCAAAGTATAAACATCTAACTATCTCCTAGCCGCTCATGGCTCCGCGGGCGGCTCCTCTGCATCCTCAAAATAAGACTCATCGTCCCCTGTACCTGAAGTCATAAAAAGTGGGGAATGAGAACGGTAGGTTCTCAGTGGAATAACCTTAGTTCCTGAGTCATACAACAGATTATGTCGGACTTCAGGCCGCTCAGAGATCTCTAGTGAACATACATACTAAACAGCCTATCATTTATTATCTGGCCTATCTGAACGGCTTTATCAGCAATATTAGGTCATGGGAACTACTCTTGTTTACTACGTTCTCGTGCTGATTAGCATTTCGGAATATACATAACCGTCTTGAGCGTGCTCTTGACGGTACGGCATAACATCATAAATACATTTCCAGAATAATCAGAATAGGTCACAGCATACATTCAGCGTTCAATTCAGCATAACAGAATTAGGGCATCACATAAGCATTCAAGGTAAGCACAACAGAATCATTGCAACACAACAGAGTCATCAGCAATACATAACAGCATGATCAGAATAGCCTGTCTACCAGAATGAGTAACATAACCTAATAGGCATCAGCATGACAAGATATGTAACAGCATAACAGAATAGAACCAGCATAACAGAATAAATCAGCATGACAGAATGAAACAGCATAGCAGCATAGGTGTTATTCCCACCATAGTAATGTCCTCTGTTGACATCAATATGACGGAATAACCTCACACCTCCAGTGCAGGCCGACACTGTCCTGACCGCACTGCGGTGGGCTTCCACCTGCCGTGTGCCCCCTCGGGACCCCTCGACAGTGGGCTGGGATGGTACCTCCCCACCTAAGCTTGCCCCCTTTCGACAATGCATAGGCGTGGTACCCGCACACCTTCAGGTATGCCATTTAGACACCACCTGTGGCGGGCTTCCACATTCAGGATGCCTAGACCTCCTGAAGTGGGATCATGGTGGCTTATGTGATCACAGCCTTTTCAGCATGGGCATATAGCCAGCTTTCAGCATGGGGCATTTAGCCATTTCTCAGCATGTGGCTTTTAGCCATTTTCAGCCTGTGGGCATTGGCCCTTGTTCAGCATTGGCCATTGGGCCTTTTCAGCATATCAGCATATCTGTACCTGCAGCATGGCATACTTGTTCCCTATGGTTCATTTTAGCATCTCTACTTATCTTATAGTTCATTATAGTGCCTTTGATCTAGGTGAGTCATACAAGCATGAAAAGATACAATTATCAGCATAGATTTCACGTAGCATTCAGGTTCAACACATTACATCATCATACAGCATATAAATTCACATACTTTAATCATCAATCATTAATCATAGCCTTGAAGACTAGTTTAGAGGTCTCACGAAGGTTCTATAAAATTTCCTAACCTCCGGTCATCATCAAGAACTATGGTTTCACTCAACGGCTGGCCTCTCAGCCGAAGCATCAAAAATTTCCCCCAAACCGCCGCTCAGCGCGCCGCTCAGCGGACCGCTCAGCGCGGCGCCTAGCGCGTCGCCTGGCGCGCCTGAGGTCCTGTAATCTGCAGAATTTCCATTTTGGCCTCATTTCTCCCCTTAAACTAGCATAAATTCGTCATACATCTCTAACATACAATAAACCTATCTAATCCATATCATAGAATTCTTTAGAATCATTTTCTAAGCCTATCATAATTCCTAACATCATTAAACAAACATACACATGCATCCAAGCATACTCACATACATACACATACAAACACATAACCCTCTTGAACATCAAAGAGGTAAGGAACTAAAGTTACCCACCTCCTAGGGATTGCTTGGTGATGGAAGGATGAAGAATTCAAGCCTAACTTGCTTGTTGAAGTCTTCTTAACCTAGCATGGAGAATTGTGAATAATTAGAAAACCTAGGTGATAGAACTTTAATTCTCCAAGGGATGAGAAGACAATCTTACTTGCTTGTTCTCTTGATGAATTCAAGAGTGATTGATGAGGAGGAAAACAAAGGATGATGGTTTGCTTGGATGGTTATGGAGTTAGGGTTCTTTGGAGAATTTTAGAGAAGAAAGCAATGGTTCCTTAATGTATTGTGTGGGTGTGTTCGGGCTGCTTGGGGAATTAAGGCTGCCTTGGGTCTTTAATCCCTAGACCAGCCCAAAATTCCTATTTTGCCCTTAGTGAGGTTCATGTCACGGTAGTTCATTAATTCCTTATGTCCGGACGTCCTAAAATTATTCCGGACATACCGTTGTACTCTAAAAATTTCCCTTATCCATATTTAAATTTTTCTTGAAATATTCTCACATTATTTTCATATTAGTGTATTTTACAGACTCCTTTGAGTCACCCTTAAGTTCTAAAAATAGCCTAATATTGACCCGAACGTCACCAAACGTCGCGAGATCGTAAAATTATTATTTTTAGCTAATACGAGAGACATTAAATTAATATGTGAATTTTATTTTATTTTTATCTCCTCCTTTCCTTATTAACACGTTCTTAATTATTTATTAAATGGAATTCTAGTAGCAGGGAAAACTTGGGTTGTTACAGTTTGCACGAATTTGACACTTATATAGGCATAAGTACCTCTTCATGAAGCAGTGCCGTGGCTTCCAAATGCCAAACAACACATTGATTCGTGAAAAAACACACCAATTCATGCATGTAATCGATTAACCAACTATGGTAATCAATTACACTCATAACCGTTACCAAAATTCAAAATTTGAGTGGTGGTAATCGATTACCACGAGTGTGTAATCTATTACACACACAACATTTGCCAAATTTTCAAATTTTTAATTGATGTAAATGTTTTCCAAGTGTTGTTAACTCTACAGAAGTGTTACTAATTGATTTTAGCTTTATGAAAAGTGTTTCACTTGTTAGAGTAAAAACCTCATGAGCCATTAACCATAATATAATAAACAAGTGCTAGCTATTAGACTCTAGGGCAAAAACCTTTGACAGATTGACCTTTGATAGATTTGACCTTATTCTTCCTTTTTGTTGGTGTTGCTTGTCGTCATCAAAACCCATCCATTAGAGGTCAGAGAGAGGATCTTCTTCACAGTGATATAACCATCTATGGATTCGCCATGCATCCTTTTTATAGAATACAAGTCGAGCATGTTAACTTTCGCCTCACGGCGAAAGAACTTCTCGCGAAAGGATATTTCTATCTCAACCCAAGTATGGATTGAATTAGGCCTTAAGTTTGAGAACCAAGTGAAGGCGTTCCTCGTTAGAGAAGACAAAAAAAATCTAATCTTGAGGAGTTCATTTGACGTCATTTCACCTATCTCTAGGGTATACCTAGCGATGTGTTCTACTGTCGATTCGCTAGGCTCTTTGGTGAACTTAGTTAATGATTTAGGCACCTTCCAACCTCTAGGGAGTTCTGCCCTTTGTATGTACTTAGGGAAGGTAGATGTGAAATAAGGTGGGTTACTTGTGCCTACACCAAAACCAAACCTAGTGAGTACTTGATCCACCATCCTGGTAATGTTTTGGTGCCCTAAGGGGTTATGTCGTCGTGTTTCATATACCACTTGGTCGACATTTTGACCACTTTTTACTAGGTGCATATCTCTCTCTGGCAACTTATAGTGATCGCCATGTAACCCTTCATTACCTCTTAAGTGATGTATGTGTCTTTCAAGGCGATCAAACCATCTATTGTTGGTTTCTATCACTGGATTTATCATAATAGACATCTGATTAGCAATCATGTTTGCTAATTCGTGATAGTTATCTAAGGTTTCTTGCCTCTACACTGCGAGGCTTTCTATAGTGTTCCTAGGAACTGTACTAGGCATGACTCTAGACATTGTTGGGACACTGGGCCCGTTACGAGTTTTGCCATTCCTCTTGACAGATCTTGTGTCGTAATTAAAATGGTTAGTGGTGTGACACCAAGATTAATACCCCAAACGTTCAATGGGTTTGTCACAGCCATTTGAGGTGCCCCCCAAGGGCTCCAACTTTGATTCATAGGGGGTAATATCATACTGACAATTGTTAAACTAGGAGCCACCACAGTTTGTTCTGTCGACACTGCAGACGACATTATTAGAGGAATATATCCAAGAGGCAACCCATAAGGTGGCCAAGGTGTCCATGGCATGACGCCTTGGGTACTTGGGATACTTTCCTCCTTGCCTAGATTTTGGATTTCATTTCTCTCTATTTCTCTTGGGAGGGGAATTTCTAGCATTCACTCTTGCATTAGACTTTGTTTCCATGTTCACTTTGTTGGACATTTTGTTTATCATAGTACCACTTCTCAATCGTATGAACAATTCATAGAATTCTACAATACTAGTCCTACTGGGCGTGCCATTTTGTTTCACGCGAAATAATTCTGAGGAATCTCTCGGCACAAACACAAAAGAATGTTTAAAGGGGACAAGCGATTGTGGCGTTCTTGGTGAAGAACAGGGGCGTGAATTAGCACTTGAGAGAAGAGTGAGAAGTGAGAACAGGAAATGCAAATATATTTATATTAATGATCACCGGATGGTGATTTTGATTATAAAGAATCCTTGTCGAGGGCAAAGGATTTCAGTACAGATCACAGTATAGAAAGGGAAGAAAAGAGTGTCAAGGTTGAGAGAGGCTACGATCTACGAACTACTTTTAGGAAAGTAGGGAAATAAAGAGAAAATAAAAAGTGGTGGCATATACTGAGATTCCATGGGACTGTTGATTGCCGACAGGGGGACTTACGTCAGTCAGTAGGAGTGTCAGTGAACCACCTGGAGTCTAGCCCAGGAGCCTTGTATTTAAAAAAGTTGTAAGCCTCTTAACTGTTGTTAACCGTCTTCCCCCAACCCTTCGACGGTAACCACTTGATCCGTCATGGCTCGCATAACTCAGACCAACTATGCTTGCATGTGCGAAATGACATGCGGTGATTTCTTTCGTCACATCCCTTAGCGTTTGTGCCATGTAACAACCCGACTTTTTCCCTTCATTAAACTGTCACATGAGAAATAATTAAGAATATATGAATAAGGAAAATATGAGATAAAAATGAAATAAAATTTAAATATTAATGCTATTTTTGTAATGTTAGCTAAAAATAATAATTCTGCGATCTCGTGGCGTCCGGTGATGTTTGGGTCAGTATTAGGTTATTCTTAGGATTTAATCACGACTCACAGGAGTCTGTAAAATACATTAATATGAAAATAAATTCAAGAATATCTCAACCAAGATTTAGATATTAATGAGAAAAATTAATAGGTCACAACGGTATGCCCGGAATATTTTTAGGACTTCCGTACATAAATAGTTAATGAGCGAATAGGACCGAAAATACACCGGAAGAAAATAGAATTATGGATGGATAGGCAAAGGCCACTAAAAGACCACGGCCAGCCCTCATGCTCGATACATACACACACAAAACACCAAGGTTCTTTCATTTTCTTTCCCTAAGCTCCCAAGACTTCAAAGCTCCATATTCACTCAAAGTTCAATCATCATCCATTGCTTTCCATCACTTTAATCCACTCTCAAACCTATCAAGAAGGCAAGCTAGCATCAAGGCTAGGAGTTCTCTTCACTTGGAGGAAGGGAAACCAAGGTTCCATAACCCTAAATTCCATAACCTAAGCTTCCATTACTTCTTAGCAAGATCTCAAGTAATCAAGCTTCAAGTTCATCTTTTTCATCATCCAACAAGCTCTTTAGGAAGTGGGTAACTCTAGTTCCTCACCTTCTTGATGGTGAATGATGTCTATGTGATTGTATGTATGTTTGAGGATTATGTGATATTATGAACATATATGCTAGAAATGATGCTAGGATTTAGGAAGATGATTCTGAAGGGTCTTGTGACCTGGATAAGATAGGATTACTATGTGTGGAATATGTGTAAAACTCATGCAGGGTTCCATGGAAGCCAAGGAGAGAAAATGGAAGAAATGGTGCATTCGGTTTCCAAGTTTCGCTCAGTGGCCGCTGAGCGATGCTCTGGCGCCGCTGAGCGAACTGTTGCGCACTTCAGCGCTGAACGGTAGGCGGTTACCGCTGAGCGATCTGAGGGCCACGTGGAAAGTCCGAAAAGATATTTTCTTAAAGGATAAAAGTCGGTGGAGATATTTTAAAAATTTGTTAGACCGCTGAGTAAAGGGATTCTTACTGCTGAGCGATAAGAACTCCTACCGCTGAGCGATGCTGTTTCCAGAGCTGAGCGCGAGAGCTCAAACCGCTGAGTGGACAACAGTTTCCGCTGAGCGGCTTGAGACCAGAACGTTTTATGGAACTCCTCTTGAGGCACATAGTCCAGTATTTATTGCTATATCTGTGATTGATAGCTGAATTGTATGAATGTATATGCTGTATATGAAGAAAATGTACCGAACATGTATATTACATGTAATCTGTGATGATATCTGTAGCATTTCATGCATTCATGATACACTTAGTTTAAAGACATTAGAACTAACTCTGAGATAAGTAAAGATTCTGAAATGAACCATAGGGAACAAGTATGCCATGCTGTAGGTACAGAAATGCTGAAATGCTGAAAAAGGGCCAATGCCCAATGCTGAAAAAGGGCCAATGCCCAATGCTGATAAAGGCTATATGCCACATGCTGAAAAGGCCGTGATCACATGAGCCAAACTATGATCCCACTTCAGGAGGTCAAGGCATCCTGAATGTGGAAGCCTGCCACAGGTGGTGTCGATATGGCATATGTAACAACCCGACTTTTTTCCTTCAGTTAAAATGTTACATAGGAAAGAATTAAAAATATAATAATAAGGAAAAGGTGAGATAAAAATAAAATAAAATTCAAATATTAATTTTATCTCTGTAATATTAGTTAAAAATAATAATTCTGCGATCTCGTGGTGTCCGGTGACGTTCGGGTCGATATTAGGTATTAGTAGAATTTAATTGTGACTTAATAGGAGTCTGTAAAATACATTGATATGAAAATAAATTCAAGAATATTCCAACTAAGATTTAAATATTAACAAGGAAAAATTAATAGGTCACAACGGTATGACCGAAAACACACAGAAAGAAAAAATAAATCATAGATGAGCAAGGGGCAAATATCACCCACGGCCAGCCTCCTACCCGAAGACACACCCCACATTTAAACAAAAGTTATTTCATCTTTCATCTTCCTAAGTCTCCTAAGCTCCCAAGATTTCAAAGCTCCATATATTCACCAAAAATTCAATCATCATCCTTTGCTTTCATCACCTTAATTCACTCCTAAATTCATCAAGAGAGCAAGCAAGTAAGATTATCTTCTCATCCCTTGGTGAATCAAAGTTCCATAACCTAGGTTTTTCCATAATCATCCAAGGTTTTCATTTTAGGTCAAGAAGACATCAAACAAGCAAGCAAGGCTTGATTTCATCTTTTCTCTAGCATTGACGAGCTCTTGAGGAAGTGGGTAACTCTAGTTCCTCACCATCTTGATGGTGGATGAGTGTTGTGTGTTATATGCTTATGTGCCTATGTATGTGATTTATGGATTTGGTGATGAAATATGTTACAAATGATGCTAGGTTTAGAAAGTTGATTCTAAAGGGTCTTGTGACCTGGATTAGGTAGGATTATTCTGTGTGGAATATGTGTAAAACTCATGCAGGGTTCCGTGGAAGCCAACGAGAGAAAATGGAAGAAATGGTGCATTCGATTTCCAAGTTTCGCCCAGTGGCCGCTGAGCGATGCTCTGGCGCCACTGAGCGAACTGTTGTGAACTTCAGCGTTGAGCGGTAGGCGGTTACCGCTGAGCGATCTGAGGGCCACGTGGAAAGTCCGAAAAGATATTTTCTTAAAGGATAAAGGTAAGTGGAGATATTTTAAAAAGCTGTCAGACCGCTACGCGAAGGGATTCTTACGGCTGAGCGATAAGAACTCCTATCGCTGAGCGAAGCTGCATCCAGCGCTGAGTGCTAGAGCTCAAACTGCTGAGCGGACAATAGTCTCCGCTGAGCAGCTTGAGACCAGAATGTTTATGGAACTCCTCTTGAGGCACATAGTTCAGTATTTATTGCCATATCTGTGATTTATAGCTGAATTGTATGAATGTATATGCTGCATGTGAAGGAAATGTACTGAACATGCATATTACATGTGATCTGCAATGATATTTGTAGCCTTTCATGCAGACATGATCAACCTAGTTTAAAAGACACTAGAATTAACTCTGAGATAAGTAAAGATTCTGAAATGAACCATAGGGAACAAGTATGCCATGCTGCAGGTACAGAAATGCTGAAATGCTGAAATGCTGAAAAAGGCCAATGCCCAATGCTGAAACAGGGCCAATGCCCAATGCTGAGTAAGGGCAAATGCCCAATGCTGATAAAGGCTATGTGCCACATGCTAAAAAGGCCGTGATCACGTGAGCCACATTATGATCCCACTTCAAGAGGTCAAGGCATCCTGAATGTGGAAGCCCGCCACAGGTGGTGTCGATATGACATACCTGGAAGTGTGCGGTTGCCACGCCTATGCATTGTCAAAAGGGGGCAAGCTTAGATGGGGGTACAATATCCGCCTACTGTCGAGGGGTCCCGAGGGGGCACACGGTAGGTGGAAGCCCACCGCAGGAAGGTCTAGACAGTGTCGGCCTACACTGAGGGTGCGAGGTTATTCCGTCATACTAATGTCAACAGAGGACATTACTATGGTGGGAATAACACCTATTCCAAAGCAGGTTATGCTGTTATACAGGTATATGCCGTCACATTCTGTTATGCACATGTACATTCTGTTAGGCATGTTTATTCTGATGATTCTGCCATGTTTATGCTGATGACTCTGCTGGACATATTCTAATGATTCTGTCATGTGTATTCTGATAACTCTGTATTGCATACTCTGATGATTCTGTTATACTGAGTGTATTCTGTTATGCATTCTAATTATTCTAGATGTATAGTTCTGCTGTTATGTCCGTACCGTCAAGAGCACGCTCGAGACAGTTATGTATATTCACGAAATGTTAATCAGCACGAGAACGTAGTAATCAAGAGTAGTTCCCATGTCACATAGTAAAGTAGATAAAGTCATTCAGATAGGCCAGATAATAAATGGTAGGAAAATTTAGTATGTATGTTCACTTAGAGGTCTCGGCGCGGCCTGAAGTCCGACATAATCTGGTACGAGACTCAGGAACTAAAGTTATTTCCACTGAGAACCTACCGTTCTCATTCCCACTGTTTTATGACTTCAAGTACTGAAGATGAGTCCTATTTTGAGGATGCGGATGAGCCGCCAGCTGAGCCATGAACGGCTATGATTGGGATGAGCCTAGAGATAGATAGCGATTTAGATTTTGCCAAGGGCATACTGAGTAGTATTCCGGTAGTCCCTTGTATTTTGCTGTTATGTATTCTGGATCATGTACTTGATAGTCTGATTATATACACATGATGTATAGTTTATCTATTGTATATACCATTATGTGACTTTGTTTGATGGACCACCTGGATGTGTATTGAATGCTTTACTATCTTACAATTACACGCTTCGTTATATTGTTCATTCTAATGCATGGCTCTATTTTAATAATTATGCAATGTAAAATGAAAATTTTAAACGGTCCATATTTTCTTATGGACCACCCGGATATGTTTGATGGACCACCCAGATATTTGTTTGATGGACCACCCGGATATGTATTGGATGCTTTATGAACGTATCGTTACACGTTTTGTTATATTGTTCATTCTGACGCATGGCTCTATTTTAGTAATTATGCAACGTATATGAAAAGTTTACAATCGGTCCTTATTTCTTAAACAACTATTTTCGAAAGATAACTATGGACTAAGGTATTCCGACCAAGTAGATAACAACCTAGTGAGCATTGTTTACTACATACGGGTAAACAGTCAGCTAGGGTGTTTCATTTAGTATCAGAGCAGTTTGGTCCAAAAGAGCCTGAGGACTGAGCTGCACTATGCTTTCGGGCATGATTACGGTGTATGTTCCAGCTAAGTGGTATGTGCTAAGTTCCTGTGTACTTGCCTTTCTTGAGACTGATCACCTCGAAACTGTGCAGGTACTACATATTAGATATGCCACCCTGCAGGAATACCACATAGTGCACCCCGGAGTCTGCAGAGCTTGCAGATGTTCTGAGGGAAATAGCCCAGGCTACGGCGTTGATGGCTGCCTCCAATGCCCAACGCAACACTCCTCAAACAGCTCAGGAAATGGAGGCCACGAAGTACCAGGATTTTTCACACGCTAATCCGCCAGTATTTGAAGGCGTGATGGATCCTGAGTTGGTGCATGGCTGGATTAGGAAGTTGGAGCAGATATTTAAAGATATCCCGTGCACGGAGCAGCAGAAGGTTAAATTTGCTTCCCGGAAGCTAGAGGGAGCAGCAGGGGAATGGTGGGATACAACCAAGCCCCAGTTTGAATTGATGAGGACCGGTGACAGTGAACAGGTTCAAGGAGGTGTTCTTGGACAAGTATTTCCCACAGGAGCTGCAGGACAGGAAAGAGGCAGAGTTTATGGAGCTTAAACAGGGATCGATGACGGTGACCGAGTATAAGGTGAAGTTTGAGAAACTTTGCCGGTATTCACCGATGTATAGGATGAACCCAAATGAAGGCTGGAAATGTGCTAAATACCAGCGAGGTCTGAAGCCAGAATTGAAGGTATTTCTAAATGTGGCAGGTGTTCGCGATTATGCCACCTTGGTGAACACTTGTTTGGCTCAGGAGGATGCCAATCGAGATCTAGCCCAGGTGCGTAGCGAGAGGTTCAAGAGAAGGTTGGATGGTGCCGGTAGTTCCCAGACAGAACCGAGGAAGAGGGGACCGCTTCAGGCAACAGCTGTAGGAGGAGACCGAGGTCAGTATCCACCGAGGCCACAGCAAGGATCAGGGAGAGTGCAGAGTCAGCCCAGAGCAGGGCCAGTAGGAGCAGGATCTCCAGCAACGAGATCTTCATTATCAGGTACTCTGAGTCGGAGCACGTCGGAGGCCCAGCAGCGAGCAGATCCACGTACACCTTGCCCAAAATGCGGCAGGGGGCATTCTGGATAATGCTTAGCAGGTCAGGGCATTTGTTTCAGATGTGGCAAGACCGGCCATTTTGTCAGAAATTGTCCAGTAGCGCCGCCACCCACTTTGCGTCAAGGACGAGTATTTACCATGGCAGCCGAAGAAGCTAAGGAGAAAGAAGGTCTGATTTTGGGTAATTGTACTATTTATGGGAGAACTCTGACTGTTTTGTATGATTCTAGAGCGTCACACTCCTTTATATCTTACGATAGTGTGAAGGAGTTGCAGTTATCTCCTACAACACTGCCGTACACACTTGCTGTATCTACACCTACTGCACCGCCAGTTAAAACTTGTCGAGTATGTCTACGATGTCCTCTTCAGCTGCAGGAAAGAGAGTTCGTGCCTGATTTAATCTGTCTTCCCCTAGTAGGTCTGGATGTGATACTAGGGATGGATTGGTTGAATGCCAATCAGGCTATTCTCGACTGTGCCAGAAAGTTGGTTACTTTTCCCTCTACAACTACTAGAGGAGGAGTTGCCAATTCTTTATTTCTGTCAGTTAAGAGATCAAGGTTGTGTTTTCTTTGCATCATCGGAAGTAGTGGTTGCAAAGTAGGAAGTCAAGCATATTCCTGTGGTTCGAGATTTCTCAGATGTTTTTCCTGATGATATTCCAGCGTTTCCACCAAAGCGGGAGGTAGAGTTTTCTATTGATCTGGTGCCTGGTGCTGGACCTATTTCCATTGCACCGTATCATATGTCTCTGTTAGAACTGCAGGAGTTGAAAAGGCAGTTAGAGGAATTATTGGGGAAGCAGTTCATTCGGCCAAGTGCATCATCGTGGGGAGCACCGGTGTTATTTGTGAAGAAAAAGGATGGTACTATGAGAATGTGCGTCGATTACAAGCAATTGAATAAGGTGACAATTAAGAATAAGTATCCATTGCCTAGGATCGATGATCTTTTGGATCAGCTGAAGGATGCTAAGATCTTTTCTAGGATTGATTTGCGGTCAAGCTATCATCAGATTAGAGTATGGGAGGAGGATATAGCTAAGACGGCGTTCCGCTCCCGTTATGGACATTATGAGTTTACAATAATGTCCTTTGGATTGACGAATGCTCCTGCGATTTTTATGGACTACATGCATAGGATCTTCCGTGAGTATCTGGATGAATGTGTTATTGTCTTTATTGATGACATTCTGGTGTATTCCAAGAGTGAGGAAGAGCACACTAGACATCTGTAAATAGTACTAGAGATTCTAAGAGAGAAGCAGTTGTATGCCAAGCTTTCTAAATGTGAGTTTTGGGCCAGAAAGGTGCAGTTTCTAGGCCATGTGGTCTCAGATCAGGGAGTCTCAGTGGATCCTAGTAAGGTTGAAGCAGTCAGAACCTAGGAGAGACCTACTTCAGTTACAGAGCTACGGAACTTTCTGGGATTTGCTGGATATTACCGGAGGTTTATTCAGGGATTTTCACAGATTGCTTTGCTGTTAACGAAGCTGACCAGGAAAGGAGCAAAGATGGTTTGGTCCGCAAAATGTGAAAGAAGTTTCTGCGAGCTGAAGGAGAGATTGACTACCGCTCCAGTGCTAGTACTGCCTGATCCCCAGGAACCTTTTGAGGTATACTGTGATGCGTCAGGTGCTGGACTGGGATGTGTGCTGATGCAGCGACGTCAAGTGATAGCTTATGCCTCTAGACAGTTGAAGCAGCATGAGGTAAACTATCTTACACATGATTTAGAGTTGGCTGCAGTAGTGTTTGCATTGAAGATCTGGAGACATTATTTGTATGGAATGCGGTTTGAGGTATATTCAAATCATAAAAGTCTGAAGTACCTGTTTGATCAGAAGGAATTGAATATGCGTCAGCGGAGGTGGATTGAATTTCTTAAAGATTATGATTTTAATCTTAATTATCACCCTGGGAAGGCCAATGTAGTGGCTGATACTTTGAGCTGGAAGTCTTTGCAGATGGCTCATATGATGGTGCAGGAAGCGAAGTTGTTGGAGGAGTTTCGTGATCTCAATTTGACTGTGGCACGTCAACATAACCGGTTGACGGTGTATCCTCTCCAGGTCAGTAGTGATTTCAAACACAGGATAGTAGAGGCTCAGAAGAATTGCCAAGAGGATACTTGGTGCAAGTTTCGCAAGAATGTTGACGAAGGTAAGATCAAAGAGGCGATGACAGACGCCGATGGGATTTTGAAATTTGACAGGCGCATCTGTGTGCCTAAGGAAGGTAGCTTAAGGGAGGATATCTTGCAGGAGGCTCATAAGAGTCAGTTCACGATGCACCCAGGTACTACTAAGATGTACCATGGTCTCAAGCAGATCTTTTGGTGGCCCGAATTGAAAAGAGATGTCGAGGACTGGGTACAAAAGTGCTTAGTTTGCCAGAAGGTGAAGATCGAGCACCAGAAACCACCAGGGTTGCTGAATCCTCCAGAGGTTCCCGAATGGAAGTGGGAGGCCATAGCTATGGATTTTGTTTCGGGCTTACCACGTACTCGGACGGGGGTTGATGCCATTTGGGTAATGGTGGACAGATTGACTAAGTCTGCTCACTTTATCCCAGTCAAGATGACTTATTCACTGGAGAAGCTTGTACAGCTGTATATCAAGGAGGTGGTAAGGTTGCATGGAGTACCATCTTCTATCATTTCAGACAGAGATCCCAGATTTACTTCCAGATTCTGGACTGCCTTTCAAAAAGCATATGGGCCGCAGTTGCACTTGAGTTCTGCATATCACCCTCAGTCTGATGGTCAGTCCGAGCGTACTATTCAGACCTTGGAAGATATGCTACGAGCTTGTGCGCTAGACACACCAGGAAACTGGGAAGAAATATTGCCATTTGTGGAGTTTGCTTACAATAATAGCTATCAAGCTAGCATTGGTACGGCCCCGTTCGAAGCATTGTATGGTAGGAAATGTCAGTCGCCATTATGTTGGAATGACAGCCGGCAGTATCACTGTCTAGGTCCGGAGGAGACCCGAGAGACGGAAGAATTAATGAAGCTGTTGCCCAAGAGAGTGCTCACGGCGCAAAGCCGAAAGAAGAGTTATGCAGATAACCGGAGGAGGCCGCTTGAGTTCCAAGAGGGAGATCATGTCTTCCTAAAGGTTACTCTGGCGACAGGTATTGGAAGGTCTTTGAAGATTCGGAAGTTGAACCCTCGATTCATTGGATCGTTCCAGATTTTAGATCGAATTGGTCCGGTAGCATATCGGATAGCTTTTCCGCCGAATCTAGCCAATATCCATAACGTCTTTCATGTCTCTCAGTTACGCAAGTATTATGCATCCCCCGATCATGTGCTGCAACCAGAACAGATACAGTTCAGAGAAGATTTATCTCTGCCACTCACGCCGCAAAGGATCATTGATCATAAGATTCGCCAGACGCGGAACAAGGAGGTTCCTATGGTACAAGTGGTATGGACAAATGCGGAAATAGAAGAGCAAACATGGGAGTTAGAAGCAGATATGAAGAAAGCTTACCCGGAGTTATTCTGAGAGGTATAGATCTATCCTTATCTTTCAATTTCGAGGACGAAATTTTTCGAAGGGGGTGGAATGTAACAACCCGACTTTTTCCCTTCAGTTAAAATGTTACATAGGAAAGAATTAAAAATATAATAATAAGGAAAAGGTGAGATAAAAATAAAATAAAATTCAAATATTAATTTTATCTCTGTAATATTAGTTAAAAAATAATAATTCTGCAATCTCGTGGCGTCCGGTGACGTTTGGGTCGATATTAGGTATTAGTAGAATTTAATTGTGACTCAATAGGAGTCTGTAAAATACATTGATATGAAAATAAATTCAAGAATATTCCAACTAAAATTTAAATATTAACAAGAAAAAATTAATAGGTCACAACGGTATGTCCGGAATACTTTTAGGACTTCCGTACATAAATAGTTAATGAGTGAATATGACCGAAAACACACAGAAAGAAAAAATAAATCATAGATGAGCAAGGGGCAAATATCACCCACGGCCAGCCTCCTACCCGAAGACACACCCCACATTTAAACAAAAGTTATTTCATCTTTCATCTTCCTAAGTCTCCTAAGCTCCCAAGATTTCAAAGCTCCATATTCACCCAAAATTCAATCATCATCCTTTGCTTTCATCACCTTAATTCACTCCTAAATTCATCAAGAGAGCAAGCAAGTAAGATTATCTTCTCATCCCTTGGTGAATCAAAGTTCCATAACCTAGGTTTTTCCATAATCATCGAAGGTTTTCATTTTAGGTCAAGAAGACATCAAGCAAGCAAGCAAGGCTTGATTTAATCTTTTCTCCAGCATTGACAAGCTCTTGAGGAAGTGGGTAACTCTAGTTCCTCACCATCTTGATGGTGGATGAGTGTTGTGTGTTATATGCTTATGTGCCTATGTATGTGATTTATGGATTTGGTGATGAAATATGTTACAAATGATGCTAGGTTTAGAAAGTTGATTCTGAAGGGTCTTGTGACCTGGATTAGGTAGGATTATTCTGTGTGGAATATGTGTAAAACTCATGCAAGGTTCCATGGAAGCCAAGGAGAGAAAATGGAAGAAATGGTACATTCGGTTTCCAAGTTTCGCCCAATGGCCGCTAAGCAATGCTCTGGTGCCGCTGAGCGAACTGTTGTGAACTTCAGCGCTGAGCAGTAGGCAGTTACCGCTGAGTGATCTGAGGGCCACGTGGAAAGTCCGAAAAGATATTTTCTTAAAGGATAAAGGTTGGTGGAGATATTTAAAAAAGCTGTCAGACCGCTGAGTGAAGGGATTCTTACCGCTGAGCGATAAGAACTCCTATCGCTGAGCGAAGTTGCATCCAGCGCTGAGCGCTAGAGCTCAAACCGCTGAGCGGACAATAGTCTTCACTGAGCGGCTTGAGACCAGAATGTTTATGGAACTCCTCTTGAGGCACATTGTTCAGTATTTATTGCCATATCTGTGATTTATAGCTGAATTGTATGAATGTATATGCTGTATGTGAAGGAAATGTACTGAACATGCATATTACATGTTATCTGCAATGATATTTGTAGCCTTTCATGCATACATGATCAACCTAGTTTAAAAGACACTAGAATTAACTCTGAGATAAGTAAAGATTCTGAAATGAACCATAGAGAACAAGTATGCCATGCTGCAGGTACAAAAATGCTGAAATGCTGAAATGCTGAAAAGGGCCAATGCCCAATGCTGAACAAGGGAAAATGCCCAATGCTGATAAAGGCTATATCCCACATGCTGAAAAGGCTGTGATCACGTGAGCCACATTATGATCCCACTTCAGGAGGTCAAGGCATCCTGAATGTGGAAGCCCGCCACAGGTGGTGTCAATATGGCATACCTGGAGGTGTGCGGTTACCACGCCTATGCATTGTCGAAAGGGGGCAAGCTTAGATGGGATACAATATCCGCCCACAGTCGAGGGGTCCCGAGGGGGCACACGGTAGGTGGAAGCCCACCGCAGGAAGGTCTAGACAGTGTCGGCCTACACTGAGGGTGCGAGGTTATTCCGTCATACTAATGTCAACAGAGGACATTACTATGGTGGGAATAACACCTATTCCAAAGCAGGTTATGCTGTTATACTGGTTTATGCTGTCACATTCTGTTATGCACATGTACATTCTGTTAAGCATGTTTATTCTGATGATTCTGCCATGTTTATGCAAATGACTCTGCTGGACATATTCTGATGATTCTGTCATGTGTATTCTGATAACTCTGTATTGCATACTCTGATGATTCTGTTATACTGAGTGTATTCTGTTATGCATTCTAATTATTCTAGATGTATAGTTCTGCTGTTATGTCCGTACCGTCAAGAGCACGCTCGAGACAGTTATGTATATTCACGAAATGTTAATCAGCACGAGAACGTAGTAATCAAGAGTAGTTCCCATGTCACATAGTAAAGTAGATAAAGTCATTCAGATAGGCCAGATAATAAATGGTAGGAAAATTTAGTATGTATGTTCACTTAGAGGTCTCGGCGCGGCCTGAAGTCCGACATAATCTGGTACGAGACTCAGGAACTAAAGTTATTTCCACTGAGAACCTACCGTTCTCATTCCCACTGTTTTATGACTTCAAGTACTGAAGATGAGTCCTATTTTGAGGATGCGGATGAGCCGCCAGCTGAGCCATGAACGGCTATGATTGGGATGAGCCTAGAGATAGATAGCGATTTAGATTTTGCCAAGGGCATACTGAGTAGTATTCCGGTAGTCCCTTGTATTTTGCTGTTATGTATTCTGGATCATGTACTTGATAGTCTGATTATATACACATGATGTATAGTTTATCTATTGTATATACCATTATGTGACTTTGTTTGATGGACCACCTGGATGTGTATTGAATGCTTTACTATCTTACAATTACACGCTTCGTTATATTGTTCATTCTAATGCATGGCTCTATTTTAATAATTATGCAATGTAAAATGAAAATTTTAAACGGTCCATATTTTCTTAAACCACTATGTTTGAAAGATAACTATGGACTAAGGTATTTCGACCAAGTAGACAACAACCTAGTGAGCATTGTTTACTACGTACGGGTAAACAGTTAGCTAGGGTGTTTCAGCATACCTGGAGGTGTGCGGTTACCACGCCTTTGCATTGTCGAAAGGGGGCAAGCTTAGGTGGGGGTACAATATCTGCCCACTGTCGAGGGGTCCCGAGGGGGCACACGGCAGGTGGAAGCCCACCGCAGGAAGGTCCAGATAGTGTCGGCCTACACTATGGGTGCGAGGTTATTCCGTCATACTAATGTCAACAGAGGATATTACTATGGTGGGAATAACACATATTCTAAAGCAGGTTATGCTGCTATGCAGGTTTATGCTGTTATATTCTGTTATGCACATGTACATTCTGTTAGGCATGTTTATTCCGATTTTTCTGTCATGTTTATGCTGATGACTCTGTTAGACATATTCTGATGATTCTGTTATGTTTATTTTGATGACTCTGTTATGCCTATTCTGATGATTCTGTTATGCCTAAATGGCTGAATGTATAGTCTGCTGTTATGTCCGTACCGTCAAGAGCACGCTCGAGACGGCTATGTATATTCACGAAATGTTAATCAACACGAGAACGTAGTAAGCAAGAGTAGTTCCCATATCACATAGTAATGTAGATAAAGCTGTTCAGATAGGCCAGATAATAAATAGTAGGATATTTAGTATGTATGTTCACTTAGAGATCTCTGAACGGCCTGAAGTCCGACATAATCTGGTACGAGACTCAGGAACTAAAGTTATTTCCACTGAGAACCTACCGTTCTCATTCCCACTGTTTTATGACTTCAAGTACTGAAGATGAGTCCTATTTTGAGGATGCGGATGAGCCGCCAGCTGAGCCATGAACGGCTATGATTGGGATGAGCCTAGAGATAGATAGCGATTTAGATTTTGCCAAGGGCATACTGAGTAGTATTCCGGTAGTCCCTTGTATTTTGCTGTTATGTATTCTGGATCATGTACTTGATAGTCTGATTATATACACATGATGTATAGTTTATCTATTGTNGAAGATGAGTCTTATTTTGAGGATGCAGATGAGCCGCCAGCTGAGCCATGAGCGGCTAGGAGATAGCTAGATGTTTACATTTTGCCAAGGGCATACTGAGTAGCATTCCAGTAGTCCTTGTATTTTGATGTGATGTATTCTGACTTCTGTATTCAGTACCCCAGTTTATGTACATGTTATGTATATCTTACTTACTGTATATACAATTATGTGACTTTGTATAATGGACCACCCGGATATGTATTGGATGCTTTATGAACGTATCGTTACACGTTTTGTTATATTGTTCATTCTGACGCATGGCTCTATTTTAGTAATTATGCAACGTATATGAAAAGTTTACAATCGGTCCTTATTTCTTAAACAACTATTTTCGAAAGATAACTATGGACTAAGGTATTCCGACCAAGTAGACAACAACCTAATGAGCATTGTTTACTACGTACGGGTAAACAGTTAGCTAGGGTGTTTCATGCCACATCTCTAAAGGTGGGAAGTTACTTTCTTTCATGGCCCCGTCAGATAGGAAGTTATCTCGTGTTTAAATTTATTAACCGTTCCCTCCAAAAGACCGACTTGACGATATGATTTTTTCGCTAAGTCTTGGACTCTGTCGCAATACTCATCCTAGGTAGGACCATCATCGTGATGCGACCCTAGTCAATTTTTAGATGATTTATCATCTTTGTGACAGTCTAGCATTGGTCCGAACTATAGCGTTGACACCTTCATTAACTAGTGACCTCTAAGTCACCTTGAATTCTGTCTTGTCGCGACTAGTATTCCCTCGTGACCAATTTCTTAATAACCTTTAGCAACTTTTCTGTGTTGGTCTTGGTAACCAATACCCAAGAGGGGGGTGAATTGGGTATTTAAGAAATTATTCCAATTTCGACAAATATTGCATTTTCATGCAATCAACGTTACTACGTAGCGGAATATAACAATTAAAGATTATAAGCATGCTCAATTATGTTTGTAATAAAACAATAAGATTAATAGAGCAACTTATAAACAATTATCAATAGATGCAATTCTCAAATATGCAAGACAATAATATAAGTTTGCAATAAATAAAGAGATAGAGTTAGAGAGATTGCAAACAGTAATTTATCCTGGTTCGACCACCCTTGTGATCTTCGTCCAGTCCCCAAGCATTTTGCTCAAGATTTCTCCACTATCATCAAGCTTCTAACTTAGGTGCTTGACAAACCTTTACATCCAAGAGCACTCCTCACAGGATCCCCCACCTTTGTGTAGAAGCCTCAAGAACCAAACCTTAGGGATACCACACCCTAAGAAACTAGAGGGATACTTCACCCTCTTTACAAGTGTATGGAAATTTTGTGTTTGACAAGAAACTCTTTCAAGAGTAGATAATACAAATTGAAGCTCTATAGGTGTATTGATAATATCTCTCTCTTTTTGATCTTATGATGATTGAAAAATTAATCCATTGATAGAATGAAGTATAAGGATGATAGGAATCAAAGGCTTGGCTAGAAATGAGAGTTTAATGGGTATTTATAGTGTTTCTAAGTGTACTAGCCATTTATAGCCGTTACCCATTATTTTAATTAATTTTATCCATTGAAAAACTAGTCGTTTTTGGCTTCAGGACTCGAGTCATTCGAATGACTCTTAAGGGGTCATTCGAATGCTAGCCGTTGTCTAGCCGTTGTGTTTCTCTGATGACAGAGTCATTCGAATGACCATTGTTGAGTCATTCAAATGACTCAACAAAATGACTTGCTCTACAAATTTGTAGATCTTTCTCTTAGCTTTAAGTAGCAATTTGATCCACCTAAATTGGAGTTTTGTAGCTCAAGATATCATCATTTTACTAACTGCTGTGCAAGTCACTTTGCTGAGCACGCCACTCATCCATTTTCTTATCTTTCTTGATTCCTAAGTTTGTCTAATTCATTTTACGTCCTGGAATCAATTAAGATCATTTAAGAGCATCATCCTAAGAGTTTAGAGAGAGATATATATCAATTTTCCTTTGACAAGAATACCTTAAGTCCTAAGAAACTATTTCCCTTTTTACCGTTTGCTTGGACTTGGTATTCTTCATGGATCCTATCTTCGGCATTACCATGTTCTTCATGGAATTGACATTTCACGCTTCGCCTTTTGACTTTTGGCATCATATGAATGTTCCTTCTTGTTCCATCTTGTTCTTGATGCCTTGGACTTTCCTATACACAAGATAATTCACTAGAAAGTATAGTTAGTCCAATGTGTTCCAATATCTTCATATGCATATATAGATTATTTAATGCATCATACATATACAGTTAGGCAAAGATCAAATTATGTTAATCAAATAATATTCTTTGCCTAACATGCATGTATTGTAACACTATAGCACTTGATATTTATGCATATACACATATAAACACAAATATATCCAATAGTTAATCCATCAAGCACATATAGAGAGTTATTGGATATGTTCTCAAAAGGATGCTTCTCATATATCATTGTATGATGTGTAAGCTATATGATTACCATCAAGTTCAATCATACAAGATCAAATGTATTCTATTTAGCATATAACATCCTTTTGCATTCTAATTGTCATTATCAATTTGTTATGTTCTATTTGTCATCATCAAGATCTAGAACAACTAGGGAACCTAGTTCTACAAATATAAGCATATACAATAAGCATAGACAATTAGAACATATTGTATTTGTCATCATCAAAACATATTGTATTAAACAATTGGAACAACTAGGGAAACCTAGTTCCACAATCTGCCCCTTTTTGATGATGACAAATCACCAAAAGATAAATATGTCATTTAAGATTAACAACCATAAGCATAGACATATTTTTGTGTCTCTTGAAAAATAGGCATAACATATTTTCTATTCTTTTGTTATTTCTCCCACTATTTGTCATAAGCAAAAAGGGGAGGAGAAATTTTCTCCCCTTGTTTGTGTCTCCCTTCAACATTATTTCTCCCCCATATTGATATTATCAACCTTATGGTGTCCTAATTTTTCACAAGGAAAAAGATGCAAGAGAAATAATAGATAAAATATAAAGCACATCTCTCACTATTTATATCCTCCCCCTGTTTAGTCATTAAAAAGATTTTCCTTGATTTTTAGCACTTATCTCCATATATATGCATACAAGTAAAAAACACATCTCCCCCTTTGTTTTTCAATGAGATCATCTCATGATTTTATCTCCTTCGAGAATCAAATGGTTTAAGCAAGATGTAAATCATGTGATAGACAATAACCACTTGAAGTCATTCATATTGAGACATGAAAGGGGTATGGATTATTGAGCTTTAGAAGTGTGTACCTTACAATGCATTTTGAATTTCACACTAAGAAAGCAAGAGGATATGAAAGTGAAGAGTATTCTCTTTAAGAGTGCAATAGAGGATTTTCCAGAAACATAAAACACTTGCAATCCATGGGTGCCACTTGATGATCATGTTAACCACTTGTGTGTTGTGGTTTGATGTTTTGAAAAACGATCCTCTTAACTTACCAATTGGTTGTACTTGTTACTTGTTATAAAGTGTTGAGCAAAAAGTGGTAGGTTCCATTTTAATTTAAGTCTTTGTCTCCCCCTCAATTTATGCATGGTATCAAAATATACTCACAAACATATAATATGCATATTCAACAAAAAATGTTATACTATATGGTTATCTCATAGAAGCATATGATGAAATTAACCAATTAGAAGCTTAGGTATATAACATACTATGACATCTTGAGCTCCCCCTTTCAAAAATAATTTTTCAAGAAATTATCCCCTAAGATATGTATAAGAAATATATTTTCCTTGAGAGAAAGCATGTGGGGAATTCCAGTCAAAACCACTTGTTATTCTTAAGACAACACGTGTCAAGAAATTTTAATACTACTTATTGATAGAAATCAGAGCAAGCACAGTAGTGAGAACTTGTAGTGGCAGGGGAGCATAAATAAATTTAGCTTTAAACACACACTTGTTATTTATCACTTGTTGTTTATATGAGGCACATTTCAAGTTATCACAATGGTGCAAGCATATTGGACCAAACATAGTTATGTGGACCAAAGCATGATATAGATGTAAAACCAAGCATTTCAACTTTTTGATCATAAGGGCACATGTTATAAGGATAAAGAAATATTATCTAGTAAGATTCGCCCTATACTTCATGACATAATTAAGGATGTAATTCAAATAAGATGATTTTCATGAAGATGATGATTTGAGAAAACATATGTCATGATAAACATATTTTGGGGACAATGTATAAGCATTCAAGTATCGTATTGTCCATAATATCATGTATGACTTGGGATAGAGATACTTATTGTAGTCGATTGGGTGTGATGTTCCTCTTGAGTGATCCTTTGAGCTTTAGCTTTCCTCTTTGAATGTTCCATTCCATTGTATGTGAGGAGATCTCTTTTAAGTTCTTGTTCATTCTAGCTCCTTTCAACTCCTCCATGATTCACTTGGGCTTGTATCTCACTTGTGAGGATCTTGATGCATGCTTTTAAAAGTAGAGAGAAACTATGAAAGTTCTCCAAATCATTAGTTAGCATCAAAAGCCATTTTAACAAGCACAATATAGGTTGATATATCAAACACTTGCAAATATAATCATTTGATGCATTATCAACCATCATGCTAAGAGAATCATAATCCCTTGAATCCAAAAATGATTTAGACATATTTCTCATAGAGATTCAAGAGTAAAAGAAGGATGTATGATCATTATCAAGACATATATATAAACCTAGTTCCATCAATGATCACATAAGGCATACATTAACAATTAACAAAAGGAATCACACATGCCAATCAAGATTACAAGCTCTAGATCATTATCCCTTAGTATGCATGTTTTTTTTTTTAAAAAAAAGGAATTTTCCTTTTGTTATATGAAAAAGTTGCACCTAGTTTCCTTTGAATTTATGTTTTTCCCAAAAGATAATATGCAATATATAATCAGAGATTAGCATAGTAGAAATAAAGCAATTTAACAAATTTCTTTTCATTTTACCCTTTCCCTTTAGACATTATTAAAACATGATAAATATCCATTTTTGATCAAGGGTAGAGGAGATGAATTACCTAAAAATTAAATGATACAATCACAAATATTCGGACTTTTAAAAGTCGTCAAACAAAGAGAATCACATGCATCATAAACTATTATAACTCAAATTCAAGTTCAAAGCATATTGTCCAAGGAATAATCAATGTTTATGGACATAAGGGATAAGGATTAATAAGCATAGTATTAAAGGATAAGAGGGTTAGAAATGATATCACCGAAAGTGTGCTTCATGTGGTTGTATTGATTGTTCAAGGCATTAAGCTTCCAATCTCCCTTTAATAGCTCAGACCCTTGGTCATTGGAATGGCTAGACTTGCTCATTCGAATGAGCCTCTAGTTTCACCGACCCGAGAGCAAGATTTTTAGGTCATTCGAATGAACAAGGGATTTTCATTCGAATGACTCAGGAAGAAAAGCAACCCGAGAACAAAGATTTAGGGTCATTCGAATGAAAGGCCATGTTTCATTCGATTGATTTTCAAAAATGTTTCAGACCTGAGAAAAAGGTTTTTGGAATTCGAATGGAAGACTACGATTCATTCGATTGATTTTTCAAAAATTTCAAACCTGAGAGGAAGGTTTTTGGCATTCGAGTGGAAGACTATGATTCATTCGATTTATTTTTCAAAAAGTCCAGACCTGAAAGAAAGGTTTTTGCTATTCGAATGGAAGACCATTTTTCATTTGATTGATTTTTCAAAAATTTCAGACCTGAGAAAAAAAATTTTGTCATTCGAATGAATTATTCGAGTCATTCGAATGACTTCACATTTTGAGCTCTCTGTTTCCAAATTTTCTTCATTTATTCGAATGACATCCCTTGTCATTCGAATGCGTCTGCATTCTTGCACAATTTTGGTTTCCACTTGATTGCTATGAGATACCTACAGAACAAGAAAATTTTCTTTGGTATCCAAGAGTCTTGGATCCTTTGAGATCAGTCTTCAAGGATTTTCCCTCAAGTATAAATGTCACAATATGTAATTTGGGAAAATAACTTGAATGACCTATATCTATCATATCTCAATTGACATTTTCATTGTCAAGTGATATTGACAATTTGAAACATGATTAGGCATAAAGTGTGTCATGATCATAAATGGTAGACATGTATAACACTAATGAGCATAATCATGTGTTTAGTGAATTATTCAAATGTAAAGGCATAGGCACATAATTCTATCAATTACCTAAGGCCCATAAGAAATATACCTCACTTTTGTTGATTCTTCAAGTGAATGTACAAGAGAGGTAAAGATATTTGATACCTTGGCCTTGGAAAATGAATGAACATTTTTCTTTGTCCATTGCTTCTCATTTGTTATTTTGAACCTTGGATGTTCATGCACATGAGAAGCTTTTCTTGAGTGCTTCATTCTTGTTTGATTGTGGCAATTTCTTTTACGCCTTGGAGGCACTTTATTTGAAGACTCTTCCTTGTTTTCTTCACCAATTTGTTCATCCTTTTGTGAAATTTTCTGCACAATTGAAACACTTGGAGGACATTTTGGTACCCATTTCAACTTGGGTCCTTTTGGGTTAGTGTAAGCACTTTTACAATCTTTTGGAACCCATACCAAATTATTTCTCATACAAGCATTTCTTTTATAATAGCACAAATGAGAAATATGTCCTTGTTTTCCACAATAATTGCACACAATAGATTTTAATGATGATTTGATACTATTATGACATTCTAAATCATGTTTGTTACAAGACATGCTTGATTCGTCACATTTAAAGATATTTGTCTTCTCTTCATTATCAATAGATAAAAGACATGTATGCTCTTCATCTTTCTCAATTCTAGAAAACAATTCCACAACTTGATTTCTAAGATCATTACAATTTTTAAACATAGTTGAGGTTTCACATTTTAAGGTTATTTCCTCATCAAGAAAAGAATATTTACTTTTCAATGATTCAATTTGATTTTCAATAAAGGAAATATTTTCTAAGCAAATCAAGCTCTTATTTCTAAATAGCAACAAATCATCAAGCAAATCATCATATGCACATTTAGTATTATCATAGGAAGGACAATGGTCAATTTTTGCATTATTTACCTCAAAGTCCTTTGAATCAACAATTTCCTCAATTGACTCCTCTTAATAATCATCTTTATCTTCATGCTTATCCAAGAAGGCTTCAAGAGGATGTCTTTTTGGGTATTCCTCTTCTTGCTCTCTAATTTCAAATTTGTGATAAACATTGTCATAACAATAAAGAGCATTAAGAGTTTCCCAAATACTTTTGGCACTAGAACAATGTCTAACCTTATCATAGATACTTTCACATAGACTATTTCTTAAGATTTGCATTGCTCTAATGTTTAAGCAAAATTGTTTCTTATCATAGGCATTCATTTTATGTAGGGGTTTGGAAGTATATCCATCAAGCACAATATCCCACATATCAATATCTATTGCCTCTATATAGATATTTATTTTTTATTTCCATATCACAAAATATTCACCATCAAAGAATGGTGGTTTAATAGATTCATACCAATCCATTTCTAAACACTTAATAAGGTTACCAAGCAATTAGGACCTTTACTCTAAGCGGTTAGGCTTCTTTCAGAGCACGAAGCTCTGATACCACTTGTTGGTCTTGGTAACCAATAACCAAGAGGGGGTGAATTGGGTATTTAAGAAATTATTCCAATTTCGACAAATATCGCATTTTCATGCAATCAACGTTACTATGCAGTGGAATATAACAATTAAAGATTATAAGCGTGCTCAATTATGTTTGTAATAAAACAATAAGATCAATAGAGCAACTTACAAACAATTATCAATAGATGCAATTCTCAAATATACAAGACAATAATATAAGTTTGCAATAAATAAAGAGATACAGTTAGAGAGATTGCAAACAGTGATTTATCCTGGTTCGACCACCCTTGTGATCTACGTTCAGTCCCCAAGCGTTTTGCTCAAGATTTCTCCACTATCATCAAGCTTCTAACTTAGGTTCTTGACAAACCTTTACATCCAAGAGCACTCCTCACACTTAGGATCCCCCACCTTTGTGTAGAAGCCTCAAGAACCAAACCTTAGGGATACCACACCCTAAGAAACTAGAGGGATACCTCACCCTCTTTACAAGTATAGGGAAATTTTGTGTTTGACAAGAAACTCTCTCAAGAGTAGATAATACAAATTGAAGCTCTATAGGTGTATTGATAATATCTCTCTTTTTTTGATCTTATGATGATGGAAAAATTAATCCATTGATAGAATGAAGTATAAGGATGATAGGAATCAAAGGCTTGGCTAGAAATGAGAGTTTAATGGGTATTTATAGGGTTTCTAAGTGTACTAGCCGTTTATAGCCGTTACCTATTATTTTAGTCAATTTTATCCATTGAAAAACTAGTCGTTTTTGGCTTCAGGACTCGAGTCATTCGAATGACTCTTGAGGGGTCATTCGAATGCTAGCCGTTATCTAGCCGTTGTGTTTCTCTGATGACAGAGTCATTCGAATGACCATTGTTGAGTCATTCAAATGACTCAACAAAATGACTTGCTCTACAAATTTGTAGATCTTTCTCTTAGCTTTAAGTAGCAATTTGATCCACCTAAATTGGAGTTTTGTAGCTCAAGATATCATCATTTTACTAACTGCTGTGCAAGTCACTTTGCTGAGCACGCCACTCATCCATTTTCTTATCTTTCTTGATTCCTAAGTTTGTCTAATTCATTTTACGTCCTGGAATCAATTAAGATCATTTAAGAGCATCATCCTAAGAGTTTAGAGAGAGATATATATCAATTTTCCTTTGACAAGAATACCTCAAATCCTAAGAAACTATTTCCCTTTTTACCGTTTGCTTGGACTTGGTATTCTTCATGGATCCTATCTTCGGCATTACCATGTTCTTCATGGAATTGACATTTCACGCTTCGCCTTTTGACTTTTGGCATCATATGAATGTTCCTTCTTGTTCCATCTTGTTCTTGATGCCTTGGACTTTCCTATACACAAGATAATTCACTAGAAAGTATAGTTAGTCCAATGTGTTCCAATATCTTCATATGCATATATAGATTAATTAATGCATTATACATATACAGTTAGGCAAAGATCAAATTATATTAATCAAATAATATTCCTTGCCTAACATGCATGCATTGTAACACTATAGCACTTGATATTTATGCATATACACATATAAACACAATATATCCAATAGTTAATCCATCAAGCACATATAGAGAGTTATTGGATATGTTCTCAAAAGGATGTTTCTCATATATCATTGTATGATGTGTAAGCTATATGATTACCATCAAGTTCAATCATACAAGATCAAATGTATTCTATTTAGCATATAACATCCTTTTGCATTCTAATTGTCATTATCAATTTGTTATGTTCTATTTGTCATCATCAAGATCTAGAACAACTAGGGAACCTAGTTCTACAAATATAAGCATATACAATAAGCATAGACAATTAGAACATATTGTATTTGTCATCATCAAAACATATTGTATTAAACAATGGGAACAACTAGGGAAACCTAGTTCCACATTCTGTTGCCAATTAATTATTTTCGCGACAAGTCTTCTGTCGCGACGCATTCTTTAGTGAATCTTGACGATTTTTCTATCGTCAATTGCTACTAACCTTCCTGTCGCCAATCTTATTATCATTTCGCATCGCCAGTACTCTTTTCGATGCAAACTATTAGTAATATTTGCTTCTAACTATACCACGGATTTTAGCGACCTAACACAAAGGGTTTTGATATTGAAAAGGATAAACTTGTATGTCTAGTCCCTGAGTACCCGCTGGGGATATATATCTCCCGGAGGAATATACCCCTGAGGTAATCCATATGGAGGAACCGACTCACTAGCCATGTTGCTAGTAGGTGGGGGCAATGGTATATTCCTTTCCTCTCGTGTTTGCCCTACTTGTGTCAACATAGGATCTGTCAACACAGGCAAAGAAGGGTGGATAGAGTTAATCTCACCTTCACTTCATAAACGCATATAACAAAGATAAGCACGAGTTTATTTTTCAAACCAAATTCTCACATATAATGTGCCACTGGGCATGCCAAATTGTTTTATGTGGATTTTAGTCTATAATAATTTATGGATCATTCACCACACAAAACAAATAAAGTAAGGATAAAAAGGGTTTATGGATCCTTTTAGTGAAAATGTGAATTTGAAAAGAGGAAATTATGAATAAACCACTTGATAAATAATGAGATATGTACAATAACCAAGAACAAGTTGATAAACAGTCAGGAAAATGAAAAGAAGAAAAATTACAAGGAAATGTGCTAATCCAAAGGAATTGAAAGACAGAAAAAAAAAAGGGGAATCACTTGCTCCTTCTTCTATACTCTATTTATCTTGAGATGTATATGAGTGTGTTTGAGTTCACCAAGTTTCTTCCCCTTAATTCTACCCCGGGTGTCCCTATTTATAACCTTTAGTGACCCCTTACTTGCTTGCCACATGTCCATCTGAGCGGTTGCGCTTTGATCTTTGGAACTCCACTTTTCCCATTTTCCTTGTTTTCCACAAAATGGGCGGTTACTGCCCTTCTAAAGTTGTGCACATTTTTTGTAACCGCTGCACATTGCTAGTAGACGCGCCCCTCTGTAGATAATCTCCAATTTAAATTTGAATTCTTTTTGATTCATCATGCCTCAACAGCTTCTAAAGGGAGGAACCCTATGTTTAACATATAAAATTCATTCAATGTTTGGATATTGTCGCCTATGGTCATCAATCCGGGTCGATTCGTTGATTTATTTATTACTCCTACTCAACTCTTCACTGTTGTCCATTAACTGCCATTAAGGAAAGCCTCTCAAGAAAGATCCTTATGTACACTTGCTTATTTGGTCGATTCTATCCTCCTTCGTCATTCGTGGTTGACCGAAGTTCTCAATCGTATGTTTCTCGATAAAGCTTGTCCTTAATTGTATCCACAAAGCTTTCTTTCGACTTTCTCATTATTCTTGGATCTTCTTTTAGTGATTGTACTTAAATGCCATTGCCATATATTTTTACCATAACAGAAACCTTAACTTGTTTAATAATTAGATTAGACCTTACTAAGTCTTAAATCAACCAAGTTAAAAATACTGATAAACAACCTGTCGTATTTCCCGTCCCTAAGTCGAAAGAATAATAAAACTCAAAAGGCCCATTTAGATCCAACCCTAGCTTTTGACTTGAAAATTGACCGCTTTCTTTCGTTCTCTCACTCTTCACACAATAGCCAGACAAAAAAACTATAAAAATTAACTACGCCTCCTCTAATTTTTTTTTTTGTTTTTTTTTTCCGTTGAATTCTTATGGCTGGAGAATCGCCACCATCCCCAACATCGCAAACCCTTCCTCCGCCACCTACTGTACTCTCTCTCTCTCTCTCTCTATGATTCTATTCGTCACTCCATCTATTGACCTACTGGGATTTGATTTAATTTTCATTTCGATTTTGATGGGTGCAACGGGAACAGTTACAGTACCTGGAGGTGAATTGCACAAGCTCCGGCGAGACACGGCGGTTTGCGGCGGGAACCGATGCGGGGTTCGCGGTGGGGCTGATAAATCGGAAGCTGAGGAAGGAAGGAGTTCCGGCTGCGTCGCATATAGAGGCGGCTAAAGATGGGGAGGAACCAATCGCTTTTGGTCCCAATTCGATTCTGGCCCATTTCGGTGACGGTTGGAAGCTGCAGACCGTTACCCAGACAGATCTCTCTTCTCCAGGCAAGTTAAAAAAATCACGCAGAATTGGATCGATTACACAATTTACTGGGAAAAAAAAATTAATAACGGCTCTTTTCCTGTTTTACTTTGAAAAAATAGGTAATTTCTTCGAGGGGCATGTAATATAATTTTATATTAATTTAAAAGTTGTCGAATTCGAAAAAAGCTTAACTTATAATATCATTTTGAGATTTGATTTTAAAAAATGAAAATTAAGAAAATTATATGATTAAAAATAAATTAAAGTATTATTATAAATAATTTTATGATTATTGACAATTTTTATGTTGATAAAGTGTTAAATTACTCTCTTTTTTTTTTTACAATAAGAGAATATGGTACGACTGGGACACTGAATACACCTTAATTCTCATCGTTATCAACTGAAGGTACAAAGAATGATTGCTTTTGTATTTAAATGTTATGGACTTCAACGAGTTTTTCTTAGAAGTAGAAGAGAGTGAAAGAGAAGGCTAACGAGGTTTTAGCTCTATTTACGAATTTTACTTCTTGTTCTCTAACTTAGAATTTTTCAATTAGATTTTAATATAATTTATTATCTTGTTTCCATTAAGATGGGTGAAACTTAGAGATAACCTTGTGATATTATTGAAAAATGTTTCAATCGTTTCTCGCAGAAGAAATCATTGATGGAGATGATCGACGGACGGCAATGCAGACACCAGTACTAGTAAGTTTATTTTCACATTAAAGTAAAAAACTTCTACTTTCTAATTCTTGTCCATTGTTTATTATTATTATTATTATTATTATTATTATTATTATTATTATTATTATAAATGCAACTTTCGTAGACTACAAATATTTTTGGTTTAAACATATTAGTTATAAATCTTACACTATATTACTTCAACTTAGGGGCAATTAGCTAAACTGTTATTTAATTAAGTCTAATAAAATTTTTACAGTGACAGCCTTATTTGAAGAATGTAAAACTAACATCTAGATGTTTTGAAATTAAAAATACTTTTACTATTTGAAGGGCTGTGTGTTTATATTTTCAATTTCTTGATTTTCTTTCTCCAGGTTTCGGGTGTCCCACGTCCAGAAAGGAGGGTTTCCAAACCTATCAGTCTTTTGTATATTGTTAAAATTGTGCTTGCTTTTATGTTAATTTTTGTTCTTGGTGCAATTTTTACTTTGTTTCTTGATAATCTTCCTGCATTGATAGTGTTTGTTAAGTCAATATTCTAGTGCGTCTTTTAATGCTTGAAACGCCTATGCATTAAATAGATGGATCGATCTATAGCCTCTATGGCCTATGCTAAGGACTTGTGAAGGATTAAGTGTGTGATTATATCAGTTTAACTTGTGTTTGAAGTGACATTTAATCAAAAGCTTTTTAGATAAACTTTTGGAAAATTAAGAAAAAACATAAACAGCCAATGGTAGACAATGGCTCCACTACTTTCATGGAGGCAGAAATTGAGCTGCCAGTGATAAACTGCACAAGATGTGTGGTATGCAGCACATTGCAGAAACAAGAGCATGAAGAAAGAAACGAAGGAGCGGCCATAGCTAAATATGATTCTGTATATTAAGAGAGTAAAAATTGAATTACAAAGATGACTACACTATGGCTGGTAGCACATATATATACACATCAATACAGGTTGCTTGATGAGCAAGCCAAGCAAAATAGCTATTGATAACAGATTCCACTTGTCATAACTAACACTAACAACTATAACTAACTCTTCTAACTAATGCATCAGTTTCGGTGGCTTGCAGCATAAGCAATCCACTTGCATAAATAC
>QANU01107381.1:78262-99931 GCA_003254905.1 Nissolia schottii
ATGCCTTGAGATTAAGCAAGACAGCTTGTGGAGGTGTGAGAGGCATCGTCTACTTGAGTTGCTGGCACATAAACTGCATCTTTCAGAGCGCTGTGGGTTCGGCCATAAAATACATAAACAAGCACTCCTATTACCAGCCATACAGAAACACGCGCCCATGTAGCAGATCTGGAAGAGAAAACAGGTGAGGATAGATAAGGGTGCAATTAAAGAAACAATCCTTATTCCTTAACAGGGCAATACTGAACCAATAAATGAACATTTCCTTTTGTAAGGAATGAAAAGACTAAGGGAAAGTTCTACACACTTTAGGAATTTAATATGAATGCTTACCCAAGATTAACAAGTAAATAGGAATTGACGAGTATGCAAGCTATGGGCAGCAGCGGCACCAGTGGGCAAGTGAAGCCTGAAAACAAATCAATAAAAATTGTTTTTTAACACCCTAACCAATCTTATTATGTAATGAAGCTGAGCAGTGAAGAAGTTCCAATCTCACATATTATTTGATCCAATAACATCCAAAAGAGAAAAGAGCAGAGATAAGGTAGTATGCAGACAATTACAATAGATTAATTCCCGTGGAAATTTCAGCATAAAACTTGGTGTTGTTCATAATACAGTTATCATGGCCAAGTATTTTGCGCCGTTTGCTTTTCTTGTATAGAACACATTATATTCAACAATGTCGAATTAGTCGCATAAGATCAAAACACTCGCTCACACTACCTAGATAAATTTATTACCATAAGATCGTATTTGGTAACCCATACCTCCAGAGTGCCCAAAGTTGTGTCTTGCATCATCTTGATCTATGCAAGTTAGGAAGGCAAGACCAGACAGAAGGAGAGTACCACCAACTCCACACATTGCAAAGCGAACAGAACTGGTAAGAGAACACAGAGAGAATGCTAAGGAGTAAGAACATCAAGAAATAACTAAGTGGCAAGACAAGCATAGCTTATGTAGCTACTATCCTGTGAAATCAAAACCCTTCCTTTCCCCTGGGATAAGGCAAAGACCCTGTATAGTTCACTTAGCATCCCAAATCTGCTGCTAAACTATTTAGGGATTTGATCGCGTATCAAGAAATTATCTGTATGTGCAACTTGAAAAACGAAATAGCCCGCCACTGAACCAACCTGGGAAGAGTTAAGTCCGAAGCTGCATATGTGAGGACAAACACACCTAAGCATGTGAATGCTATTACCCACCCAACAACTTTTCGCCTATTCCCCTCATGCAAATCTGCACCCATAAGGAATAAGGATTAAGGAGCAAAATAGCAGATGTCAAAAGACAGAAGAAAAGATAAAGAAAGAAATAACAACTGTAAGAAAAACTGGTGTAATTTAGTTAAGCAACATTGATAGCAAATCTTGAGCAATAAATTTGCATTATGTTTGATGGAGACTGGTGAAACGGAGAAGGAAAGGTATAACTCACAATCGCCTATGGCAAGATGTTTAGCAATAAGGGGATACTCAATTAATACATCCTCTTTCACAACTATAGGTTTCTGGTTCCCAGAAGTACCAACTGCCTCGGTTTCTTTTTCAGTGGCCTCCAAACTGCTCCAACTGTACTGCATTGACACCGAATCAATTGGTTCTTGGAGGGAAGGCGGCAATGGAATCTCATCAGGAGGGATATATCTTAGTATTAACACAGATATTGCCACCATGGTGAATGCAAGAAGTGTACCCACACTAACCTGCAGGAGACAGGCTGAATAACCATTAACACTGCACTAACAAGGCAGTCACGTCCTTTTAAAAGATGCTACCATACAAGTCCACGCGCAAGCAATCAGAACTGCCTGGCAAATTTTTCAATAATTTAGAACAGGGAACAGAAAGGGGCAAAAAACTGCCTAAATTTAAACTTGAAAAATCCAATGGCTTCATCAGATGGGTTTCATACTTTCATTGTTCTTCGCAAATTGTATCTGACATCAAATAATATTAGAATTCTGTTGACCAAAGGGCTCTTGCATGATGGGGATTGTTACTATTAGCGATGAAAACACTTCCTCAGACTAACAGCTTAAGCTTTTGGATCGAGCTGTTTCTTGACAATATTAAATCATATAATCCTAGCAAACACACTAAGGGATCCTGACTCTTGTGAAGGAAGACATACCATCCCAGCCAGTTGAGAGACTTCCATAGAAAATGCCAAAACTGCAGCAACAAGGCCAGTAGCAATTGTGCTCTTAACAGGAACCTGGCTGCACTTATTTATGTCCGAAAAAAATGGTGGCAGCAGCCCATCCCTTGCCATAGCCATCAAAATTCTTGGCTGAGAGACATTAAAAAATGCATATTCAAATATATTCCTGAAGAATAGAAGACTTCAAAAAAGAGGGGGTAAAATTGTGATAACTGAATCCAGCAAACTAGCAAGAAAAAATGCACCTAATACTAGGAACATAATGATCTTGAGTAATTCAGTAGACTTCACCTAGCCTTTTTGCATAAAATCTTAAGCATAGAAGAATGTAAATATCGAGGCTAAAGAAAAAAGTTACATGAATATAGGGTAGTTAAAGGCGCCAAAAGGCGTGCCCAAGGAACATAGGCGGTAAGGCACTGCCTCTTCATTGTGCAGTACTATGGAGTGCGTTTCTAATATTTTACAAAATAAGTAAAGCTTAGCTCATTAAAAAGATAGTAATTTTTATGTTTTTTTTATTAAAAAAAAAACTAGGATTAAACAGAAAAAAAAATTGTGGAATCCAAGTGTCAATTAGCCACCACATAAAACATAAATAAAAGGGGAAAGAAATTGGCCCTCCACAGCTTGAAACAGAGGAGAGAGGGGAAGGAAAGTGGTTCACAGCACCACTCAACTGTTTGACCAAATTGAATCATTGCTTCTTTGATTGATTTTTATTGTTATAATCGGTAGGTTTTACTATTTCGGTAACTTTAGGGCAGTCATACATCTATTTGACCATGAACTCTAATTTTTGAAACTTATTGAGGTCGTTCCAATGTGCTTATGATCAAAAGCATGAAGCCCTATGATCATCTAATAGTAAGAGAAACTGCACAACCTTGCCTCTCTAATATACCAATCTACTTTTTATCTTTATTTTGTATACCTGTGGGGGTGGCTAACTCTGTTGAAAAGATTATGAAGGATTTTTTGTTGTCAGGTGCTTCAGATGCGACTTGTGATCATTTGGGAGGTGTGTTGTCATCCAAAGAAGGAAGGGGGTTTAGGTCTAGGAAATTTGGTGGCCAAAACCATTGCCTTGGAAACTAAGTGGCTGTGGAGTTTTCCTTTGGAGCCTCACTCTTTATGGAATGAGACTATCCGAAGTATGTATGGCCTGGACAAAAATGGGTGGGATGCTAATATAGCTGCCCAAGCTTCTCATTCAAGCCCTGGGAAATTCATCTCTCAAGGTTATACTACCTTTAAATCTCACTTTATTTGAAGGTAGTTGACGGGTTTAGTCAACTTTTGCGAGGATTATTGGTTAGGAAACTCCTCTTTTAACTTAGCTTTTCCTCATCTCTATCGCTTATCCTCCTTACACAATTCTCTGATCCAAAAATTTAACATTGTGCAAGATTCTTCTTATTCTTGGGACTTTCACTTAATTCGGAACTTAAATGATAGGGAATCCTCATAGTTATTCTTTTGGGTCTTCTACATTTTGTTCAGTTGTCTTCTAACCAAGATAGCAGATCTTGGTCTCTAGGTTCGTCAAGAATGTTTTCTTGTAAACCCTACTTTCGGTTCCTAACTCATTCCTTATATAGAACCTCATTTCTACTTGATAAATTTATTTGGACGCCCAAAGCTCCATCTAAGGCTAAATCCTTTAATTGGAGAGCAGTGCTTAGAAGAATTAATACCTACTATATGTTGCAATTTCGAAGGCCACATAGGGCTATCTCCCCTAATGTGTGTTACATGTGGTGTGACTTCTAAATGCGTTTTACACCCTTTTCTTTGCATTGTTTTGTGGCTGAATCTTTATGGACTTTTTTGTTTGATGTTGTTGGTGACAGTTGGGTTTGTCTTAGAAATTTGGATCAACTTTGTTGATTAGATTGCTAGATTTGGGAAAAGAAAGGAAGTCAAATCCTTGTGGCAATACGCAGTCTATGCCACTATTTGGTGTATTTGGTCAAAGCATAATAACTGCATTTTTATGACAAATTTTCAAACAAGCAAGTCTTTTGAGATAAGATTAGGCGTTTGGCTTCCATTTGGTGTAAGTTCTTGATCTATATAGAGGAATTTCTCTCTTGGACATGTTGAGAGATTGGAGAGCAACTTTTTTTTTTTTCTTTTTTTGTGGATAGAAGAAGAATTTCTAAGTAAAAGAAGATTGGAGAGCTTTGATCTTTTGGTGTTTTCTCTTTTGTTATCTTTTGGACATGTAAAGAGGATCACTTGCCCTCCTAAATCTTTGTAATTTTCCTTTCTTCATCTTAATATAATTCTTCTTTTATCAAAATTAAAAAATTGCACAAGAGGTTCCAGATAATTTCTGAGTAAACTAAAAACAACTTGTGAGTTAAATGTATTAACAAAGCAGTGGTTCCAGATAATTTACCTGGGGCAATATCCCACCCATCAATGACGCGCATAGAGCTGTAAAAGCCCCCGCATTTATAATGTAACTGCAATCACAATTAGGAAAAGTGAATAGGGAAACTACAACATACATGTTTGGCTGCATAAAATTTAAAAAGAATCAGGAGCACAACAGAGGAGCTTGATTATTCACTTACGCTGCCCATTGCATCCCATGGTCAGCAAACGCAGAGGATATAGGGGTGTCAGGATTGATAGCATAATAAGGTACTAAACCAACAATTACAACGGAGACCATCATGTACAATCCACAACATACAAACAGTGAAGCACCAATACCCAATGGCAAATCACGTTGAGGATTTTTCACCTGTTGATCAAAGTAAAACATTATTAGAAAGTTAGAAGATTATGTACCCAGCAGAGCAAAAGACATTTATAACCCAGAAAGGGCAAGTTGCATCACATCATTATGTGTACCTCTTCAGCGGTGCTGGCAACTGCGTCAAAACCTATATAAGCAAAAAAGACTGTTGCAGAACCAGCCAGCATCCCATCTACCCCGAATGGAAAATATCTATTAAAGAAAAAGCAAGTGACAAGTATTCAGTAACTAGAAGAGACAAAACATGCATATGTAAGTGCAAAGCAAAGATGTGAAGTACCCTATAGGAAGTTCATATCCAACCCATCCAGACTTGAATCCCAGGTAACCACCAGCTAATATGACAAACATCAAAGCACATATGTTCACTGATGTGACTATACTTTGTACCATTGTACACTGCACATATCAAGCATTCAAATAGAATGATCTCTCAATGAAAAATATATTTGGACATTTGAATGGATAAAAAGAATGCACAATGATTGGAGGACAGGTGCAAGGGTTACACCCCTATGCAAAGGATACATACAGTAAGTTGAACCAACCAAAGAATAGGGAAACTGTCATATAACATATTGAAGATTCTAAAGGAAATGTACCTCTTTAATCCCAACACACAGGAGTGCAGTAATAATAAATATCATAATTGCTGCACATGGGTCCACAACAATATCAACCCCGGGAATATGTTGACGTGATAAAAAGATGGGCAAATTGTTTGCGCCTCCAACAAGTGCGGCCTAATCACAGAGATATTATTTTATGTCAATAATTGCATCATATAATTTTTTTTGTTGCAATTCAAACAAATAATTCTGCAACTTAATATATATATATATATATATATATATATATATATACAAGGAAAAAAAATACAACAGAATTATGCACATCAGAAAGGAAAATTGAAACCAGAAAATAATTTTCATTTAGAGTCAAACATCAACAACTTTGTTTTGTTCAATGCAATACTGACAATACAATAAAGCCAGCTGTCAAAGGCAAAAGTGAGTGAAAAATAGGATGGTGGGGTGCATGTTTCTTGACTTGGTACTAATTAGGACTCCTTAATCAGGGTGTGTGCCAAGTTATTTAAGATGGATTTGAAGAGTGTATTTCATGAATTCCTAATAAGAGTCTCCAAAACCGGACTTCACAGATTAGTTTAGAAACGGGGGTAGACAAGGAGTTTAAGCTGATATCTATTAACACAAAAACCTTGTCTCTGATGCAAAACGATTGAATGAAAAATCACTCAAAAGCATAGATAGAAAATAGTAAGAGAAGACTTAAAATGGGACAATACAATTAACACACACTAAGACAAACAAAAACCAAATAGATGAGTTAAAAGAACAACACACCAAATTCGGGGTTATGCCACGAGCAACAGCAGCTCCGCCAATCGTATATTCTAGTATCAAGGCCCAGCCAATCAACCAAGCAACTCTGCAAAAAAAGGTAACCATTTTCCATTGATCAAATTTATCACATCTGAATCAACAATCAGTATTTTTTATTTCCTTTAAAAGACCCAATAAATTAATTAAATTGACTTAGACCTCAGACTGGCAGATATATTCTAAAACAAATACTACCCACCCAACCCCGTCCATTTTTCAAATAGGTTCACAAACTTGTTAAAAAAAAGACACTACTCGAAAACCATGGCATCTATATCACCCCCATATCCTGTCTATGAGAAGAAACAAAGAAAAAAAAGGAACCGCCAACTAAAGCACCAAGCCATAAGCTCTGCACATGCATTTCAATCAATGGTTTCAATAAGCAAAGTCAACATCATAACTAAAATATCCAAGGAAAGCAAGGAATAAGCAAGGTCAACATCATAACTAAAATATCCAAGGAAAGCAAGGATTTTTAAAGCCTTGAATGGCATGGCAAGTGAAACAACTATATAGGAATCCAAAGAAAGTGAGTTACCCTTCCCCAACACATATGTATGAATAGTGATATGCGCTCCCAGCAGAAGGGCAGCGACTAGCCAACTCTGCATAGCAAAAAGCTGAAAGAGCAGCTGCAAATCCAGCTATCATGAAAGAAATCGCCAAAGCCGGACCAGAACGCTCCCGGGCAACTGTTCCAACCAGAACATACACACCAGCACCGATTGTTGCACCGACGCCTGAATCAAAACCCATACATAGATTACTATTAACTTTTCATAACAATCTACTTTATCTGGTCTCAAAACTGAAAATCGAAGAAGAAAGGAATCTTAAACCAATTACATAGATCACGTGACAAAGGGTATAAAGAACATCGTACAATCAGACACACGAATCATGATATGATTCTTATAAACAAAACAACTGGTGAAACTGAAACGTGAACAGGTTCATAACCTTACCCAGATTGGGGGAAAAAAATAGATTGGAAATGAACTAAAAAAAGAAAAAAAAACTTTTGAAAAAATTGGATTACCAATTGCCATGAGTTGAGGAACGGTCAACTCCTTGGCAAGTTGGCCCTGAGAGCTGTTCTTATTGGCAGAATCCACCTTCTTCCTCCTAGTGAAGAACATCCACGAACCCTGAATTCCACTTTTACCACCGTCTTGTGAATCAACTAAAACCCCCATCACAAAAATAACTTCTCTTTTCCCCTTGAGTTAATGCTCAAGAAGATGTACGAGTGTGTGGGAAATAAAAGAGCGGCAAAGCAAGCAGCTTTTTTTTTATTTTTTTGGGTTCTTATTTTTGTTGGGTTTTGATGACAATAAACTGAACACAGAAGGTTTGGCGTTATCAAAAAATGGGTAGATTGGTCGAGAGAACGAGGAATTCTCCCTCCCCTTTCTTCTGCTGCTGGTTGTTGTGAACAAGTTATGGGAAAGGGAAAGGGAAAATTGGTGTGCCGCTCGTTTCTCCTCGGACTCTTGATAAGAAAAGTCCGCTGTTGTGGTGGTGCTGGTGGCCTTCGATCTTTCTTCACCATGGTTTTAACGTTTATAATAATAATTCATTATTCTCATATAATAATCATTTGAGAAATGATATTTTATAATTAGAGGCTTGTTAGTTACGGGTCCACTCCAAATATTGTTATTGTATTAGCAGGTGCACTCATTTTATGGTTGTCAGACGAATATTTTTTATTGTTATACACAAATATTTATGAACTGTTTAAAATATTTATACATGATAATTAAAAATATTTGTGCACAACAGTTTAAAAATATTTGTGCACCATAATAAAAAATTTGTGCATGTTCATTAGAAATATTTGTGTAATATGTTAAAAATATTTATGCACGTACCTGTGAATGTGCAAGATAGTTGAAAATATTTGCGCATAATAGTTAAAAAGTATTTGCGCACTTTAGTTAAAAAGGAATTAATAAACGATAGTTTAAAAAATTTATGTATGGTAGTTTAAAATATTTGTACATTACAATTAAAAATGCTTGTGCATGGTAATTGTGAATGAGTGAGTGTTCGTCGGTCAACCGTTTAAAATCATTGGTTGGCAGTATGATAACGTGTACACCAATCATTTTTCGTATAGTTATTTGGCGTGAGATACCATATCAACTCACTTTAAAGTTATCGTTACATGAAATGTTATTAGAATGTGAGTTACATGATTCACAATTATGAGTCTACGAAGGACATTCCTAACGAGAATAGTGGTCTTCTATAAAAGTTTCTTTCATTCTGAAGTTTAAATTCAAGACTTCTAATTAATAAAATACTTAAGCAATTATTAATTCAACTAACTCAATATTGACAAGTTCTATAATTTTTTTTTCATAAAAAAAATAATATTCTATTTAAGTTTAGTTTTTTATTTAAATCAAGGGTCTTTTGAGTCAAACATAGATTAATAATAAATGGTCAAATTAAAAATTTTAATTTAATTAATTTTAAAATATTAAGATTGGCATGGACTTTTCGTAATAATAATAACAATACAATGATAACTTTTTAAGTATTCAATAATAAATAATTTATTCAAATGCAATTATTATTTTTAAAGTTTAGAATAATTGACTATATTATTAATTTTCATACATTTACTTTTGTTCACAAGCAATCAAATGAGATTCAAGTAACTTGGGAACCAGTGTTGATGATAATTGTGATCCAAGGTTATGGCCAAAGTCTAAGCTTTGCGGTCAACAAATGATAGGATGGTACCTACAAGGGCTAAACGGTTGAGTCTATTTTGAGAGAATGATACTTAACAATGTGCTTGATTGTGTTTAAATGGAGGGGGAAGAGATGGGGTTTATCTCTCTCTTTCCTGGGAAATGAACCATTTTCCCTAGAGATAGAGGAAGATCTTAAAAGCGCGAAATACTTGTATAATAATAATTTTTAGTAAATGATTAATAATGCTTCATTTTCCCAATGGTTTTATGTTTGTAGCCATTATCCTCATATAATAATAATTTGAGAAATTATATTTATAATTATGTGACATAAGATCCTATTAGATTTGCGGTTACATGAAATCCTATTAGAGTATAAGTTACATGATTCATAATTTTGAGCCAGTGGATGACATTCCTTGTAACACCCTGTTTTTCACAAAACAAAAATACAATAATTTTTGCTGCGTAGTAATTAATAATTATGCATAATATTGAACCATACAATCATAATACGTTATTTAAATAATAATATTCCCCAAGTTATGTTTATTTCAAAACTTTTGTTGGATTGACGATCAGAGTTATGGTTTAGAAGTTATGATCGAGTCCACTGGCCTGCGAGGCCCACTCTATCTTTGTCTGAGGTTCCTTAGAGATTAGAGACCATTGGGAGCTCATCCCAACAATACTTTTAGTTTAATTATTTATTTTGGTCCAAATACGATAAAAATCGGTAAATTGGTCTTCTTCTAATTTTTCTAGCACACGACGAATCGCACACCAGACGAATTAAAGATATTTTCTCCTCACCTAAGAGCATTTACTCTACCCCAACAACTCCATGGTCAGTTGTGTCCCCTATGCCATGATATTATCTGCAGTATGTGCAATTTGTGTGGTACCGAGATACCCACCACTGAGATGACAAACTCACCCCTCTGTCGATAACATTTTCAAATTTGGTTTAGGACAATAACAGCGTCCCACTCATCTAGTAAGCGAGGATTTAGGCTTTAGTGGTAAGCCCCGCTTCGCAGTGGGGTCTACCTGAGTTATATAGTTATGCTCCGGACATCTAGGGCAGGATCCTTTAATAGCATTCTAGCATTACATTTCAATTGACAAATGATGTAATTCAGTATTGATTTTGAACCAGTTATATGAGAACAAATATGTTAAAGTTGTTATTTCATAAATAAAGTTATTTATTTATCATTATGAGCATTAGTACGCCATGTTAGAGCTTCTGTAGGGAAGCAACCCTACGTGTGATCACGTCCTAAGTTGGGGCGTGGCAGACTTCAAGCTGAGAATTCTCTCCCATTTCACTAATCAACTCTCTGGCCTCTTCAGGTGTCTTATGATTCTTCAATATCCTAACATTGACAAAGTCAATCCACTTTCTATCCAGATAATTGAGCCCTTCATAGAAATGGTCCATGAGTTGTACTTCAATGAACCCATGGTGGGGAAACATATCACACAATCCCTTGAAGTGCTCCAATATTTGTTCAGGGTCTCATCGTTCTTCTGTGGAATGCTAGAGATTTCCTTCTTGATGGCAAAGGCTTTGCTAGTAGGTAAGTATTTTTAAGAAACAACCTCTTCATTTTAAGCCAACTATTGACAGCCTGATGTGGGATGCTATAATACCAATCATGGACCCCACCTTCCAGAGAGAAAGGGAAAGCTTTAAGCTTCACATTCTTGTAGGTGACATTTTAGGACCTCATGGTGTCATAGGTCATGTTGAATTACTTCAAGTAACGTTGCGGGTTTTCTGATGCTAGGCCAGTGAACTTGGGTAGATGATGCAAGAAGCCTGATCTTAACTAGAAGTTCATGCCCTTATTAGGAAACACCACTCGGGATAACTCGTACGAATAGTCAGGCATAGCTAAGGTTCTCCATATTAACTGTAATAGGAATGAACTGGTAAGAAACAACAACAGGTTCCACTTTTTGCCTCCTTTTTTGCGTAATACGCCATAGCATCCTTTCGATTTTAGGGTCAAAAGGAACTAATGTTATATCAGGTAAGGAACGAGTCATACACAAGAACAAGAAATAACAACAAAAAGCAGAAACTGAATAACTATATATATACTTAACTAAATAAAAAAATAGAAGAAAAAATAAAATAAAATAAAAATAAATAAAATCAAATCAAATCAAAATAGAAGAAAAATTGGTTAATTTGCTTCCTCGGCAACGGCGCCAAATTTGACACACACCAAAACATCGCAATTCTAGTGTGTAATCAAATAATAATTTATATAACTAAGTAACCCCAAAAAATGTAGTAAAGATGCTAACCTAGGTTGTCTCACAAGGAAGCAATTCAACCAATTAAATTAAAATAAACTTGGGGGGTTATTCAATTGCAAATTAAGATATTAAATTCAATAATAATAAGAAGCAATACCATGCATACAATTCTTCATAGATCAAGGATTAATTATCATCAGTTCCACAAATCAACGTTCATAATAGGGGTTGTTGTTTATTAGCTAGAGATATCCAACTAACATGCAATTACTTAAGAGATCACGATCGCATTCTCCTAAGAATTAACTAGTACAAGCGTTAAAAACCAAGATCTCGATTTTAACTACTTGTGCTAATTTCTTAACCAATTGCACAACTTAATCTAATCAGATTAATCCCCCATTCTCTTTATCGGCTTAGATAATTCTCATTGACCAACTTGAATTACCAATCCTAAGAAATCCTAATTTAACAAATCCTGCGATCATCAAGATTCATCAATTTAGAATTATTCCTAACTAAAAGCATGTGATCGCTATTATCAATTAGAAAATAAGGAGGGAGACTTATGGAATCATACATTAAACACATGAACCTTAAATTAACCCTAATCATAGAATTATCGCATGCAAGGTATTAGAAAATTACTCCTCCAACAGGAACCGGAAGGGTTGGAGTTGAGTGGCATCAAATTTGTGAAGGTCATCATGTGGTTCTCACAATTTGGCGTCAAAGAGGCTGAGTGAGAAAGGCGGTAAGTGGAGCTAGATGGGAGGGTCACTAGGCAGTGGGCGGCAGTGGGCATTCGACAATGGTGGGCGATGGCTAAGGGTTATATAGTGAAGGTTGGAGATGAGATAACATGAACAGAGGCTAGGATTAATTTGACTTTGGCTAACACTAATAATACTTTCAAGTCTAATCAGACGTATTGAGACATGATAATTTAATCCTACAATTGTAGGATAAAAATAAAAAATTCCATATAACACTATACTATCCTATCTTCCTTCAAACATGTGATAAAAATTATTTTTTAGTATTAGTTAATATTATTAGGCCTTATACAGCGTAACAAATGGGACTATGAGTCATGCATATTGAAAGATCTGATTAGTTGACAATGTAAAAAGCTTTATTGTAAATGAATAAAAATTAAATTCTAAGAAAATATGTAAATCGTCACAAATAATGGCGATTTGTATATTTTATTATTATTTTCAAAGAAATGCTAGGACACTTGTTAAAAAACACGTGGTAAGTTTTTATTAAAATAGGAAAGATTTATGAAATTTAACGATATTTAAAAGATTAAAAACTTAAAAAAAATGTCTTCCTTATTTTTTACTATTTTTCTGACAAATTGCCATCATTATGATGGTGATTCATAAAAAAAAAAATCACATTTTAATAATTTCTATAAAGGGGTGACTATCTATTTTTTTTTTTTTTCATTTTTCCATACACAAGTTTTTTAGGGATCGTGATTCCACTGGTCATTACCGAGGCAAGCTGCCAAAAATGACAGATTCTTGGCTTGGAAAGGCTGTTACGGCACTTGAATTAATTATAGAATCTTTGAATTTTTGTGGCAGGAGTATTATACGTACATGCATATATCTATATATATATATATTTATTGTATAGTAGCATATTAACATTTTCCTATAATAGTAACGGTGATTCAACAAGAAAATAATAGTGGGACACTTGTGTTGGGAATCTTGTGATGGAAAGATTTCTTAATTCTTTATTTCCCTTGTCGCTTTGGCCAATTACAGAATAACAAGACCAAAAAGTGCAACTTATGAGAATGATAGAGATCCTGGCGGTCTACTTCAAAAATAATAATCATAATTTAAGGTGTAATTTCAATTCGCAAGTTATAGAAAATATTTTATATTTTAAAATAAGAATCTGGCTTAGATGCACCGCATAACTTTGTTAATTGATGCTCTTTGTGAATCATGGTAGAATATTTGCACTTAGCTACACTTCTAAAATGTGGCTAAATACATTTTACAAGTGTGGCAAAATACATTATCAATTTTACCCTCACTCAAACATAACCTTCGCACGTCTCCCTCCCATTCCCTCTCCAGCTCACCACCGTCCACTTCACCAAGGCTGGATTCGTTACCTGCGCCATCGACCACCATGGCCATGGCTTTTCCGACGGCCTCTCTGTCCACCTCCACCTTTTGTTACTGCCAAATCCCCTTCAGCTCCGCTGCACGGTCCTTCCCTTGCCCCAACTGAAGTCCCCACCTCAAAAATCAAACAAAACCCATGAACCAAACAACCTTAAACTCCAAAATCAAAATCAAACATGTTGTATGTGTATGTTCATGGATTTCAAATGTTAGATATTTCAATTATCAGTTACCAGTTATTTAAGTTTTTTTAGTTATCATGTTCATGTTATTTTAGAAATGTCTTTAAGGAAGTTATATCTAGGATAGAATTATAAGTTAGGGTTAGCCTACGTTGATCCTCGGTACCATTGTAGTTAGAATTAGAACTAACTATCATGAATTCATGAATTTATACACATTTATATTAATATAGAAAATAAACCCCAATTACAAATAACCACTCACAACACAAGCCTCAAGAAGGCAGATAGATTGGTCTACGGATTGGCCAGAACTTGGGGATAATCACCAGAGTCTCCCAACGCTATAGATAATACAACAAGGTCATGGGTTAGGATCAATTTAATCCAAATCACTAATATTCACAAAATTACAACCTAGGGTTTCAAGAAATCAAATTATGGACTTGAATAATCAAGTGCCCAACTCAATCACAATACCAACAAGAGATTTAAGTTAAGACATTACCCTTGATGATCCAAGAGAAGAGAATTTTCGGGATAGCCCTAGGGTCACCACCAAAAACTCCAAGAGAGCTCCAATGGATATTCTAGAGTGAGAGAACAAGGAAGAATGATGATGATAATGAAGGTGGAGTGAAGGATTTGAAGTGATTTGGAGTGATATAGAAGGTTTAGGGAGGATTTGGTGTTAGGGTTTTAGGTTTTCTAGAGAGAAGGAAAAGAAAATAGGGTTAGAAAGAGAGAGAAATCTTAGTAAAAATGCTTTTCACATGTTTAAAATGCCCCTGGACACGACTCATTTGAATGACTTAGGGGGGTCATTCGAATGACCTAACCCAAGAAATCAAAAATCACTATCAAGTCATTCGAATGACTCAACATAATTGACTTCAGGTACAAATTTTTCATCATTCATTCAAATGACACTTGTTGTCATTTGAATGAATGAGCCCTGGAACTGAAAAATCACCTGAAAATTGTCCCAAACTCAACAAAAACCAATGTTTCGAATAACTACGCAACTAGATAGATAAATAGATAAATAAAATGAAGTACTTGAAGTGTATATGTATATAAAATAATTATTTATGTTATTGGGACATTACAGATCGAGTCAGTGTTTAGAGTGCTCTAAATGTATACAAGCATGATCTTCAGACCAGCCGCGAATTTTACATGTACATTTGTATTTATTGTAAAGAGTTTATGTTATTCAGAAAATGAAAGTTTTTATTAGTTTTAATTGAAGTTAAAATGTTTTTATGAAAGGCGTTCCAAAGAGGCTTTTGTAAGAGAACTAGTCCCTTGCATGCCAGTAACAATTTTTGAGTCGTTACAAGTTCTTAGACCAATTATCATCCCGCCCGCTGTTAACTTCCCCCTCCTTCTCCACCTCCTTTCCCTCCATCACCCTATTAGCTCCACATTCTTTAACCTACTCTTCGACATTTTATGATGTCTTCTCCACATCAATCTTCGCTGTTTCCACCTCTGTACCTCCCTCTACATTATTCTAAGGATCATCTGTATGCACTTTGGGAGGTAGCGAACTCATGGCAACAGTGAATTCCTTGCCTTCCTCCATGTTCTTCGTTATTAACAACTTTGCAAGTCTAGCCATAATCTCATCCTGCCTAACATGCTTCTCCTTTCTCTAAACTGGTCATTTTCTTATTTTCTGTTGAGGCCTATCTGTCGTGTGTCATTGCTGCAGTCTTCTTCTAGTGAACGTCGCCTTATTTTCAAGTCTGAAAGTTGGATCGTCTTCATCTACCTCCTGTAAGCAAATAGCTTCCCCATGCCCTATCATGCCTTAACGGAAAAACACTTGTGGTAATCTTTTATACTTGAAGTCCATCCATATGATTCCGTTCGTGAGGCTCATGGCTTCACTCCCTATTGCAACATTAATCACTGTCCCCAAACCTTCTCCCACCTTTCATCCTATTTGTTCGTATTGGTAGTGACTCGGTAATCCCCATAGCTGCACCCATACGTTAACATAGTCGAAACACAATGACATAGGGACGTAGTCTCATCGCCACTCCTCCATAAGCACCCATGAATTTCGGTATATCTATGGTCCCCCTTTTAGAATCAGCCTCATACATACCTCCTCCATACATAAAGAAAATCTACATGAGTTTCTCTCCAACCTCTACAAACCTTGTCTTCGTAGACACCCCTACACGTTCGTCATCGCATTTTGAAAGCTAAATTTGTTAAAAGGTTTCTCGGGAACAATCTTGGCATAGACACTCCTTGTACTATCTTTCACACGATTTGAAATATCCCTATCACCGAAGAAGATTATAGGTTCTTCATCCTCCTCCAACAGTGGTTCATCTAGTCCAGTATGTGTGTTCTCAACCACAACCTTTTCCTCGTTTGTTGGGGAACTCATCATTGGAGAAACGTTCAATGACTATCACCAAGAAATGACAAAAGGACACGAACAAAATTAGAAACCCTATGGCTGTTGACAGATTAGGATCTGAGCACACGACGACGGAAAAGTCACCTACACTTATTCCAAAGGAGAAACCCTAGAGGAGGTTTCATTTATTTTTTTTTGGCACATGTAAGAAATATCCATAATTAACATGAATTAATTAGTACAATTATTGAATATCAATGTAGATAATAAGGGTGACAATAAACAAATGATTAACACAATAATGAAGTAAGGACTTTTAAGAAATATCAATAGAAAGAGTGTGTAGGGGTGTGACATTAGCGGCTCCCTTCATATTAAATGTGATTTTGTTTTGTGATTTTTAATTAGTTTTTATAGTATCAAAAATATTATTTGCATTCCTTTATAATTAAAAATAATTAAAGGATTAATGTTCAACTTCAACCCTAAAATTTACATGCATGTCCAACCTTATAAATTTGGTTAATAATATAAATTAAAAGTAAAAAAGATATTTTATATTTTTTTATGTCTTGTTCCTAAGTATCCAAATAAGATATAAAGATAATTCTTCTTCGTTCTTAGTGTCACCTCCCTATCTTCTCTCTTGCCTTTAAATTTTTTGTCCTTTAGACTACCAAATACAGCCTTCCTGATTTCTTTACTATTGTTTGAAAAGGAACAGTTATATTATTTATAGATAAATTTTGGAATTTCTACTTACCTAATGTATTCATGTGTTTTTTAATAGCTTTTAAAAACTAGGTGATTGCAAGTGATATGTAACAATTCTTTTGTTATGTACATTTATTTGTGACAACATTATTATTTAAAAAAAATGTTATGTGTACATTCAATTTCATACACTTATACATACATCATTCAAATTGGGTAACTAATGAGTATTATAAGTATATAATACAATTTTTCCAAAATAGAGCACAGACTTAAAGGCTTTGAAGCACAAACATTACAAATGTAACATCTCGTTTTTTCCTTAAAGAGAATTTCGCGTAATAAATAAATATACGAGCCAATTATTGAGGCTGGAAAATTAAATTATAAAAATTGTTTTCTAAAAATACCAGTCAAAATAATGGTTTCGTGATCTCGCCGGACTATCGCGAGATCCAGACCGATTCTCGATCGTCGCCGGAATTTAATTGCGTATCGATGGTACCCGTAAAATACACTTTTACGAAAGAAAAATTACGAGTACCTTAGATTAAATTAAATTCCTTATTTTAATTGTTTGTATGACGCATTTTTATGATTAGATAATTTTTACGATACCAGTTAATTTTTCGAGCATGTGGTCATACACGTATACGGACAATTAATGACCAAACACAATCAAACACGTAACAAATTTTGGAGAAAGATTCAGCCACACATGGCTGCACACACTCAATCACACGTCCATACCCCTAAAAACCCACTAACCACTCTCTTACACGCTTACAATCAACCATACCTTAGGCCATACTTAGCACTATTCACACCTTACCCCATCATGTCATCCTTTAATAATTTTAAATTATTTTTCTCCCAAAAGTCCCTTCAAAACCGAGCTGCACCTTGAAACACCCTAGCTAACCGCATACGCTTAAGTCGTATGCAAAGCTCACTAGGTTGTTTGCTACCTGGTGGGAATACCATAGTCCATAATTAATTTCGTAAATAGTTGATTAAGAAAATAAGGACCGATTTTAAACTTTTCATTTGCATTGATTAATTACAAAAATAGAGCCATGCGTCGGAAAGAACAAGTATAACAAGCGGTAAAGCCTTTGGGCTTAGCGGATAACAATATAATGATAAGGCATAACATACACATACATTTGGTCCATCAAAAGATCCTGTAATTATAATTATAATAAGCAAGTACAGATAACATATACATAATCCAAAAGTAGCATATACATAATCCAAAATACAAAATATCAGAATGCAAGGGCTACTGGAACACTACACAGCAGGCCCTTGATCAAAAATCCCAGTGTCCAGCTATCTCTGGGTAACCATCCTGGCACGACCGCTCATGGCTCCTTGGTCTGCTCATCAGCGTCCTCGTAGTATGAATTGTCATATGTCCCTGAAGTCATAAGGCAGTGGGAGTGAGAACGGTAGGTTCTCAGTGGAAATAACTTTAGCTCCTGTGGATCCTGTGTCATATTAGGTTGGACTTTAGGCCGCTCAGAGATTTCTAAGTGTGCAAAGATACTAACATCCTACTGATTATTATCTGGCCTAAGTTCTGAACGGCTTTATCTACATTACTAGGTGATAGGGGAACTACTCTTGTTTACTACGTTCTCGTGCTTATTAACATTACATTTACATACATAGTCGTCTCAAGCGTTCTCTTGATGGTAAATTACAGAATAACAGTTACATACAATAATGCACAGTAGAATGAACATGCTTTTGGAATATCTGTTATTCCCACCATAGCATTGCCCTCTTTTGACCCTGCTATGACGGAATAACCTCGCACCCCCAGTGTAGGCCCTCTTTCGACCTTCCTGCGGTGGGCCTCCACCTGCTGCGTGTCCTCTCTGACCCCTCGGCAGTGGGCGGATATTGTACCCCACCTAGCATTGCCCTCTTTCGACCGTGCTAGGCGTGATAACCGCACACCTTGCAGGGATGCCATATCGACACCACCTGTGGCGGGCTTCCACCTTCAGGATGTCCCTCTGACCTCCTGAAGTGGGATCGTTATTTGGCTCTCGTGATCACGGCCTCAGAATTTTCAGCAGCATTTCAGAATTTCACTTCTTTTCAGTACTTGCAGCATGTCATGACTTGTTTCTTATTGTCCATTTCATAATCTTTACTTATCTCATAATTACTCCTAATTATTTAACTTTCCTTATCATAAAATGCATGGAATGCACATACTTCACAGATTTCATTCACTAATTACAATTACAACATGGAGTACTAGACTATGGCTCCAAAATAGCTTCCATACTTCGGTCACTCTCCGCGGACTCAGCCACTCCAGGGAACCTCCGCGTAACCCACTCGGGCACTCCAGGGGACCACTCGGCAACTCCAGGGATCCTCCGCGGAACCCACTTAGAAACTCTCCCGGCGTCCGATCAACCACTTTCTAGACCCCCTCTCAGTCACTATCCGCGGAACCACTGGCACCATTCCAGGCGCCGCTCAACAGCTCCATCGGCTACTCTCAGTCTATCTCCGCGGAACAACTCCCACTCAGCACCATCTCAGGCGCCGCTCAACAACTCTCTAGGCTACTCTCAGTCTATATCCGCGGAACTACTCCTACTCAGCACCATCCCAGTCGCCGCTCAACAACTCTCTAGACCACTCTCAGCTTATCTCCGCGGAACAACTTCCACTCGGCACCATCCCAGGCGCCCCTCAACAACTCTCTAGGCTACTCTCAGTCTATATCCGCGGAACTACTCCCACTCAGCACCATCCCAGGCGCCGCTCAACAACTCTCTAGGCTACTCTCGGTCTATCTCCGCGGAACGACTCAGCACCGGTCACTGGGCGAAACTGACAACCGAATCCCTTGTTTTCTTTCCTTTCTCTTCTCCTTTACTCATGGTTACTCCTTGAGGTTTTTCACACATATTCTAACTATCAAAGCCTATCTAATCCAGGTCACAGGACCCTTCAGAATCATCTCCCTAAATCCTAGCATAGGTTCTAACATATATACAAATATAAGAACATACACACACACGAACACATAACAGGAAACAACCACCATTGAAGAGGTGAGGGACTAGAGTTACCCACCTGGTAGAGAAACCTTGTGGTGGTGAGGGAGACTTGAAATGAACTCCGTGGAAGCCTTGGTGCCTTCCAAGCTTTTGACCACTCTTCCCCAAGAGAAACTTGAGAGAAACTGTGAGTAGCTCACGGTTTTGAGGAGAGGAAAATGGGGGAAATTTGTGAGAAGGAGGGTGGTGTTCTTAGAGCTTTGGAGGGAGAATGAAAACGTGTTTTCGGTGGAGGATGAGAGAAATGAGATTTTGCTTAAAGATTGGGCAGAAGTCTCGGTTTTTGGGGGAAGCTGAGGGTGAGGGAAATTAATTAAATAAACTGGATGAATAGTAGAAAGCATGGCATAGGTATGGCTAGTGATGGGGTTTGGTTTTTGTGTGTAAGACAAGTAATGTGATGGTGAGTTTGGAAGCACCATTTAAGGGATTATCTTTGGATAAAATCCCAGCTCCAAACCGTGCAGCTCTTCAGTTCCAGCTGCCGAGATTTTTCCTCTTTCCCGGTTCCGGTTCCGGTTCGCTCGCGTTTTATCTCTCGCAGTGTCGGTGCATCGCGCATGGTCGTCCGAAAAATAATCCGTTTACACCGTCGCGATCCCCTAATTTCCCTCTACCTAAAGGTATTAATATTTGAAGGTGTTTGTGAATTTTTCTCCGGGGATTATTTTCACGGACACCTTTTGTGCGTAAGAAAATTTCACCGGTGAATAGCGGCTGGTCGGTTGTCTGCCGAACTTCCTACAATGACACGTTTTATTTCCTAATGATATTTTACCTAATAATTTTCCATCTTTATTTTCTAATCATGATTAGAAAATTAGTTTGATATTTATGTTTATGATTATTTTTCTAAAAAAAAAATCGGGATGTTACACACCTGCCCTCCCACTCCCACTTTTCATTCATTTTCATTCTTCCAAAATCTCTCTAAGAAAAACACAAGCGCAAAGCCACTCAAAGCCATCCTCCTCCCTAAGCAAAAAAACTCAAACACCCTAGCCTAATCTCTCAAGCCAAAACCGAATCCACAAGCCCCAAGTTACCTCATCTTATTCTCATTTTCTTCCACTAAAAATCTAGAGAAGAACCTCACCTTGTTCTCTCAAGCAAACTCAAGCCACCTCTCACAAGAAGCAAGCACCATAACCTTCATTTTTCTAAAGGAAAGGAGAACCAAGCTTGGACTCTCAAGCACTCTTGGGGATCCTTCTTTAACACTCCACCATTAGCAAGAACTCCTTGGATGTGGGTAAAACTTGGCTTAATCACCACCTTGGTGATCTATGTAACATCTCGATTTTTCCATGGAGAAATAATCGTAAATATAATTATTATATTAATTTTCTAATCATGACTAGGAAATTAAAATGGGGAATTAATAGGTAAAATATACCTAGAAAATAAGACGTGTCGCGGCAAGAAGTTCGGCAGACAACCAAACAGTCGTTGTTCGCCGGCAAAATTTTCTGACGCGCAAAAGGTGTCTATGAAAATAATCTCCCAAAGAAAAATTCACAAACACCTTTAAATATTAATACCCTTAGGTAGGGGAAATTAGAGGATCGCGACGGTATAAACGGAATATTTTTCGGACAACTGTGCGCGACGCACCGACACTGCGAGCGATAAAACACGAGCGAACCGGAACTGGGAAAAATGAAATCTCAGCAGCTACAAAGAGGGATGCACGTTTTTTTTGAAGGAGAATTTTGACCAAAGACATAATTCCCCAAAATGTGCTTCCAAATTCCCATTACCATACTTTCCTTACTTACTACCCATACCCATGCCCATACCTCCTACTATTCACCACATTTT
>QANU01107389.1:0-129520 GCA_003254905.1 Nissolia schottii
AAACGATGATATTTTGGTAATTTCTTTGACTAGTCGTGTCAAAAGAGAAAAAAATTCCCGTTTCTGTATTGAAGTTGTGTCTATGGCAGGGCTTGCATTACATTGATGTTTACATTACAATCATTTTGTTTGTATTGCCCAAAAACGACCATTGGCGTGTTAGAATGACAACTTGATGGAGAAAAGAAAAATGACATAATTAGAGTAATTAGACAAAATGACAGATGGTTTACACAAGTACGTGTAAAGAGTAAGAGGATAGAATTGATCCTTTTAATTTGATTTATTGTCATGTAAAGTCATGTAACAATGTGTGTGTATACATACATACATATATATATATATATATATATATATATATATATATGTAAATGTTTAATTTAAAAATATAGTTTTTCAATTGCTATAAAGTAGGAGAGGACAGAGGATAGATTATTTGAAAACATAGCTTAGATTTTTTAATCATGTAAAAAATAATAGATAAACAATATATATTCATGTATGTTCTACAATTTCGAAAATTTAGTTGTGTTTCTCAAGGGCTATTCATACTATCATCTAGCCCTTTCTGATCAATTATTTTCTTGTTGCTCTACACTGATTAGCAGAGAAACAGCAACCTCCACCGCCTTACCAAGGGAGCTGCCCTCCAGGTAAATAAACCAATTCAACTCACTGATGCCATTTAATAATTCTAGTTAGTCGTGGTCATACAGCATATAATCATAACTTTTTTGTTTGCATATTATTGTTCAATTTTACTTGTGACATTAGAAGCAATTTTAGTAGCTGGAATCACAACAAAATCATATTGGTTTCAGGCTTTCAGAGAGAATCTATGTCCCAAGAGGGATTCAAGAGGAGGAGATTATCACCAGACAATTGTGAAGACGACACAAGTTTCAACAACAACATGGTCAAGGTACTAAGGAGGAATAGTAACATACTGAAAGCCTACGTTGGAGCTCAAAACATGAATTATCAATTGGCCAGAGAACAACAGAAGGAGCAATCAGATAGCTTAGTTGCGGCACTTGGCAAGCTCACAGATGCTCTCACAAAAATTGCTGACAGGCTGTGAATGGATTCAGAAGAAACATGAAAGATCCTTCTGGGGGGCATCACATCTCATATCTGTGGACAAGGATCTGTCAATTAGTGGCTTTTGGCACTTCATTCTTATTAATTTGTTCTTCCTTTTTTGTTAGTACTCAGTTTTACTCCTCATGACATTTTTTTTTCTCTTGGTGGAAACTTCTTTTTCATATCATTTGTTCTCATGAATTTAATGTTTAATCTTTCAATTCTACATGCAGCTTTTAAAACTTCTAATCTCTTTCCCTAGTTCCTACTAGCATTGAGAAAGGGTTGAAAATAAGTATTGAGCATCAGTGGTGTTCTAACACTTGTCTGATCGTGTTAGCAAGAACAGCACAGAACCAGAAGGATCTAACACATTTGCATGTCACCTAAAATCATTTTGGTTTTTGGGTTGTTACTTGTTAGCACAATGTCCTTTACATTTCCATTAGAACATTGCTGTCAAACAGTATCCAGCAACCTGCATTGCTAAGCTCTCTTGTTTTCTGTTTATATCCATTACCAATTTTAACAAAATAACATACTACTCATGTTGGTTCTTTAGATGTGCTTTGTACTCAACTCTCAAGCATGTCATTTCAAGGCTTTTAATGGTTAACTAAACCATTGTCCAAAAAACCCACTATTTCCAGCAGCCAGGCTGGGGCAATGGAATGGAACCCCCTTATTTTCTATTCTCAATACTTAGTTGATTTCCTCATACCTGAAACCTAAATTTGCAATTATTACTACAAGAAGGCAGTAGAGGAGCTAACTGCTCATCTCCGTCATAGCCATTGTAACTCCGAACTGAGAGGAAGGGAGCTTGCCTCCATTCCCTCAACACAAAGGACAGGTAAATAACTTCTCATCTCCACACTAAATTTCATTATGAACCACTCTATCTCCCCCAAAACATAGCCTGGAATGATCAACATTTTAGATTCAAGACACATATGATGAGTGAAGGTAGATGGCTAAACGTGTAAGTAAAGAAAGGAAAACTTGAGGAGACTGTTAATAAAGGAAGCAAAGTTATCACCACCAATGAGAGGGACAAGTTAACATTACATAATGAAACTAAGAAGATTCAATAGATCAACTCATGTTTAGTTTCAAATTTGAAATTCAATACTTCAGCATCTTCTACACTATGAAGAAATATATTATATAATATTATATGCAGACAATTACAGCATACCAAAGCCGAAAAAAAGGGCGTTACAATTTACACTAGGAATTTCCTCTAAACAAAACGACTACATTATCCAAAAAGCACCTTCCAATTCTCACTACATGGGAACAGCCTCAATAAGCTTAGCAAAGTAAAATTGAGTGGTGATTAAGCCTCTCTTCCTTATCGTCCAGCCAACCTTGCGCAACGCCCTCTCTACATCTGCCTCCGAGTGAAGATATGCCCTCGTTGCTTTTGAAGGCCCGGGGAACAACTCTCCAACCCTCTTCAGCAGATCATAATAAAATGTCTTTGGAGCAAAACTCAGAATCAATCGGTTGTTGGCCAATGACGCAAGGTGCGCAATCATACCATCAGCCTTATTTTGGGGGTAATGAATCAAAACATCCAGGCAGACCACAGTGTCATACTTGCCATCTAGGCTCTCCAAATCCTTCACTACAAACTTTGGCATCACAGGTGCAGAGGATAGGCTATCTTGACTAGCTACTAGCTGTTCTTTTGCCTGCATGAAATAGAAATTGCAAAATGCAGTTAATCTGTTACTTCTGCAATTTTTCTTAAAATCATTTTCAGTTCAAGCAATAAAGCGAAGTCCAATGAGTAACTACCTCTTGGTGTCCAACTTTTTATTCATTTTTTGCCCTTACGTGTTCCACTAAATAACTACCTATTTACGATTATTCTCTCATGTTTGTTCACAATTTTTTTCACCGACACATCTCTCTCAAACTATTTTATCATACTCTCTAGAGTTATTAGAGATTAATAAACCATCTTAACATGCACGTAAGTGCCCGTTAAGCAGCCCCTAGTAATAATAATAAAATTTTAGTTGGTCATAGACTGATAGTAAAAAATGTAATGCGCTCCCATCCAAACTTTAGCCGATTTGGAAACCACTTAACCCAACTAACATTTGGACCCGAAATTGATGGAGCAACTCTAATACCAACAAGAGTAAAATATTCGTCCAAAGCTGCAAAAAGTACTTAAAAAAGTTCTAAACTTGTGAAATAAATTATTAAAAGTCAATCAAATTAATTTTTTTACTATCAGCCAAGTTAATTCCTCTCAAAGACTATTTTTATCGCAATATTAAAAACAAATTTAATACTTTTCATGCATACCAACAACTGACGGTGGATGCTGCTAACCTATCTTTGAAATTTTACTCCATAAAGAGGGTAACAAAAAGGGGGAAATGGAGGTTAACCTGTTTCTCAGCTTCAGCGACCATAGCAGCGGAGATGTCACTGGCACAAACAATGGCGCCCTCCTTCGCCAGCGGAATCGACAGAGAACCGGTTCCGCAACCTGCATCGCACACCGTAACCCCTTGCAGCGACCCTTCGTCCTTCAGCATCTGCAGCGCGTTCTCCACCGTCTTGGCGTGGCCCACCCTGATGTCCAGCTGAACCCGGTTCACCTCCTCCGTGTCCCCGTAGATCTTCTTCCACCGCTGGAACCCCGTGTTGTTGAAGTACTCCCTCACCACCTCCTTGTCGTCCCCGCCCACCTCCTCCGCTTGCTCCCTCCGCCGCTTCTCCGGGTCCGCCAGCGACAGCACCGCTGCCAGCGCCGCCACCGAGCCCCCGCCGATGACGGCGATCGTGGTCCCGTCGATTGCGCCGGTGATTTCGGCGGTTGCGGTCGAGAGCGGGGGAATGGCGAATGCGGTCGTTAGGTGGAGGTGCTGTTTGGTTGGTTTTGAATTGGCGGGAGAGGATCTGGGAAAGGAATTGGTTCTGTTCGGAAGAGAGAGGGAAGAGAAGAAGGACGCTGAGAACGCCATTTTTCTCTCTTTTTTTTTTTTTTTTGGGATTATAGATTTTCCGGTTTTGTTACCGGCCGGAAAGAGTGAAGTCGCAAGTTCGGGTAGTGGGTTGGGATGTTATCCAGGATAAGATAGCGTTCAAGCTTCATTTCCTGATTCTCGTGGGCCCCACTTTTCAAAGCACTGTTTGATTTACAATTTTTTTTCCTTTAAACAATGATTTTTTTTTTAACATGCGTTGCACAGGCGCTAGTTAAAAATTCTAAAAGAGAACGTTTTTATTGAGAAAAATAAAAATAAAATTAAAATTTAATACATAGAAAACTCAATTAATTTTTATTTTAAATTTTTTTGATAAGTTAGTTACCCAAGACCTTCTTTTTTTCTTTTTTTTTACAGAGATAGCTAAAGAACTTTTTATTCATCCTACAACTAATTGCAAGAGTAAGCATTAGCCTGCATTTGCTTTATATCAAAGTGAGTTTTATCAATTTTGTCTAAGATACAATTCTCATCAATTTTATTGTAAACATGTCTAAAAATAATGTGATTAACTTGTGTTTTAAAAATTTTCATGTGATAAAAAATACAAAACCTTACATTATAACATAAGCGAGTTTACACTATGCTACGAATATGATGAATTAGTTAAATTTATAATTTAATCATGAGGTGTGATATTATGGTGATTTATCTTATCTCTTAACTATGTGGTGTGGAGTTAAAGATGGTTAACACATTTAATAAAAAATGACTCATATCTCAAACAAAACATAAGTTCAATTTTTTATTGCTGATATAAGAGTCACTTTAGTGAGTGATATATAAATACTCATGTAAATGCTCAAAAAGTTTCGGTGGATGTCGTGACCCTAACCAGATGACATATGTTGAACTCGGCTAAGCTCTTGTGAAAAAAAAAAAAAAAAAACTGTGTTGCATCCAAACAATAGAAAAAAATTCCATGGGCCAATTCACATAAACTTTTCACCCAGCTTAGTTTGAGATGGCCCAGTCCGGCCCATTTTACGTGAAGTCTGGTACTCTGGTGGATTTAGATGGGCTGAGAGTCGGTCTCTCTTTCTCGGAGATGACGAGTCATGACCCGCTAGAGCGGCGTTTGAAATTGAAACGCCGGACATAATGCATTCTTCATGATCAGCGAGCTACCAATTCTTTCTTCCAAATATTGTATAATAATATTGCCTACGCTTCCTCGTTCCGTTGATAAATAATAATATAATATATAAATATAGCATATGGCATGGTTGTGGCTTGCACGAACATTCATATATTATGTTTCTTGACTTCTTGGCGACCAGGAAGTACACTTATAATTGACGGTACGCGGCTTACTATCCGTTGGCATCATCAACAAACATAATTTCAGAATAATCTAGTAACCAAAAGAAAAAAAGAAGAAGGATAAAGAATAGTCACAAAACATATATACCGATTCAAGAATGTTTCGTGAGATTTGATTCAACGTCTAATAAGGAATTATGGTCCAATATCCAAAAGCTTGAAGATTAGCAGCTTTATGAATCCACATTGCGGTGACCAGTAACTTTCAGCCAAAGCCAAAACAAATGCACCGGCAGAGTGAGAGGTGTCTGCTCTGGGGAAGGCCGTGTGAGAGGGCAAAACGTCACGTCACAACGCTAGTGTGTGTCGTTTCTGCTAACTTCCGTCGCTTAAAATAACAACAAATAAAAATAAAAAAAGAATTGACTGGGTTGAATTGAACGGTTAATGGAAAAGAAAACGACGTGTAGTTTTGATGGGAGAGAAAAAAAAAAGGGCGGGTGACAGACATGAAATATCGCAAGCAGTGTTAACTGCTTAACAGCTCTTCCTTTTCTTCTTCTCACTCTCTCTCTCTCTCTCTCTCCCTTTCCTTCCAACCTGGCCCTTCAATTCCGCTCCATGTATCACCATTTTAATAATTCTTACTAATTTATTCTCTAATTAATTTTTACTAACTTTGAATTAAACAATAACCAAATCCATAGCCATAGCTAGTTCTCTTAATTTGGGTATCTAATATCCATCAGCAGACTCAGAAACACATTAATTGCAATTCCTCTGGAGATTTGAAGAATCATCCGTCTTCATTCGTCCTTTCCCTTCGTTCCTCTGAAAATGCATTTCGCTAAGCTCGATGACTCCCCTATGTTCCGCCAACAGGTTCTAATTTCTCCTCTCTCTCTCTCTCTTTTTCAATTTTCGCGCTGCTTTCGTCAATTTCATTCTTCAATTGGGAGCCGCATTATGTAAAATGTTGATGTTGTGTTATCATGTAGTGCATCTCGTGATTCATATTATGATTATGAAGACGATGATGTTAATTGTGTTATTGTACGGAATATGTTGAGAAAATCGTGCTTTTTTGTGGTTGCATTGTTGTTGTGATTGTGCTGGACACTAGCACGTTGAATTTGATAATTTGTAAATGTAACTATATGATGAATGGATGTGGGGATGTTGTTGCAGATGCAATGCTTGGAGGAAAGCACAGAATCATTACGCCTCAGATGCTGTAAGTTCTACAAAGGATGTCGAAAATATACGTACGTGTGTTTCACACATTCTCTTGTTAATTCAATTTTGCACTCTTACACTTTTGATGTGGCATTGGTATTTTACATAGTTGTGTAAGATTATTCATATTGGAATAAAATGTTTAACTTTTAACTATAGCTACAACCTCATTATACTCCTAACTCCTAAGTTGGCAAAGAATCTACTCTCACACTTTCTTCCTTCAACTAATGTCATTAGATACTTGTCACTATTTTACTGTAGGCACTAATCCTTAAGTACTCTCGGCCACTAAACAGTTTAAAATAATTCAAAATGAATGTTGATGTTCAGATTGGATCATGTTTCATAATTTCATTAACATATGCTGTTATTCAAACAACCGGTAATCCTTTTGGCTTGGATTGTTATATTGACCAAGTGAGCCTGCAAATCTACCTTGGTGAAATTCCTCCTCAACCTCATACCTAAGCACTTTGTCCTGAGCTAACTGCTTCATGGTTTTGCCAAAGTTCGAAGGAGTATGGACGGGGATTTGAAAAGTTTTGAAATTTTGGACATGAGAAGAAAATTGGGTTCGAACAGGGCTGGTGCGCTAGGCCTTGAGTTTATCTCACTTGCTATAAAAGAAAAGCAAGAAAGAATAAGGAGAAAGAAAACTATTGGTTTTCTTGTTTTATGCAAACCTTACAAGATTCTTGCAAAAAAAAAAAAAAAAACATAACATTTTATATGATACTAGTGACATGTATTGCAAATACCGTAGCAATTAGCATACTTTTGATTTTTGTGGCTGATTATACAATCACAGTCCTTTCAATCTTAAAATTTCTTATTGCCTGATATTTGAACACCTTTTTAGGGAAGGGCTTGGAGAGGTATATGATGGGGACATCGCATTTGCTAGTGCCCTTGAAAGTTTTGGAGGAGGGAATAATGATCCTCATTTTGTTGCTTTAGGAGGTACGCGTCACTGCTCTCTCCACCTCTTGCCTTGTCTTATAAAACTAAATGACTTTCTTTGTGGTACGTTAGTAAGAGGGTATTACTGGAGATATGCTTACTTGAAGGTTATAACTTGGATTATTTTTTACTCTAACTGATATGGAAATTTACTTTGAGTATAACAAGGCATCTTGTTGCTGGAGGCATACTCCAACTCCGTGCATGATGTCTTAAAGCCATTAAATGAGCTTCCAAAAGTGGTCAAAGTTGATTAAAAAATTATCAATCATGAATGTGTTTATTTACTCTGAGCCCGTGTTTTTATTAACCTCTGTGCTTCGTTTGGAAATACATAATAAATTTCATTAAATAAAACTAGTCTCCGCTGCTGGTTTTGATAAATTTTCTTTTGGTATTCCCAGGACCTGTTATGACCAAATTTACTGTTGCTTTGAGAGAAATCACTACATACAAAGAACTTTTTCGATCACAGGTATCTGATGCTGTCATTGTGTTTCTTGTTTTTCACCAGAGAACTCTTTCTCATATAATCTAATCCATGAAAAATTCTCCTCCAATTTTATCTCCATTTTTTTACTGGATGTTTGATGCCCTTCTGTATACTTCAATCATTTTTTTGTTATAAACTCTTATAATTGAGTTGGTCTACTCAACCCTAAAAGCTAGCTCATGGGAAAGGGTTTGGTAAATTAGAGGCAATGGTGCTAATTGTTGGTATCGCTGTGCTGACTATACTTACTGTGGCTTCTTAGGCTGAGCAACTGCTCAATGAACGGTTACTGCACATTATCAATGTTGACATCCAAGAAGTCAAGGTATACTGTTAGTGGTAGTAAATATTGTTTTAATGCTTTTACATAACAAGATTGGTTATCATACACTAAACTTATGGAATGTTAATATGTCAGACTTTATGATATGGCTTAGCTCCTGAAGTTTCTCTAATCTCAAATGGGATCTATATAAGTCATAGAGCTGATGTTGCTGCCATTCCTTTCTCAACATGCTAGTGTGCAGCTCTTTTTATGTGACGAGACTTCAATTTGTGTTCAACATCGTCAAATGTCGCATGAAAAGAAAATACAAGTTAGGAATCTAAATCATTCTCAAGAAATATAGATCAGGAGTTACTTGAGGAATTAATGGATGAAGAGCTTGACATGTAAAAGTGTCACAACTCAATTCTCGGGAATGTAACCTGGCCAGGGAACAGGCACTCCTAATACCCGGAAGCCTCACTTTAGACTCACAACAATTTAATATAAAATCAAAATCACTTAGCAATGCCTTCCCAAAGATAGGATGCTTCCCAATTCACGTTTTTTAACACAACTTGAAAGTATTTTTAAATTAACTTAAACACACTTGAGCAATTCAGGTCTGATCCACAACTTTTTAATTACAAAGGCCACTATTGTTGACCACTATTCAATATGAACGGGCCCAACACTACAATTGCAGATCTAGGTATCCATGTCTTTGCCTGTAATCCAAATGCTGCTTATAGACTGTCTTTGACCATCTTATATCAACAATGAAAAATGCTTTACTTCCTATGCTTGCAGGGTGAGTCACTAGTTTCTTTTTATTTAAATCTGTATGATTTAAAGCTTTCTTCATTTTTTGCTTGCTAAAGGCAACCTTATTTTGGTAGTCAATAGAGTGGGGAGTAGAGTTGTAATCATGATCTAAAAACTGATGGAACTTCACTATAATAATATCAGTTAAAGCTGTGTGCAGTGAAAATTACCACCGATAAATGTGAAAAATTGTCATTCTTTTTAGCCTGAGGGTTGCTATTCATATCCTACAATATATACTCATTTTCTTGCCTTCATATGATGTATATATTTTTTGTTGTTTGTTATTGTTGTTTAATACTTCAAGCAATGCTTGCAGGAAGCTCGTAAGCGTTTTGACAAAGCTTCCCTTTTATATGACCAGGTGCTTGTCATTTTCCTAAAACAAGTTTGCATAACAATTTGTGCGTCCATGAATTTTCTTTCCTTGTGCACGTGTGGTAGGCATTAACTACGCAATTTACTAAATGAGAAGAAGCATTGGTTCTTGTTGGTTGGTTGTGTTGTATATAGCATGATCATTTATTCTTTTCAGCAATCTCTTTATTTTATTGGATTGACTGAGATTTTGTCAGCTGATAAATGGACATTCAATTTTTAAAAATTCACTGCTCAATTAATATCTTTATTGTCAAGATGTTTCTTGGTTAATGACCAGCATAATTTGATTTGTGCTTTAAAATATTCAACTCATTCTGTTGAGTTTTGTGTATTGGATTTTGTGCTACAGGCACGTGAAAAGTTTATGTCACTGAAGAAAAGCACAAGGCTTGATATTGCTACCATCGTAGAAGAGGTACTTTCAATAGCTTCTCTTTGGTATTCTTTTAATCCAGTTTCTTAATTTGAGTTAATATGATCTTTTCGAATCTAATTTGGTGTAGATAAATTCCAGGAATTGCAGAATGCAAGAAAATCATTTGAGGAAGCCCGTTTCAATCTGGTAATTTCAATTGCACAATACATTTTACTTTTTATAACATGTATATTGTTTGGTCTTAACTTCATAACATTTATCATCTACTAGGTTGGTGCTCTCAATAATATTGAGATCAAGAAGAGATTTGAGTTCTTAGAGGCTGTCACTGGGATTATGGATGCTCATCTTCGATACTTTCAACAGGTATATGACAAAGTCATGCATTGGACATTTTCCCGTATTTAGGATTGCACTTATGCTATTTCTGAAAGTTCTTTCTCTTGCAGGGATATCAGCTATTACATCAGATGGAACCTTTCTTTAGTGAGGTTTTTCTACTATTTCTATACTTTCTTTTGCTTTTAATTGACTGCTGATAGTACGCATAGTAATTTTCCACAGATAAGTAGATGTAATTTTGTTTTAACTTTTCTAAACTTACGTACCATGGGTGACCAAGCAGCTTAAAAACACAATTAATGTATCTACATCTCACTACTAGGTTAATGTAAACACATTTGACTGAATGGAAGATTTTCTTCTTGTGTCTGAGCTGCCTTTTTTATGAGAGGCATGATATTTCTCCAAAGGTGCACATTGCTACCGGTCATACACACTAGATGCTTAATAGGGAAAGGGTAGAATGCCAAAATATTTATAACTCAGCTACGTTGCAGATTTTGGATTATGTACAACAATCAAGAGAAAGTTACAATAAGGAGCAGATTTCTCTTTATAAAAGAATGGAAGAGTACAAGAAACAAGTTTATCAAGAAAGTAGGATGTCCTTGAATGGCCCTTATGGTTCTCCTTGTGGAGATGCTGTGCATCCCTTTTCTAGGATATCAAATGAAGTGGCAGATGTAGTAATGGAATCTGCTGCAAACGGAAAGGTATTTTACAATATGGCATTCCCTGTTTCTCTCTGAAAACATTATTTAGTATTTAATTCATTTAACAGTCTTTAATTCCAAGTCCTGCTGGCAAACAAAATATTCTGAGTCCTGTCATTTGGTATCTGGTCATCTTAAAAGTGCACACTTGATAGGTTCAAATCATTCGGCAAGGATATCTTTCAAAACGATCCTCCAATTTAAGGGCTGACTGGAAAAGAAGGTATTTTGTTCTTGACAGTCGAGGAATGTTGTATTACTATCGCAAACCATGGAATGCGTCATATGTAAGTCACAAACTAAAAGTTTACTTTAATACTCTAAGCTAAGCAATGCTCATTGCATTAGCTTCTCTTCTTAATAAATGTTGGTCATGGTATCATACCATTTCAGGGCAGCAATCAACCATCTCCACAAAAGAATAGTGTCACTGAAAATGGTTCTGGGCTTCTGAGCCGATGGCTTTCTTCTCATTACCATGGGGGTGTCCATGATGAAAAATCTGTAGCACGTCATACAGTAAACCTGCTGACGTCAACAATCAAATTTGATGCTGATCAATCAGATTTAAGATTCTGCTTCAGGATTATTTCGCCATCAAAGAACTATACACTGCAGGTACTTAGTACAAAGCTTTATTAACACATGATTTGTGCTTTACTTTTTAATTCTGAATTCTGATGATGCTAAGGAAAGCAATGCAGGCAGAAAATGCAGTGGACCAGATGGATTGGATGGAAAAAATAAATGGAGTAATTGCCTCTTTGTTGAGTGTCCAAACACTAGGATCGGTACATAGTAGATTTTTCTTTTAAATGCATTCTTTGATCCCGTATTAATTTTAATCACTAAAATTATTAAACAAATATGTGGCAGCCTCGCTCAGCTGACTCAGAAAGTGGTGACTGTGGCTCTTCCAACAAGATTGATACGTTAGAAAGTTCTCCAGACAATGATCAAACTGCGACTGAGAAGTCTGCATCCAACAATTCCACTCCTAATAACCAATTACGCTCATCTAAGAGTTTGCAGCATAGACACAGTATGAGTAGTGAAAAGCCGCTTGATGTTCTCAGAAGGGTGAGTGGGAACGACAAATGTGCTGATTGTGGTAAACCTGAACCAGATTGGGCATCCTTAAACCTCGGCATCCTTATATGCATTGAATGTTCTGGTGTTCATCGTAATCTAGGAGTACATATATCAAAGGTAAGTCATTAAGGTAGCACATTTCTACTCAATTTATCTTTAAGCTTAGCATTTAGCAAGACTTGGAATTGTAAAGACAAATTGACTACAATTAATAGCTACAAACTAAACAAGAGTGTGCATTACTGTATAAATGTTTTATTTCGTGAGTAACAATGCAAGCAGTTCAAAAAGGAAAAATAAAACTAGCTTCGAATAAAGTGATTAATGGCTGTCATCTAAGACCAGTAAATACAAGTCTTCCTAGCAATTATATCAATTAATTAAAGATTTAAAATCGGAGTCTAACGCTGCTCTATTTTTCTCTTTTTTTGTATTTTTCCAACAATGTTCTTTGTAAATTTCAGCACCTTTTATGATTAAAAGGGAAAACAAAATCCCTTTGCGTTTTAATCCTGACTTTTGCAGCTAAGGTGGAAAACGTTTTTGGCAGGTAAGATCACTGACACTTGATGTGAAAGTCTGGGAACCCTCTGTCTTAACCATGTTTAAGTCACTGGGCAATCATTTTGCTAACACAGTTTGGGAGGAGCTGTTAGATTCAACAAGTACTTTGCAAACTAATGGCCCATCTGTTGAGTAAGTATTTGCAAAAAAAACTGATGGGATTAACTGTTCAAACTTATGCTAATAAGCACCTACAATGTAGTTCACCCAAGGCTAGCAGAGAAAAGCTACTTCACGCAAGAAAACCAGAGCCCGATGATTCGATTTCATTAAAGGAAAGGTTCATTCATGCAAAGGTAATCTTAAGAAAAAATTTAAGTTCCCTTTGGTATTTCCTGTGTAGAAAGATGGGGGAAGTTTGAATCCTTCTAATTTGTGAAGTAGAAACCTCTAGCATTTAGTCGTAATCGTATTCTCGAAATGTTACTTGATAGAAGTTCAATATCTGGGAAGTACAACTAGATGGATCTTTTTATTGCAGTATTTGGAGAAAATCTTTGTTTGCCTGACAAAGAAGAGTGACTCTCTCCCTTCACTGGAACAACAAGTGTGGGAAAGCATCTGCGCCAATGACAAGGAAGCAGTATATCAGCATATTGTCAAGTCAGATGTGGATGTCAATGCCATCAGTGGGCAAGTATTATCTGGTATATTTTCTCACCCCACGAATCTGAACTCCGAAAAAGATTCTGGCGCCACCAAAACAGAAAGTTCCGGCAAGTCAGACGTGGATGTCAATGCCATCAGTGGGAAAGCATTATCTGGTATGTTTTCTCACCCCGCGAATCTGAACTCCGAAAAAGATTCTGGCACCACCAAGACAGAAAGTTCCGGCAAGCCAGATGTGGATGTCGATGCCATCAGTGAGCAAGTATTATCTGGTATGTTTTCTTACCCCAGAAATCTGAACTCCAAAAAAGCTTCTCGCGCCACCAAAATTTCCGGACAAATAATTAGTTGCTGTACAGGTTATTCTTTGAACATGGCTTCGAGTAATTCAAACATATCATCTGAATGTGAAAGTCAGCTTGTTGAGGACATACAACATGGTTCTAGTGTGCTTCACCTAGCATGCCTAACTGCTGACATTGGTATGGTGGAGCTGCTCCTACAATATGGTGCAGACATAAATGCTTGTGATTCAAGAGGTCGGACACCACTACATTACTGTATTACCGGAGGGAAGACTGAAGCAGCGAAAATTCTAATTATGAGGTAATTATATTGAAGGTTTCCTAGATATTCCAACATTTTCAATCATTGTATTGTACATCCAAATTCATCTGACAGTCATCAAATGATCTCACTGCCAAACTAGAGGAAGGTAACAAACATTTAGGGCTACAGCATAGCATTCTCCATCATATTATATGTTCTACATATGATATGGTTATTTTATTTGCTTAGTGTATGAGTTCATGCAGTACTTTGTAAGATGTGAGTGCACAATACAATAAGATTTATCATACAATACCATGATAAATATTGCATATGGAAATTTTCCAGTTACATTATATCAGATAAGCTGTGTTCCTGTTTGATATCATCAGTCTGCCAATCATTTACAGGGGTGCCAATCCACATGCCGCAGATAAAGAAGGCAACACTCCTCTGAAGCTAGCATCAGAACCTGGCTCTGTTGACAGTGAAATTTTGGCTCTCTTGGGAAGCAGATGACATGCCAAAAAACTTACCATAACCATTCATTGAATCCATGTTTCTCAGGTTGAAACCAGTAGTTTGTGCATTATGGATAAAACTGAGGACCAATTAACTAGCCATGCATATAGAGAGGAAGCAAATGTATGGTCCAAACCAAAACCAAATCAGCAGCTCCATATTCCCAATCTCAACTAGTCATGCATGTGTGGCTTCACGTCCATTCCAATGGTCAACCAACCACTTTAATCTCAGTGTCGCAGCCTCTATCCTCTTTATATAATTGAGATTGGGATCATGATGATGTATTCTAAGGAATGTATATAAGTTACTCTCAACAAGAATTTTATTGAATGAACTTTTATACCTAAATTGGATAACCTTTGTACCAACCAAAAAAAATCCCCATTTTGACGATTTTATCAAAAATCAATGACTGACAATGAAATAATGATGTATGGCCCAGCTACAGCTGATCAATGTATGTTCGTACTAATTATGACGGAATTTACAGACTTGTTAGGTTAAGGTGGCATGTATATATATTCCTTTTTTATTTAAATTTAGAATTAGGTATAGTATAGATAGATAGCTGGATGGTAGGTTGGGCAAGTAGTGATAAATGGTGTACAATGTTCTTCACTTGATTATTGTTTGCCTGTATAATGAAGCACTATCCAAAGCAGGGTAGTTGTCTGGCTACCAATAGAAACTTGATATATCCCTCCTATATGTCTTGATTCTGTTGTCATTCTCACCAGTTACTATACCTTTATTCATCGATCACACTCATGCAGCTTTTCATTTATTTATTACAAGTTTCATTTTCTTATATATAGAAACACCATAAAACATGTATGTTAAAAATATAATTTTTGAGTGATTTGATACATGCGAGACCTGAAATTGGAAGCAAAATATTGATGCATGACCTATATATTGCATTAAAAAGATGTAACTAAAGTGCGAGATAATAATGGTTCCCAAAATTAATATGTAACAAATCTTTTTTTTTTATTCTGAGAACATTTAGAATTTATCACGCAACTATTTTGACGAGGAAGCAACTTTATCTTTTTGAAAGATAACACTGGAGACACAGCTATAAGGGTGGCCTTATCTCATTGACCTTACCAACCTTTTGCTTTAATAGAGGGAAGGAAAAAGAATAAGAAAAAATAAACAATTTACCCATTCAGTATCAGGTATCTGAGTCGTGAAACTCGTCATCCTATTTTCAGCATTTGCAACTTGCAAGTACATATTTTATTTATATTCTTCAGAGAGAGATGATGAATGATGCGAGCAATTCTGAAAAATAACTTGCACCATGACCAAAGAAATTGTGGAAGACAAACTAACAAATTGATAAAATTTGGATCTCACTTTAAAGACCCTTACCCATAATTTATATATATGTTTGGTTTATCTAGTCAACCCCTTTGAAGACTCTGGTGTTTCGATTGGTCTACATGGATTATATCCTGTCAAATTTGGTTACGATAAAGATATTGAGATGGCACCCCATTTCATGCTAGCTAGAATTTTAGTATCCAATAATTAATGAAAGCATGAGGGGCAGTGCAAATTATGTGAATAGGGTTTCAGATTCGCTTACAAAATCAGTTTAATTAATTGACAATTTGGATGTTGAACAGGGTTTATATAAACAAATTAAATCTATATGAGCAAAATATAAAGCTTTGGAAATTTCAGCCTCTCGTCTCCTTAATCAATTAATCTATCACTAATATTGATTATAGATGGATGAAGTGAACGATTACAAAATGACAAAAACTTACGTCTAATCATGCTGAAACGTTTCCGGAGACAAATTAAAAAAATGACACCTTCGTCTTGTTTGATTGTTTCACTATATTTAATTTAATTCCCTTTGAAATTACAGTATTAATTATTTCCCTTAGCCCATGATTCGCTGAATGAACTATTGAATTTTGGTATTTTCTGCAGAACACACGAGCGAGCTTGTTGTGTTTTTCTCGTCAATCATGGTTTTTATTTGATGTATTCTGATGTGCTTTACATCGTGTCATTGGTACTATATATGTTTGAACATCAAGTTTCACAATGTGAAAGCTCAATTCAAACAAGGCCTAACTAGTGTCGTCCACATATGAAGTAGAACAATTCAAAACGCATGAGGAAAATATGTGGTACGACCCGTGTTTTCTGGGCTTAGAACGTGAACCATATGATCATCATTCACTATAGGCCTACACAATATCTATTTATTATAGGACTTGATTTCAATAAAACATGCATTTTAATGAAATTTTATTTAATAATAAACAAACCACGAATTGACACAACATCACAAATAACAAATATAATTAACCTTTTTCTTTTTATATTTCATTCAATGACTGGACCCAAACTCCAAATGGCGTGCTTCCCATTCCGAGTAAAATTATTATTTATTATTATTTTTTTTTTTACTTTTATCTTGGCACGTTAGAGTTGTAACGGGAACTTCATTTCAACACTTTATGTAGCAACGAAACTATGAAATGAGAAATTCTTACGGAAAAAGAGAGCAAATTCATGTTCTTGCTCTGGCCACTCGTTTGCTTAAACCCTTAACCCATAAGAATTTTTTTATAAAGTACTTCATTCATTTTAAAATAACTATCCAATTTTTTTTACGCAATTACTTAAAAAATGATTGGAAAATGTGAAAGTAAAAAAAAAAATTGATAGTATTTTATTTAATTGTCCTTATTTATAGTAAATGATTAGAGTTATTATAATGGATAAATATGAATGAGTGAATTTATCTAATTAAAATATGATAGAAAAATAAATAATTAATAATAGTTAGACAATTATTTTAAAATAGATCAAAATAAAAAAAATGGACAAAACCAACAGGAATTGGTCCAAGTGGTAAGCGGTTTGGTATCGCTTAGCCATAGGCAGGTGTGCGACCTGGGTCAACCCAGATTAGTCAAGGCTAAGCCTTGAATACCGGGCAGACAACCTAAAAAAAAATGGACAACTATTTTAAAATATTTTTAAACAGTATCACGCAAACTTATGAGTTTGATAATCAGCTTATGAACTCTTCAACATTGTCGGAGAAAACTGAACAAATGAGCCGGAGTGTGTTAGAAACTTTTTTTTTTCTCTTTTGTCACTGTTACAGAGACAAATTACCAAAATACCCCCGTTTCAAAACATATTACGTAACTACCCCTGTTTTGGTTGACGTGGACTCTGCAGTATGCGTGGCCATCTACGTCAGATTCACCAACACGTTTGGCGAATTCAGACTGAATTCGCCAACACGGTTGGCGATTTTAGAACACGCCCATTTCAACCAAATTCACCAACGCGGTTGGGGATTTTAACCTAAATTCGCCAACTGTGTTGGTGAATTCAACCCGTAGCCTATAAATTTACCCTTCCCCCCATTCTGCAGCACTCCTCTCATTTTCTAAAATTTCATTCTCTCTCTAGAATTCCAGAGCTCCTGCTCTTACTGACTACCTGTCCCGACCGCTCCTCTACTTCAGTTCGTACATCTGTCTTGTAAGTTTTAACTTACGCAAAATTTATTAGTTCTATTAGTTTAATTAATAATTTTTTGTGCTTGAGTATGTAAATGTTTACTTGATTAGTTCTATTAGTTCAATTAATAATTTTTTGTGCTTGAGTATGTAAATTTTTATCTGATTAGTTCTATTAGTTCAATTAATAATTTTTTGTGCTTGAGTATGTAAATGTTTACTGACTAGTTACTGTATAGAGTAATATAATATTGTCTGCTGTCTGTGTTAGTGACACTGTAATATAATTTGTATGTTGTTGTTGTTGTATAGAATGTTGTTGTATGCGTAAGGTGCTGTTATTGTGGTATGTGTGGATTGTTGTTGTTGTATGTATAGATTGTGGTATGTGTAGATTGTTGCTGTTGTTGATGGTGTATAGATTGTTGTTGTTGTATGTTGTATAGATTTATTGGATAGATAGATTGTTGTTGTATGTATGTTTGACGGGTAATGTGTTGTAAACAGAATTACAACATGGGAAACCTTTTGTTGTGTTTGTTCATTCTAATGGGAGAATGTACGAGAGTGAACGTGGATTGATGTATGATGGGCCTATGCTAAGGTCTGTCATGATTAGGAGGGGCATGCGTATAGAAGATTTGAAGAGGAAAATATCTTTGAAATTAAGGCTGGACCAAAATCAAGTTGTATCAAGAATGGTTTATCGGCTAATGCACGGGGCGGGTGCAGAGGTGAAATATTATGGTTGTGACATGGTTGATGATGATGACATTGCCTGCATGATAGATGTGTTTGAAGCTGGTCCACATGAGTTTATGAATCTTTTTGTCGAAACAGAGACAAGGGAAGGAGAGAGCAGTCATGTGCAAATTGAATGTGGTCCTTCAAATCCTATATGGAAGCAACAGTCAATGAGGTGTTCAGCCCCCATGTTTGAAGAAGTGATCCTACCACAAGACACTTCCACCTGTCATTCCCCACTCACAACTTCACCCAACATGAGAGAAGTGTTGTCTAAGACAAGTGAGGATAAAGAGGTGTTACCTGCTGCTGCAGATGACCATGCTGATGATATAAGTATGGACTCGGAAGATGAGGTTGACGCATATGTTAATGTGCATCAAGTTTCCCCGATCCGCTCGGTGCCTACCCCTGACCCTCCAATTGGTGTGTATGCTAGCAATGTTCATCCAGCTAGTGTAACTCCTGACATCAGAGTATTTAGGCTTCCTTGTCCTCAGTTTTTAGAGATTAATTGGGAAGCTTTTGCTGGGCCGTCTGAGTATGATGCATGGAATTCATATGGAGAATTGTTTGTGCATATATATTATTCATTCAACATTGTATTGTATTGTACATACTAACTTGTTGACTTTATTTTCAGGTTGTGTGGGAGCCCTATACCGCAGATACCCTAGATCACCTCCCCGATTTCTGCAAGGCTGGGCACACCAGTTGCCGAGCCGTAGTCCCTCTGGTGTGCTTCTTTATTATAGAGTGGCACCAACCTGATCAGGTCATGCGCCAGTTGGGCATGGATCAGCCCATACCAAGTAGGCCACATCAGCCCGATCACCTTCACAAGGTTACATTAGCTAGAAGGTCCGATCAGTACTAGCCAGATGTGCATAGACAGTACATCGGCTATTGGGATGATCGGGCCTCGAGGATTGTCACTCAAGAACCATTGCGCAAGCCTCTCACCGCATGCTCGCAGTACATGCACTGGTACAGGATGATCACAAGATAGTGGATCAGTCGCGCTTCTGCGCTGATAGGAGTCGTGGTAAGTGATTCGTCAATAATTTGTTTTAAACATTTATTTTAAACCATTACTGATCATTAATTGTGACTGGCATTACGTCAGGGTGACATTGCGGAGCAACAACTGGCTTGGACTGCGGACCCTCATTCTCCTTCGTTCAGCATGGACAAACTTCGAGCATCAGTTGAGGCTATCCTATCAGCCATCCAGGAGCACGACTGGATTGGATTGGAGCAGTACGCTCCTTCTTCTGCGACTACCATTCCACCACCGGTTGAGGTCGAGGAGCAGGGTGATCGGAGGCCGCGTCGTAGAAGAAGATCTGGATTAGCTGATGGCCAAAGACATGTAGAGCATACTGAGTCCGCTGAGTCCATTCCGCATGAGTTTACGACAGCACCTACTACACCAGTGGAGCCACTATCATCATACCCTTACCCACCATCATCATATCCTTACCCACCATCACCATCATACCCGTACCACCACCATCGTTCCCTTACCCACCACCATCATCATACCCTTACCCACCACCACCATATCATTACCCTTACCCATCACCTCCACCATCACATTCTTACCCCTCATATCCTTACCCGCAACCCCCACATTATCCCTCACAGGCTGGCCCGTCTGATCCAGCTCCTAGACCGCCACGCACTGATCCCCCATCACGACATTAGTACACTTATGATTTTTGTTTGCTTTGTTTACCACATATGTAACGTTATTTTGAATCATGTATTTTAATTTTATGCTAGACTAGCAATCTTTAATACATTTCAACGTTATAATTCTCCACCATCACGTGTCTTAGGGTGCACCCATCCACCATATCAATGCAAATACTCAAACCCAAAACACACCGTAAAACCCTAAACCCTACACCCAAAACCATAAAATCTGATTATATTAATAGACATAGGCCGCCGTAATTTTTCATAAGTTCTTATTTCACACAATTAAAGTTTCCTACAGTAAATTGAGTGAAAGAGAAATTTGTAACTCAAAAGGCCAACAATGGCCTCAGTTAGGGATCCAAGAACAATAAACACTATCATATAATAAAAGACATGAATTAAAATGTCATTACATAACTTATCTAACTTAGGGTGTCATAAGATTTTGGGTTTAGGGTGTCAGGGTCTAGATATTTGGCTTTATGGTTTAGGATGTACTAGGGTTAAAGTTTAGGCTTTGGTTTAGGATGTACTCGGGTTTAATGGCTTAGGGCTTTGGGTTTTGGGGTTAGGGTCCATGGTTAGGGATTTGGGTGTTGGGTGTTGATTGTTGAGTTGAGTTTAGGGTTAGGGTTTAGGGCTAGGGCTTTGGGTGGTGTTGGATTTAGGGTTAGGTTTTCGGTGTTGGGTGGTTGGTTTAGGGTTTGGGGTTTATGGTTTAGGGTCTAGGATTTAGGATTTAGGGTTTAGGATGTATTAGAGTTTAGGTTTTACTTATACGTCAACAAATCATACATACAATCTATTTGATAACAACAATTTATCTATTCTGTAAATGTAAAAGAGATAATTGAGGTTGGATTCGCCAACATGGTTGGCGAATTTAGGTTAAAATCGCCAACCGCGTTGGTGAATTTGGTTGAAATGGGCGTGTTCTAAAATCGCCAACTGTGTTGGCGAATCTGACGTGTATGTCCACGCGTACAGCGGAGTCCACGTCAGCCAAAACAGGAGTAGTTACGTAATATGTTTTGAAACGGGGATATTTTGGTAATTTGTCCATATAACAGGGGCAAAAGAGAAAAAAAAAACTCCTTTTTCTCAAAGGACTAAAGCAATAAGTAATTAATACACTATTTGGGCGGAGTATTTTTCTGAGGGAGAGAATAAAAAATAATACATGTTCAAATATAAATTTTAAAACTTAACTAATCATAATATTACTATACTAATAATTCATTCAGAGAGTGATGAGATGCTTGTATCAGCGTTAAGGCTACGGAAACTTTGAAGTTGAATAATGCACATATGCCTAATTAGTTTTAAATAATTATTTTCTCCGTCTACTTTTAGTTGTTATTTTTTATTTTTAAATGCATTATTAATTTGATATATTTAAATATTGTATTCAAACACATTAAATTAACCATATATCTAAAATTTAAAAATAACAACCAAAAATTAAAAAAGTGGAATAAATTTTAAAGTTGACCACTCAAGTCCAAGTTGTTAGGTGTAAGCAAGCCCTGTTTGTTGCTGTAGCTACACATTACAGACAGCAATTACTACTATATAAATAAGCCGACCAAATAAACAATGAGATGAGTGGTGCTATACATGACTTACCACAGCATTATGTTATAATAAATTAAGATTTTGCTAACAAGTGATTAAAGATATTTATTAAAAAATCAATAAGAAGTAAATTTGTATATAAAAATGTTCAATGTTTAATGATTTCAAAGCATTGAAAATTTTAAAATGTTTTATTTTAGGTCTCTTAATAGATGTTATTATCGCACTTATTAACTTAATCTAATAATTATTTGGAAGAATAAAAAAATAAGAGAGATTAGTTTTAACATCTTTTTACACTGTAATGAACTTATATTAAATGCTGGAGTCAATATTGTTTATTAACGTGGCAATATAGATGATTGTTTTCAATACATTAAAATTAAATTCATATATATAAAAGAAACCCATTGGGCCACAAAAAATCCAAAAATAAAATAGAATTATAACAACAATAAGCTTAGATCTTACTAATAAATACTTCAGGGGGGGCCGATGAAATTTTGATCAGTGGAGCACGAGTTTTTGTTCAGTTTGCATTTGATTGAAGAGAACCCCTAACTGCAAATCTGTGGAGATATATAAAAAAGCTAAAACAAATTAATAGCAGCAATTGATCAATTGCATTTTGCATGTACGTATAAATAAATACTTAAATTGAAGTTATAAACAAATTTGGCTAATGGTGATTTCATTGGCGAGTTTTATATATATATATATATATANTTTATGGTAGACTGTGAACCTTTTAATGTATGTTTAGTGTTTTCAAGCTGAAAATTATTCACATAGTAATGGACCAAACCCAAAAGCTGAGGCCCAAGTTGTTCTTAAATCAAAAAAGGGAAAGGGAAAATAAGGAAGAGACAACCTAAGAACGAATGGTCCAATATATTAAAATAAAGAAAAGAAAGCAAGTCAAGAAGGAGAGAAAAGAAAGCTAGGAAAATACCAAAAAATGGGAAAGTAGTTGTCAGCATTTCTTTTTCGGAAAAGGAAGAAAAAGAAAATGCGAGGAAGCAGCAAGATGGAAAGGAAAATTCTTTAATAAACAAAGAAAGGGAAGAAAAATTCAAAAGAAGATAGAGAATGAAAAGGACAAGTATGAGAAAGGAAGCTTGGGGAAGCAAAATTCATATTTCCCACGCGGCTACAGAGAAGTTGCTATGGGAAATCTTTTTAAAGAGGAAAATTAAGAAGCTATCAGAGAAATAACAGCTCTAAAAAGAAAGAAAGAAAAGGAAAGGAAGAAAAGAAAGTAGCAGACTTTACGCTACACTAAGGACAAATCATGCTAGCAAATTTTGAAATAGGAAGAAAGGAAAATGTGTAGCAGGGTCAGCTAAAATCATGGAGGAAAAGGAGGAAAAATAAAGAAAGATGGAAAGCGTGAGAAAAATCTCCATTAAAAGGCGTCAACAGAAAATTTGGAGATAGCAAACAAGTAAAAGAAAGAATAGAACGAGCTGATTTCATGGGAAACTAAAAAGGAAAGAACAACCCGTATCAAGCAAGAATCATAGAAGAAAAGGAAAAATGACATTGATGAAGGACATGATATTAAGCACTGAGCATGAAACCAGAAAAATGTGCAACGGTCTAGCTCGAAATGAAGTATAAAAGAGATGTTCTTGATCATTCAAAGTATAGAAAAAGAGTGAACCATAAAGCCCACCATTGAAGTTCTCCCTCACTTGTTCTTTCCTCTCAAAAATCTCCTACTCTGAATATGTTTTGTAGCCTCTGATCTGTGATTTCTTTGTTTCATTTTGGGGAGAAAAACTTGTTTTTATTTGATAGTTATTGAGAGCAAAAGAGTACGAGTCAAGAGAGAGTTCTCGTTTTAAGTTTCTTAGTTTTTGAAAGGTTTTGTTTTTTAAATTCTGTGAGGCTATTTGAGAGATGTTTGAAACTAGTCATTGGTGTTTGTATTTAGAAGATTTGTGAAAGAAAAGAGATTTGAAGTATTTAAAGAACTGGACGTAGATTCCTAACATTTAGGAATCCAACCCGTATAAACCTTGTGTGTTCGCTTTTCTTCCTTTCACTTTTTTGTGCTTCTGAACTTTAGAAAGAAACTTTGTTTCTATTTTGAAAAAACTTTATTTCAGATTTCAGAAAACTTGTCTCCCTGAACATAAGGAGATTATCTCCTAAGTTTTAAGGAGATGACTTTTCTAATTAAAAAAGAATTTAATTTTCTAAAAAAGTGTTTCTTAGATTCAACACGCTTCTCTAAGCCATATAAAATCATCAATTGGTACCAAAGCTCATGTCTCTGATATAGTAAGCCTAATAACTGAAAGTAAAGATCCATAAATTAGAGAAGAAAACCATAACATGGTTGGACCTGTTCAATACAACCTAGCAGAAGGACAATCCCCTGCTCGTCCTCCTTCTTTCAATGGATCAAACTATCCATACTAGAAGGAAATGATGAGAATATTCATACAGTCAACCGACTACGATATTTGGAAAACTATCATAAAGGGCCCCACCATTCCTATGAAGACAACAACTAAAAATGGAAGAGAGAAGCAGATTCCCAACACATAAGATGAATGGAGTGCTGAAGAAAAGAGACAGATTAAGACAAATGCCAAAGCTCTAAATCTGATGATGTGCGCAATAAGCTTCGAAGAATACAGGAAGGTGTCTAGATGTACAACAGCCAAAGAAATATGGGACAAGCTGCAGATCATCCATGAAGGTACGAAGCAAATCAAACATAACAAAATTGATATGCTCACAAGAGAATATGAGCTTTTTGAGATGAAATAGAATGAAAACATCGATGAGATGTTTGAGAGATTTGTTGTAATCATCAACAATATGGACATAGTCGAAAAAACATTTTCGAATGAAGAGCTCGTGAGAAAGATCCTAAGGAGTCTTACTGACAAGTGGACTTCTAAGATTGTTGCAATTCAAGAAATAAGACACATTGAAACTCTCACTTATGATGAGCTCAGAGGGAACCTGATCGCCTTTCAAACAACACATCTGAAGAACAACAGGAAGAAGAGGGAAATTGCCTTTAAGACAAAAATCATAGAGGAAGCATGTCAGATACAGAACCTAACATTATTGATGATGAAGAATTCAATCTGTTTGCAAAAAGAATAGCAAAACTCTGGAAGAAAAGAAGCAGCAACAGAAGAGCAATTGGCCACAAGAAAGAAACCAACAAATGAGATTTCAAGAAATATATTACCTGCCACTACTGCAAGCAGAAAGGACATTTCAAAAATGAATGTCCTCTTCTACAGCAGAAAGATGGAGGAAGAAAAATAAAAGGAAAAGGGTTGTTATCAACATGGGAAGATCTAGAAAATGACTCCTTAAGCGATGAAGAAGAAGAGGGAAACGTGACAAACCTATGTCTGATGGTATCCCTTGATGGTGAAGTAGATTTCTCAAACTTATCTCATGATGAAATGCTTTCAATTATTGATGATCTACTAATTAATTCTAAAAATGTTTTTTTTTTCAAAATACTCTGCTTTAAAAAAGGAAAACTCACTACTAAATATTGAAATTTCTGATCTAAATTCCAAACATGATCATACAAGCTCTTCTTATAATGCTTTGAAAAATAGAAAATGAAGCATTGCATGTTAAAGTAAAAACATTAACTAAAGATCTTACTAAGTTCACCGAAGGATCTAATAAGCTAAATTTACTTCTTGGGTCAGAGAGATGTGCCATAAACAAAGCAGGATTAGGAATTCAAGAAAACAGTCAAAACAGATTCTACAAAAATATTGTTAACACTGATTCTGCTAAGTTCTTAAACAAACAAAAATTATATCATAACACTTTGTAAAGGCTGATCAGAAATCTGTATGTTATAATTGTAAGAAGCTAGGGCATACATCGAATCATTGCTTTATAGCATGGAGACTTATTGGTGGAAAATATGTAAAAACTGTTTTGGATACTAATTTTGCTGGAAGTATGAGAAGAACTAACATTCCAGGATTCAAAAAGATTTGGATACCTAAGAGCCTATTATAATAATGCAGGTAAGCCTAACATCAAAGAGGAAAAGTTAGGTGTGATATCTTGACAGTGGATGTTCCAGACATATGACAGGAAATGCATCCATCTTCAAGAAGATTAATCTTTATGATGGAGGGAACGTAACCTTTGGAGACAATGGAAAAGGAAAGATCATTGGTATAGGTAAGTTGGCAAGAATCTCTCCTCAACTATAAATAATGTATATCTTGTGGAAGGATTGAAACATAGTCTACTAAGTATTAGCCAACTACGTGACAATGGCCACAATGTATTATTTGAAAGAAACAAATGCATCATTCATAAGAAACATAGTAATGAAGTACTTTTCTTTGGGCCAAGACATGGAAATGTATACTGCATTTCCTTAAATGACCTAAAAAAAATATGTAAAATGCCTTGTTTCCATTGAAGATAAAAAATGGCTTTGGCATAGGAGATTAGGACATGCTAGCTTGTTTCAAATCTCTAAGCTAATAAAAAAAAGACTTGGTGAGAGGGATTCCAAAGATTAAGTTTGAAAAAGATCTTATTTGTGAACCCTGTCAAAAGGGTAAACAAGTAAAGACATCTTTCAAACCTAAAGACTTCATTTCCACCTCAAGACCTCTTAAATTCCTACATCTTGCACATTTTGGTCCTATCAAAACTCAAAGTCTAGGTGGGAAAGAGTATGGTATGGTCGTCGTAGATGATTATTCCAAGTTTGTAAAATTAGATATGATGAAAAATATTGTGCGAACCTTTTAATGTGTGTTCAGTGTTTTCAAGCTAAAAATTATTCACATAGTAATGGACCAAACCCAAAAGCTGAGGCCCAAGTTGTTCTTAAATCAAAAAAGGGAAAAGGGAAAAATAAGGAAGAGACAACACAAGAACGAATGACCCAATGGATTAAAATAAAGAAAAGAAAGCTAGGAAAAGACAAAAAAAGGGGAAAGTAGCTGTCAGCATTTTTTTTTTTGGAAAAGGAAGAAAAAGAAAACTTGAGGAAGCAGCAAGATGGAAAGGAAAATTTGTTAATAAACAACGAAAGGGAAGAAAAAGTCAAAAGAAGATAGAGAATGAAAAGATATGAAAAGGACAAGTCTGAAAAAGGAAGCTTGGGGAAGCAAAATCTATATTTCCCAAGCGGCTACAGAGAAGTTGTTAAGGGAAATCTTTTTAAAGAGGAAAATTAAGAAGCTATCAGAGAAAGAACAGCTCTAAAAGGAAAGAAAGAAAAGGAAAGGAAAGGAAGAAAAGAAAGTAACAGACTTCACGCTACACCAAGGACAAATCATGCTAGCAAATTTTGAAATAGGAAGAAAGGAAAATGTGCAGCACGGTCACCAAAAATTATGGAGGAAAAGAAGGAAAAATAAAGAAAGATGGAAAACGTGAGAAAAATCTCCATTAAAGGGTGTCAACAGAAAATTTGGAGATAGTAAAGAAATAAAAGAAAGAATAGAACGAACTGATTTCATGGGAAACTAAAAAGGAAAGAACAACCCGTATCAAGCAAGAATCATAGAAGAAAAGGAAAAATGACATTGATGAAGGACATGACATTAAGCACTGAGCATGAAACTAGAAAAATCTGCAACGATCTAGCTCGAAATGAAGTATAAAAGAGATGTTCTTGATTATTCAAAGTATAGAAAAAGAGTGAACCATAAAGCCCACCATTGAAGCTCTCCCTCACTTGTTCTTTCCTCTCAAAAATCTCCTACTCTGAATATGTTTTTCTAGCCTCTGATCTGTGATTTCTTTGTTTCATTTTGGTGAGAAAAACTTGTTTTTATTTGAGATTTATTGAGAGCAAAAGAGTGTGAGTCAAGAGAGAGTTCTCGTTTTAAGTTTCTTAGTTTTTGAAAGGTTTTGTTTTTTAAATTCTGTGAGGTTATTTGAGAGATATTTGAAACTTGTCATTGGTGTTTGTATTTGGGAGATTTGTGAAAGAAAAGAGATTTGAAGTGTTTGAAGAACTGGACGTAGATTCCTAACATTTAAGAATTCAACCAGTATAAACCTTGTGTGTTTGCTTTTCTTCCTTTCACTTTTTCGTGCTTCTAAACTTTAGAAAGAAACTCTTTCTGTTTTGAAAAAACTTTACTTCAAATTTCAGAAAACTTGTATTCCTGAACATAAGGAGATGATCTCCTGAGTTTTTATGAGATAACTTTTCTTATCAGAAAAGAATTTAATTTTCTGAAAAAGTGTTTGCTTAGAGTCAACCCTCTTCTCAAAGCCATATAAAACCATCAATATATAAAAGTTTAAGTGGGGGTAGACATTGGTATTAGAATTCTTGCCTTTTCAAGATAAGAACCCGAATTTTAACCAACTGTTACTCCTTGTTAATAAGTTGTGTGTGGAATAAACTATGCTTTTCTTTATTGTTGTGAACTAAATTTGTCCTGACTTAGACTCTTGGTAACTGAGATACGTAAGGATACATGACATAACATGTCAACTAATCCTTTATCCCATCTCGGCTCAATCAATCAAGTTCGCTTTATCTCAAGTCTTTCGACTGATGAATGGTAACCGTTACACAGTAATAACGACTATGAATAGCCGCCAACACATTCATGAACGATGGTTTCACACTTTAACAGCATCGTTGAGGGTTTTAAACGATCCATTTAAGCCTCATTAGAAGTCGTTACTTAGGTTTTAGAGGCTATTCAACGCCTCTAAGCATTCATCCTCATATAAGACTATATAAAGAAAAACACTGCTCATGGTCAGGTACGTGTTAAATACAATCTAAAATACATACAAGAAACATATTTACCCAGACGTTGTAATGTCTTTTACAAATATTATCGCCGCCACTCAAATAGACTTTACTGCTAAAGTCGAGTTTATCTCTCCAAACTCTTTAGTTACACTCAAGATCCGAGTTGCAGAACAATCTCATATACTTCTTTAACATTTATCTTCCTAAAAATTTTAATATCTACACCGTTTTAATTAAACTGACTGTGTCCATTTTTCATATTTCATGTATATGTTTTATATATAAATAAACACTCACTTTTATCTACATCAAAAAAAAAGAAGAAAAAGCATGTGATTTCGAAGTGTCCTGATAATAGAGACACATTAGTTGTCCACTTGTTCAACCTTTCACAAATTTTATGCAATTTCTATTTTAATATCGACCTCTACTTCTTCCATGTTAGTATATTTTATAAGTTTTCATGTAGTTGTAGTACACATTAGTAAAAGGCTAACACTGAATACAATGTATCCACTAATGAAGCCGTCCAACTACTATGCTCTATTTGACTAAAGTGGCACTTTACTAGAAAAATTTGATCCAAAAATACACTTTTTATTATTTTCTCTATCCATTTATTTATTGTCGTTTCTTAAATAAAAATTTGTCCAAGAGTAATTATCATTTGATTAGATTAAGAAAATATTAAATACATTTTTGATACTTATACCCTTATTATCTCTTATATTTTCCATAGCACTTAATAACTATATCACTTATTATTTAAGGTTAATTTTGTCTATACACTCTATATTTTCTCTGTTTTAGTGTCAATCAAATGATTTATTAATTTGTTTGATTTTGACTAAAATGATAACAAAAAGTGATCAAAGGGAGTATAAATATTTATGACTCACACTCAAAGGTTACAATGACCCTTAGCTTCGAGGGGGATCGCCACAACTATCCTAGGATGACTGACAATCTTGACCGTTGTAGTGACCAAGATCACTATAACGAGTATGTCGCTGACGGTGGTAAGCCCACATCGTCTAGAGTGGTGATGAGAGGGTGTTTACTCCCTCTATAAATAGAATCAAAATTTTGAGTGTTTTAAGTTGTTAATTTATTTAAGAGCTATTGAAGATTCTCCTCCTAAATGCCAACCCTTGTCGAGCTTCAATAATTTGTTTGTGGGAAGCAATGCATTTATGTAGGTCATACTCTCGTACAATAATTTTGGAGTTGTGGGCCCTAATAATGTCACTTTAGTAAATAATTTGTAAATACTTCTATAAGCGCTAAAAAAGGATGTGTGTTTGATTCTCGCTAATGATGTGCGAATCACTTTAATAAATAATATGTGAGTACTTTTATAAAAACTCAAAAAATTTAAAAGCATGCTCTTACTTTAATGAGTTAACTAGTACTAAAGTCATCTAAACTTTCTATCCAAAAAAAAATCTGTAATGCCACTTCTGATTGTGATTAATAAAAGATTACAGGATTAATGCGCTGTCCTCTTAATGCCTGTACACCAGCCTTAGGTGGAACACTAAAACGCAATCAGTTTCTCCTTTTGTTTGTTACTTTCCTTCCTTTCTTCATACCAATAAGGATTTGCCTCTTAATCCTTTTCCGCTTCACTTGTTAGGCCCACATTGTCTCCCTTTTATTCACTCATTCATTACTTTTACTTCTTCGTTAATTTCTTTTACTACCTTTAATTAATCCAACCACTGGTACTACAACTATTATTTCATGACAAATTATTAGAGTTGAGGTGGAGTATTTTTTTAGGAAGAAAAAAATGAAGAATTTAATTTATAGAACACTCAAACCACACTTACAAGTTAAAAATAATATATTAAATTTAACATTAATAAAATATGAATATACCATTTATTTTGAATTAACTGGATATCTATAACTCGATTATTTGTCTAAAGACTATCAATATCTAAACATTTTTCATATCAAATATCAACACTATTAATGTTGCAATTCGAATAATTTATTATGCTTCATTTCATGACAAATATAAATATTATCTTCACATGTAAGACCTCTACAAAAGAAATATCACAAATAAAAAAAAACAACCATAAAAAAAAGTATCGCAATGGAAAAAAAAATACAACCATAAAATGGAAATAACACACCATAAAAAAATTGAAACACCATGAAGAAAAATAAAAATACAAATATATAAATAACAAAATAAAATCAGTGTAATTGTCAAAAAAAAATAAATTAATGACAGTCAAAAAAGAAGAGAAATAATAAAGTAAAATGAGATAGAATCAAATAAATGAGTAAGGAAAAGGTGGCAGTTTATTAATCAGTCTAATTTTAAATTTAATATATTCATAAATGAATGTATTTAGTCATTTTTAATATACTTTATTATAATGTTGTGCACAAAATTAAATTTATAAGAACAAAACCTTTTATTTTACAAAAGAGGTAAAAAAACAATAAAAGAGAGAGGGAGAGGGGGGTGGGTCCACGTAGTGGGGGATGACGTTGTGAGACGCAACGGTGTTCCATCTCTACCCAACCATCCTCACGCAACCTCCGAGCTGTCGATTACGACCTAACCACTTATAATTTTTTTTCAACTCTATCCCAACTACACCGTTAATAAAACTACACAATGAGGAAATTAAACACATACGAATTTGTGTACGTGAAAACCATATAAATAAACATTATTCATCCTATAAACGATTAATATAAAATACATACGTATTTGTATATGTATAAATATTTAGTGACAATATTTATTTATTTATAATATTTGTTTATCTATTTTATAATTTTTCTTTTTCTATATAGTATACACATAATATTAACTTTTAGAATATATAAATAGTATTTTTAACAAAACTAAATAGTCCAATTTAAAGTATTTCTCACTCTTTTTTATACTAATTCTTTTTTTTTCTTTGTCTTAATATCGAGACCCTTGAAAAAAAAATTTACTTACCACTCAATCAATATATTAATGTCTAACCATTGATTTGCATTCTCCATTATAAGGATTTCAATTTAAAAATTAGCGCAAAAAAAATTATCTATAAATTTATAAAATAAAAAATAAGGCTCATTTATTTTTATATATATATATATAATTTAAGAATAAAACATTTCATTTTATCTTGGAGGCCACCTTAAAAGATTTTTTTTCCCTTCCTCAAATTCAAAAACCAGCTAAATAAATAAAGAAATTAATTTGTATCCACAATTATATAATGACATATAAACAAAATCATATAAGTATTTTTTGCATTACTTTAAGAGTCTTTCAATGAATGATATATGATATAAATTAATCTCCTTAAAAAAACGCACAAATTTTATTATACAAGAATAAGTAATGAGTCCTGCTGCATGTACACTTAAAAACAGACATTATATATACACAATGTATTTATATACATAAAGTTTGTCGTTTAACTCATGTAATGTTTGTGCATTTAATTAAATATAGTTGAGAATATCATCTACAAGTTTACAATGTTTATGCATTTGTAAGAATAAAATTTGTGCATTATTACGTATAATGTTTTTGCATTTTTTTAAATAAAGTTCATATTGTAAAATACTATGATAATTTTATAATATTTGTGTATTCATACGTATAAAATTTGTACATTACTATTTATAATATTTGTGCATTTTTAAATAAAGTTTAGATTGGATATAATTTTGAACTATAAGTTTGTAGTATAGTCCAAATAAAGTTTGTGCTTTAACTCCTAAAATGTTTGTGCTTTAATGCCTTTAAGTTTGTACTCTATTTTAAGAAACTATATTATATATATTTAATAATAATTAATTACTTAATTTAAATAGTGTATATATAAATGTATAAAATTTAATTTACACATAACACTTTTAATAAGTAAATTAACTGCGGCGTTCCCACCTTATCCACGTGTCGTTTCATGTGATTCTGCTGCCACGTGGTGGTCCCACTTTTAGGTTTCAACTTTGCCACACAGCGCAGCTCACAACAAAGCATTAATTTATGAACCATTCACAACTTTGTCACCTAGGGATCATCTTATATAAAAATTATACATAATCTAGTTATGTACAAATAAATCATCTTACGTTATTTTTTATAAGATAATGTCATACTTTATTTTTTTACCATTGATTACAAATATAATTTTTATACATAATATGAATAATTAAAAAAATGATGATAATAAATGAAATATGATATTATCATATAAAAAATGACATAATAAATTTATTTTTTACATTTTTATTATTGATTGTAACATATAAAAAAATTAATAATAAAAATGATTTTTTTAATTAAAGAATCTATTTCCTTAAAAATTAAATGGAGAAAGAAATAAGATTGAAATGAAACCCCATTTGAAGTCCGTTTCGTATTCTGCATTCATGTTACGGAGTGAGTCGTTGCCAAGTATGACAGTGACGTGGACGGAGGGTGAGAAGTTCAAAATGAGGGACTCATTTTAAATTGACAAAGGCTAATTTGAATTGGATTGCAATTTTACCATACCCAAAGGGTTAGTTAACATGTTTAAAACACTTGTTAAAAAATCTAAATTAAATGCTTTGAGTTTTATAATTTTAATACAAATTTATAATTTTTTAATTATTTAACCAATATCTTAAAAAAAATTAAGAATACAATTACATGTCATATACGAAGTGATATAATCTGAGAAGCACTAACATTGACACGGATATGAAGACACAGCACACAACACATGACATGATGATACACTAATTTCAAAAATTTATAATACACTAACACGACATATATAAGTATAAAATTGAAATATTTTTAATAATATTCTAATGTTTTCATTGATATCAAACTAGTAATTTTAATAATTCTCAAATCTTTTCAAAATATATGGAATGTTTAGTATATTTTCATGTGTCACAATGCTTGCTAATTTTTTAAGGGTTTAATATAAATTATTTAATATTTAAAATAATTTTACTTGAACATGACATAGACATAACTCAAAAAACTTTTAGATATAACTCGTACACGACTATTTATGAAATTTTTAGTTGAACATTTTTAAATACATGCGACACATATCGAACAAGTGTCTTCATGTATTGATACTCGCAATGGGTCAAACACAAAAATACTATAGTCTCACAAAATATTTGTGCTTCTTAGGATATAATAAGCCTCAAAAATATGTTATGCTAATTAGGATGAGTTTTATCATCAACCTAAATTTTGTGTTGCTAAAAAAAAATAGTAAAATGCGGTTTGAAATTCAACATTAATTTTTTTTAATAGTTACTCGATATAGTATAAAATAAATAAATAACTTCGACCCATCAAAAAATAGAGAAAAAAACTAATGATACTTGTTAAAAAATTTAAAATTAAAAGTTTAAAGATTTTTAATACATTGAATGTACTAAAAAACTAATAATTTTATTTTTGTAATAAAATTTTTCATTTTTTTATTCTTTAACAAGTGCTTAAAGCATTGGAGAGAAAACCCAAAAATAAAAAATAAAAAACAAAAACCTAAGAATTCACCTGATTAACGAGTCACATCTCCTATGGTTAAAAAATTGTCGCGTTTTGTGTGCATAAGAATCTACGTCTTTGCGTGAAACTAATAATAATGAATGGGATTATTATATTAGTTATGTTGTGTGTATAAGGCATATGCTGTCGCCTGTCGTTTGTAAGGTTAGCAAGCCAACCTAGAATTAAAAAAGTGATTAAATAAATAAATACGAAATGAAGTCGAATAATGAAAGGTTTGGTCTGTAGGTTAGGGGTCAAAGAGAGGGGTTAGGGGTTAGGGGTTTGTCGATATTACTATTGCTCTGAAGAGAGGAGGCACATCTACGTTGGGCCCACAACGTATATTAGGTGTAATACAAATCTGTGACATCTAGTGGGGCCCACGTACTTCAAGCCTAACCAACCACAGCATGGACTCCCACGCTTTTGGAACGTATAAAATGCATAGCGTATAACTACTAATTAAATGTCCGTGTACGTTATACAGTACACGTTTATATTACATTTAAATGTGTTCGGTATAGGAAAAAAAAAGAAAGTAAAGAAGGTTGAGGTTAAGGAGGAAATGGAACAAAGACGATAAACCTCGAGATTTTTTATTTTTTTTTAAATCAAGGTTTCTCACGTTATTATTGAGAAAAGAGACTAATCCCTTTAAACACAAAGATAAATATATTTATCTTCTTAATTAGTGATTTTATTAAATTATAATGTGTCTTTATCGTTATGCTAATATTCTTATTAATGAGAAATATCCTTGACTGTTTGTGTGAGATATGTAAGTCAAGACGAAATTACGAATTTAACATCAGCTTTTAATTTATGACACTGTATTTAAAGTATCATGTATGATGTGGCTCTATACTAGAAAGAATTAAAAGAAACGAAAAATAAGTCATATGTTGGGCCACTACCACAATAAATAGGACATATAGACTTGCAATTACCAATTTTGCACGCATTTTCTTTCCATGTGTTGGTCCAAAAATGGCTTAACTAGTGTTTTTTTTTTCTATTTTTTTTAAAGTCTCCCTATCCACTTCTCTCTATTCACTAGTTCTGGAGAAAGGGCACCAGCGTGTGCACATATGAAGATGTGATGAAGAAATAGTGCACGTTCTAATTCATGTTTTCCTTGCTTCCATTGATATATATCTTCTACTTGTCCTAGTTATTGTTTCCTCTTTATATCTACAATATATGCATGTCATAGTTTTTTTTTTTCCCTTCTATTTTTTTACGTGGCATGTCATAGTTGTTATTTAATCCACCGAATATAGATGAAACACGTGCGCGTTTATGTCCTCCGGTTCTTAGGTAAGTCACCTCACAAACCTCCTTAATCTTATTTTGCCTTTTCTTTGAGTATTATTGGTTTTTTATGAAGATTTGACTTTTTTTTTTTTGGTTGGGTAATAATGAACATTTGATTTTGGGGTCGTATATGTTATATCTAGGAATTTAATTCACATGATAGCCACTCGGACCGAAATATATTGGATCGGTTTGAATTGTGAATTTTAGTTTGATAGATTTTTTCGGTCAGATTTGAATCATGTTTCTACTTGGTTCAATTTAGTGTGAAAGCCTAGTATTTTTTAAAAGATAGTTATCAAATATAAGACTTTTATATTTCAACTAATACAATTTATATAATGCAGTGTGTTATTATTTTATTGTTAAAATTTATTTTTAAAAAGTATATATATTATAAAATATTTCTTAAATTTTATTTCTTACATCTAAATTTTTATGATTTTTTTTTATATTTAGTACATATATCTTTATAGGTTTTATAAGTATCATATTATCTTGATCTAACTCGGTTATTAATATAGATCTATGTGAATTTTGTTTTGAATTTTTTTAATTTTCTTTATAGATTAAATAAATTGTGTGCATTTTTAAAAAACCAAAAGTAATGTTCGTCACTAAAATATTTTTTAAAAAAATATTAAAATGATTAGTAATAGTTATTTTTTAAATAAACACAATATTAATTAAATTCAATAAAATTTAATCAAATTCCATTTTTATTTTTTGGACACAGAAAATAAAAAAGCTTAAAATTCAAGGAATTTTAAAAATCATTTTATGTTTTAATTTCATATTTTCAATGTTATTTATTAAAAAAGTACTATCTTCCTTTTAAGATTTTGTAAATAAAATTATAAAAATAGAAATATTACTTTTACTGTTTTCTTTATTAAATTTTGAAAACAAAAATAACACAAATATTAAATGACATTTTTAATTTAAAAATAAAAAATCTTCTAAAACATAACAGACCTGCTAAGAGGTAACACCAACTCAGTGTTCGACCGTTTGAGTGCTTTGCGTAGAGACGTTGGAAAATTTCTGAGCAACAACGTGTTATACTTATTTTAATATTTTGCTAGTATTTTTATTTATTTATTTGGGGTAGGAATGAAAGTAAGAATATTCTGCACTCTCCCTGTTGCTTTGGACCATACAAATCTGCTATAGTGCTATTAGACAACACACGTGGGTCCCATTCTCTACTGATAAGTCTGTGTCTCCACGTGATTTGCCCTTCACCTTCATACTAGGGAAGTACACCCGCCCTACTTAGCTCGTGGGATAGGTTTAAAATTCACATAGAGTGGATTCTACCTACGAAATAGAGTTGAGTAAGGTATATGAGGAATTTGTTCCTATTCATCCCATACTCTATATATTATATATTATAAAAATATATTAATATTAACATATAAATATATATATATATATAATAAAAAAAATTACATAAAACTTATCTAAACATTTTTTACTTAAATTTCTAAATGGCATGAAACATTTGTGGCTTGCTGTAGTAAAATGGGTGTTCCATTCACACAAAAAAAAATTAGTTTTTAATTGCCCAACTAGATGGATTTTAATTTATGTCATGTTAAAAATTATTTTGTTGTACAAAGATGTGTTCACTCGTTTAAGACAAAAAGAACCTCAATACAAAAGTGTGTTGAGTAATGATGAGTGGGAACATGCTAATGAAATTTATGGTAAATTGAAAGTGTTTTAGGACGTGATTACATTATTTTTTGATACACTCTATTCAACTGCTAATATTTACATTCATAAAGTTTATGAAATAAAGATGATATTGGAAAAATGGGCTTTTTTTTCTTGATCCATTGATTAGTCAAATGACATGTAATATGAAGAGAAAGTTTGATGAGTATTAGAACAAAATTAATGGCATTATGGGTGTTGCTGTTGTCTTGGACCCTAAGTTTAAGTTTCTTTTCCTTAAGCACAAGCTTTCTAGATTATATGAGCAAGTTTAAAGAATTCATCAATTGTGTAATGACTTCGTCATAGAATACCAACAAAAGGAAAGTTCCTCGAGTTCAAAGAAAAGAACATTTGTGAAAACTGAATTTAATTATTACACAGAAGAAGATGTTTTTTTTTGAGAAATCCTAATTCTAATAATAGAAAAATCTTGCATCTCATTCAATTAGCAAGGAGTTATATATACAAGGAATAGAGGCGGTAAACCAAATGATGCGCACAACTCATCAAAGGTACCACATAACAACTATTATACAAAAAAATAACAAAGAAACTGTAGAAGCAATGCAGAAACTGCATAAACAAAAATGGAAAAGGAACAAAAATTTACAAATGAAACGAAAAACAAGAAAACTAAATAATCTCTTCAACAGAACATCTATGGGCCAATTGGACCTCAGAAGGATGTATGAATTGATCTTTTGTTATTTAATATTTTAGTTTGGTGGAAAGTGAAAGGAACTAAGTATCAAACTCTTCAAAAAATTGTTAGAGATATATTTGCTATACATGTGCTCACCATTGCTTTTGAATCCGCTTTTAGTGCGATTGGTTGCTTGATTGGTCCTCATCGTGTTAATCTACATGAAAATACAATAGAAGCTTTGATGTGTTGTCAAAATTGGTTGTGGTCAAGTACTATGGACAAACGTAAATTGTTTCATATGTTTTATCTATTTTCTTAATTTTGGTTTTCCAATAACAATAATTGATTTATTAATGAATTTATTATGTTTAATTTGAAGGGGGAAAACCTACTACAATGGATGATTATCAATTGATTAACGATGTGGAAGACAATGTAGATAGTGAAAAATGATTGCTTCAATAGTTAGGAAGCTGCACAAGAGACAAGAAATGACTCTGCTTTGAACTTATTTGAAACTTATATTTATTTTAGATATTTTTGTGTGACTTATTGGAAACTTGGTCATTATTTGCTTGTTATTTTATTGCTATAAGATCTTTTTTATAGTTAATCAATGTTGAGTGTTAGCATTTATGGTAATTTATTATATGATTATATTAATCTATATGTAGATTGAATTTTATGGTATTTCAACAGGTATTCTAAAAAAAGGGGCGGGATAGATGCGTGTTATAATGTTCAAAACTCACGGATAAGAATAGGCGGATAGAGGTTAGTGTTAATAGAGTGCAGGGCAGGTTCAGGATGAGATAAAATCCACCCCACCCCATTGCCATCCCTACTTCACACTTTCACTTTCTCCATTTTCACTGTGTCTCCCATCACAATCTTGCATCGAGGATGATTTTAGTGAGAAGAGTGTTTATACATGAGAGCGAGATGATTTAATCTTGACCATTACATTTTTTTATAAATGATTAAGACTATAACACAAAAGTCATGTGACTTTTTAAGTGATTATGTGACATTTTTATAATTTTTAATATTGATTATTCATGAAATATCTACTAAAATTATCTCCTCTTACTCTCATACATAAACACTCATCTTACTAGGGTCATCTCATCTCACACCATGTTTTGTTTTTTCTTTCATTCTCACACTTTTTATCTTATTTTCAACCTTTTTAATTAATTGAGTTGTGCTATTTGTATATAAATTTTGATGTAAATATCAAGTATTTTATCTCATATTCATCATGTGACCTATATTCACATCACATGATGTGAATGTGAGTGTCCTTGATATATGTGAAAAGGAATACTTAATGTCTATATTAAGATTGATGTATAAATTATATATTTTTTTTAATTTGCTAATGCAATGGAAAATAAGAATTACATGAAAATAACCAAACGCAGTGTTCTTATGGTCAAGTTTAAACCATGGGGTCGGTAAGAGCTCCCCTTTTAGAATTTAAATTCGAAATCATTACTTGAGATTAGAGCTTCTTATTTACCTAACAAATGATGTGTCCTAAAAATCTGCTATTTTTTACTAGCTCTCCCTGCTTGTATATATTCCGTCTTAGAATACTGTACGGTTGCCAGAATTAGACTACTATATAATATAATAATTAATGGTGGTCAATGTATAATATAAGGTGAGTTGAAACTCGCAAAAGTGCGGTGGCTAACTGATTTATTCAAGGTAGATTTTTTTCTTCTTCTTCTTCCTTTTGACATGACCAATCCATAGTAATATACTTACCAATTTTTTTTAAAAAAATCCATTGTTCTATATTTGAACAGTTCAAACAAGAATAAGTGGCAAGCAATAAGCATCGTGCTTGTGTAAAGCTTATTAGAAATATTTTTGTTTTTTTTTTTTGAGAAAATGAAGCTTCGTTTTGAAAACAAACAACCAGGGAGACCATATTATATTTTATCTGTCTACGAAAAAAAAGAATATCCATTTTCATTTTCTGACTTGATCCTTCACATAACAAAAATAATAATGCCATGGAGAGGTAACGTACAAGTAACGTTTTTCTAATTACCGATTATAACAAAAAGAACATGGAATGCTTGTTTGAAATATCCTACTATTTTGCAATTTTATTTTTTTTATAATATTACAACGTAGTAGCTAATATGATGCATATATTTAACAAAACAAGAGTAAATTGAATTTCTATTTAATGATTCTCTTGTGCATTATTGTCAATGCTTGAAAGATGGTTTTTTTAGTTACCTTAAGGGATAAATATTTTATGATATTTAATTTAATTATTTTTAATACTTTTTCCAACTAAATTTATTAATTTTTGTTATTATGTTATGTTTTATATGATTATAATAAATTTTCATTAATCAAATTATTAAAAAAGTCAACTTATAAGAGTTTTAGAGATTTACGGACCATTTAAGCTTACTATACACCTCTTTACAAATATTGTATTAAAAAATATTAATTTATTATATTAAATCATATAATTCATCAATATGTCATATTAGATTATAAAATAATAACAAAAATTAATGAATTTAGTTGTAAAAATTATTAAAAATAGTTAAATTAGATATCATAAGTATTTATCCCATAGGATAACTAAGAAACCACGAAATAACAATCCTATTTTACTTATAGATGAATTAAATTGATATTGTTAACTAGTGTCCTAAAAATATTGGTTAATAAATTAATAATAATTTTCTTTTTTAAGTTTTTACTACTTCAATGCATGAGAGACGGCGAGATATGGGACAATTTTTTCATCTAATAACTAAATTTTAAAGATATATATTTTAATATTTTATGATTTGGTACATGTGAGTGAGTTAAATTAATGATAATACAAGAGTCATTTAAAAGTATATATCGTTCACGTAAATAATGATTATAATATGATAGTAGATTTAAAAAAATCATTTCATTTAAAAAGTAAAAAAATTATTATAATATGATCTTCATCCACATTGTAACATGCATTATTAACTTTATGGTATATTACGTTATGTATACTACTGTATACATGATGCAAGTATGTATATTTGGCAAAATGAAACGTGCGAGCGAGGAAGAGAGAATCACGTTTTACTTTGAGCACAAGTTACGAAAATAATTAAAAGATGAATTATGGGGTAATACGTGGATGATGACTTAGTCATGTTATTATTCGAGTTCCTGTGAGGGACTTAAATATTGTGCTAAAATCTGATTTCAATATTTTCGGTTTTACATACGAGTGAGTAGAAAAGAAAGAAAGAAATGAAGATCCAGGAAACAAAAGCAGCATAAATATCAATGTTGATAATATGCATAAATGCAAGGGCAATACGGTAGTAGTAGTATGGCGATGAGACGAGATCAGAGGAAGATCGCAGAGCAAAGACGCAATTGGGGGGACAACTGCTCCTCAGTCTTAACAGTAGTGTGGTTCCTACCCCACCCCTGGTCAAAGTTCTTCTCGTGAACGGTTCACATAAATGTAAAAAATAATTAAAATCAAAATCCTAAAACCACTACAAATATATATATATATATATATATATAAGTAAAATGTTTGGGACCACAAAATTTTACTTTGAAATTTTTTACCATCTAAAATAAGATATTTTGAACCTCTAAACATATAAATCAAGGAGACCAAATTTTACGTATTTAGGAATTAGGGATCAGGTGTCTCTTACTTTTTAAATTGTGGGAGATGTCAAGTGGATTTTCAAGTCCTAAAAAAATTATTTTATTTTTTAATATTTTAATCAAAAATTAAATTATTATTTTTTAAAATAAAATGAAAAATTATTTAGTATTCATTCAATTTTTGGTTGAATCCAGAGCATTTATTGTCATAAAGTTATAAATTTTTAATTTTTGATTATATTTATTTTTATATATTTAAAATATAATTTAATAATTGATAATCTTTTAAAATTCACATTAAATATATTTTATTATCATGCAAATATTTTTTTAATCTAATAATATGTAATATAACGAAATAAATCTTGTTAAGTGTAATTTTTATATGATAAAATTATTTATATTTTTTATTATTAATGTAAAATATAAAACTTATATATAATATAAATAATAAAAAAATAAATAAATTATACAATATCTCATCATGTACACTTAATTAGATCTATTTCAATAGTATAATATAAAGAAGAAAAAAAAGGGAGGAAAAAGCAAACCATGGTTAAGTTCGGGGGGTGTTAAATGCGCCCATACCCCATTGCATATGCGTATCGCTGCCCGTTAATAGCACGACAGCGCCATTTCCCAATAAAAACACAACAACTTACCCGCCACCGTCATGACGCCGTTACTATGCCCCCATCCAATCCCTCCTCGACAACGCTGTACCCTCCTCGTTAACGCCGTTTCCCATCTCCGTCCAATGGAGCCGCCTTTTCATTCATGAGGCTCCCCCCGTCCCATTGGGTCAACCGGGTGTAGCCGGTGAGTAAAGGGCGGGTACGACCGGTTAGTGCCGGTTACCAAGAGTGGTTAAGAAATTGACGCGGTTGAAAATCACTGCACGATGTTTTGACCAACTCTGGTTAAGTCCTCACCCCCCTCTCCGACACTGGTTCTGCCACTGCAACCATTGCAGAGAGATAAGGGTTAGAGAGAGAAGGAAGAAAGAAAAAAAGACAGAGAGAGAAAAGAGTTGAAAGGGTTAATTTTCACAGAGAGAGAGAGAGAGAGAGAGAGAGAGAGAGGGGCTTTGAGAATTGGTGGTGGCGTTGCTTGTGTGGGTTGTTGAGGAAGCAGTGAAGAAACGGAAGGAATTTTCTTCTTCTTCTTCTTCCTTCTATCTTATTCTTTGCTATGTGATGTGAGAGATCTGTGAGAAAGAAAGGGGTGGGGGGAATGGCATCTTCAGAGGTATTGATGAAGGGGAATTGCGTGAACGGAAAAGGAGAAAGCAACAACTCGTGTGTTTATAACAGCAACAACAACAGCAACGCGAATGATGGAAGAAACGGTGCAGAGGTTCAGAACGCTCCTTCATCTTCATCATCAGCTAGAGGTAACTGTGGCCGAGTTAGCTTTGAAGGTTTCTGGAATGTGTTGGAGTGTGTGATTTGGGTTTCTGATGATTAGGGATTTTGGTTTTATTTATGCAGAGGCTGAGGTAGCACTATACAGGGAGCTATGGCACGCGTGTGCAGGTCCCCTTGTGACTGTGCCGAGAGAAGGCGACCGCGTCTTCTATTTCCCTCAAGGACATATTGAGCAGGTTTAACTGAACTTCTCATCCTGTCTCCAAATTTCTCACTCACTGATTCGTGGTTACCATGGTGAAATTTCCTATTTGGGGGGTTTTTGTTTCTGGTTTTGCATTTTCTTCCTTCGTAGCTCTCAATTCGTGGCTCTATAATGGGTTTTCATTTTATGCATATGGCCTCAATTTTATTTTATTTTATTTTCTGACATGGGGGTGCTTGTTTTGGTGGCACAAACACACAATAGGTGGAGGCGTCGACGAATCAGGTAGCAGACCAGCATATGCCAGTTTACGATCTACCCTCCAAGATCCTTTGTCAGGTCATCAACGTCATGCTCAAGGTAAATGTTGCCTATTTTTTCCCTTTTCTAAATTCCGAGCCTTTAGAACCAAGCAATTCCTAACTTTGGTGGCTATGTGAATTATTCGTGCAGATTTAGCTACATTTTACTATGTTTTAATTTTGATTTTTTTTTGTTTGACTAAAATTTTCAGGCGGAGCCGGATACAGATGAGGTGTTTGCTCAGGTGACCTTGCTTCCGAAGCCGAATGTAAGTTATCCACCTGTTTTTGGCTTGTTGGTTGTGTAGTGATTGAGCAACATGTTTCTTATGCTTTTGTTTTTTGTTGTTGGGAATTTGGATCTGGATGATAGCAAGATGAGAATGCCGTAGAGAAAGACCCTCCGTCAGCTCCACTGCCACGATTTCATGTGCATTCATTTTGCAAGACTCTGACGGCCTCTGATACTAGTACCCACGGTGGGTTTTCGGTGCTGAGAAGACATGCCGATGAATGCCTTCCTCCCCTGGTATGGTTTTTGCCTTCTCCTCCTCCTTGTTCTTCATGTTGGTTTCATTACCATTGATGTTGGAGGAGTCGTCTTCCTCTGTGCTTGTTTGTGGACAGGACATGTCAAAGCAGCCACCTACCCAGGAATTGGTGGCCAAGGATCTGCATGGCAATGAGTGGCGATTCAGGCATATCTTTCGCGGTAATTGCTAATCTATTATATTTGTCTTGAAGTCATGTGAGATGCAGGGCATATTATTTGTTTTCATGTTATGTTCTTGTGCTTGTTCTTTTGTCCGTTACTGAGGACTCTGGTAAATTCCAGGTCAACCGCGCAGACACTTGTTACAAAGCGGGTGGAGTGTTTTTGTCAGCTCCAAGAGGCTGGTTGCAGGGGATGCATTTATATTTCTAAGGTTTGTTATTTTGTGAGTAGAGTTTTAGATCTTGCTGCTTTATTGCTTTTGTTATTCTATTTGGTATCTGACTAATTTAGTTACTTCCAGAGGTGAGAACGGGGAGCTTCGAGTTGGCGTCCGGCGTGCAATGAGACAGCAGGGTAATGTTCCATCCTCGGTTATCTCTAGCCACAGCATGCATCTTGGTGTGCTTGCTACTGCATGGCATGCCATCTTGACTGGGACCATGTTCACTGTTTATTACAAGCCTAGGTTTGTTACTTTTTCCTGAAGCTATGTCCATTTGAACCTCTTATTTTGGTAACTTTAGCCTGAATTTGTAATATTCTGTTAGTGAAACCAGGTCCATCGTTTGTGATTCTTTCCAATTGGTTCTCCATTGCAGTAGTTACAGCAATTCTGTCATTATTTTTGCAGGACCAGTCCAGCTGAATTTATTGTTCCGTATGAACAATACATGGAGTCTCTAAAAAATAATTATTCCATAGGGATGCGGTTCAAAATGAGGTTTGAAGGTGAAGAGGCTCCTGAGCAAAGGTAGGATGGTTAATGTTGTCTTTTATTTGGTTTCCTTGTAGTGCATACAATTTGAACGGAAGAAATTCCTTGACCTGGCATGTTATATCTGTAGGTTTACTGGTACCATTGTTGGAATTGAAGATTCTGACTCCAAAAGATGGCCAGAATCCAAATGGAGAAGCCTCAAGGTTTTTATTATTCATGATTTAATGACAGTGACTGTTGAGATAGGCATGTTTTAGTACGGTTCCTCATGTGAGATGTGTCTTTCAGGTGAGATGGGACGAAACATCTAACATACCTCGTCCTGAGAGAGTTTCCCCTTGGAAAATAGAGCCTGCTCTTGCTCCTCCGGCTCTTAATACTCTTCCAATGCCCAGGCCTAAAAGGCCTCGGCCCAATGCAGTTCCATCATCCCCAGACTCTTCTGTTCTTACTCGAGAAGGTATGGTTAAGTAGCTCTGGATATTTGCTGTTTTCTAAGTGTTCTATCTTTGCACAACATTTGTGGTTCTGTGAATCCTGATATGTGTTTTGTGATTAAACAGCATCATCTAAAGTAAGCATAGACCCTTTACCAGCAAGTGGATTTCCAAGGGTCTTGCAAGGTCAAGAATTCTCGACCTTGAGAGGCAATTTCGCAGAAAGCAACGAGTCAGATACTGCTGAGAAGCCTGTTGTGTGGCCACCTGCAGTAGATGATGAAAAGGTTGATGTTTCTACTTCTAGAAGGTACGGGTCAGAGAGTTGGATGTCAATGGGGAGGCATGAGCTAACATACTCGGATCTTCTTTCGGGCTTTGGGGCCAATGGAGATCCTTCTTCCCATTCATCCTTGGTCGATCAAACTGGCTCTGTTGCTATCTTGGCTAGAAAACATTTATTGGATCGTGAAGGCAAAATTAATGTGCTAAGTAGCAGCCCATGGCCTGTAATGTCCTCTAGTTTATCTCTAAACCTATTGGATTCCAGTGCAAAAGGTTCTTCCCAAGGTGTTGATACAGCTTACCAAGTTCGGGGAAATTTGAGGTATAGTGCATTTGGTGAATACCCGCTGCTACATGGTCATAAAGTTGAGCATACCCATGGAAACTCATCGATGCCACCACCACCCCCAACTCAATACGAGAGTCCTCGTCCAAGGGAATTGTTGCCCAAACCAATGTCAGCTAAAACTTCTGAGGTTTCAAAACCAAAAGATGGCGACTGTAAACTATTTGGCATCTCACTTCTCAGTGGCCCCATTGCACCAGAGACCCCTACGTCACAGAGAAATTTGGCAAGTGAGACAGTTGGTCACATGCATCCTACATCACACCAACCGCATACATTTGAAAATGATCAGAAATATGAACGTTCAGAGGGCTCAAAACCAGCAGACGGTCTAGTTGTAGTCGATGACCATGAGAAGGTGCTACAAACCTCTCAGCCACATTTGAAAGATGTTCAGCTCAAACACCATGGTGGTTCTGCTAGAAGTTGCACTAAAGTAAGTTACTTTAATCTCAGGTTGATCTTTTAAAAAATGACAGTTTGGACTTTGCAGATAAAATTAATCAAGTGTTTCTTTATTTTAGGTTCACAAGAAGGGGATTGCACTTGGCAGGTCAGTGGACCTTACAAAGTTCAGTGACTATGGTGAATTAATTGCTGAATTGGATCAGCTGTTTGAATTTGGAGGTGAATTAATGTCTACAAAAAAAGATTGGCTTATTGTATACACTGACAATGAGGGTGACATGATGCTTGTTGGTGATGATCCATGGCAGTAAGGATACAAATTATAAATCTTTTACTAGCTTGTTATATTTACTTATATTTTTTCTTGAGAACAGGGCGTAATGTGGTTCATTCTATGTTTTAATTTAGGGAGTTTTGTGCAATGGTCCGCAAAATGTATATCTACCCCAAAGACGAGATTCAGAAAATGAGCCCAGGTACCTTAGGCTCAAAGAATGAAGAGAATCAGTCGGCTAGTGAAGGTGCTGATGCCCAAGAAATTAAATCTCAGCTGCATCATCCAGCTTCGACTCCTGATAAGTCGTAGATTTGTTTTCTGCAGCTTTAAGGTAACTTTGCTCCTTCCTATTCCTGTGCACTGGAGTCGAAGATGTTAGTTTTTCAGAGATATTGTCCATTTTATGTTGTTCCTTTGTATGAGCTTTGAACCTAGTTTCCTAGAAGAGTCTCATGGCACAACTTATTTTTGTCTTGATCCAGATTCCGGACTGGCATGGAAAGTAGTAATGGACTGTCTTAAAGCCATCCAGTTGGAGATTATGACCTGAAGAAGAAAATATTTAATTCTGAACCTGACTCTGCGTATCAAGTGAATGTTGTGGGTTTGGAATCAGAATATGGATGGAATGAATGAGAGTATCCATCCAATTTTGGACTGTGTCGTCGAATGAGTAGTATTAGTATACATGTTTTTCTAGTTATAGTCTACTAGTATAGTTAATATCCATCCGTGTCTTGAGCAAGGTGATATGAGGGTGATATTGGCCTTGCATTTTTCAACAATTTCTCACCAGCTTGTACATAGCTACTCTACCTTCCTTAGAACCCCAACCCCATTAATGTAATTAAGTTCATATACAAGGGTGGTTTATCTGATTTTTAATTTGGTTGTCTATTTTAGTGGTAATTTGTGCTAGTATTGTAGAACTCATTGAAACCATTGTGGTTATCAATTTGCACTTTGCAAGATGTATAATTGGTTTATATGCCTTTTCATCTGTGCTCTTTTTAGTGTTTGGTCACAGGGTTTCCGCGTGAGCATCAAAGATTGGAATTGTAGTCATATCATGGGAGAAGAAAGTGGACACTTTGGTCTTAAAACCCTTTGATGGGAGGATTTGAAAATTCTTGGTGATATGTATTCGTGGATAATAACCATTTTGGCATTACTACTAGTTGCGGTGTGGTCCATAAGATATTTGCATTAGGGTTACGTGATAAAGCTTCTTTCTAAGAGAGCACCAACGCTGAAGGTCCACTTCTAGTTTTTGGAAAAAAAAGAAATACCAATTTTTCAGCAAACACGAACACTATTTGACCACGTTGTGGACCTCATTATTTTCCAGTGTTCTGTCCTTTTTGTCTGGCCAGCTTTGGCCCATGGATTCGTCATTTATTTATTTTAGATTGAAAGTAGGCTCCAGTGGGGACTCTGGTTGGCGAAACCTCTAATCTTATGCTGCATCTAACATGATTTTGTCACCCATTTCTCCTGCCCTCATCAGAAGCTAGTACTGAATTTTCCAGTCCTGTCTAGTAAAAGCATTATGTATACTATGGTACTATGGAAAGTCACTAGGAGTGGGCTTGGGTAGTACGGTTCAAACTTTAGCGCCACCACTTTACCAAAATAAATATAGGACTATGGATTGATCAAATAAGATTCATATTAAGTAGCATATTCAGAATTTTCTTTGTTGCAACATTTACATTGGAGCTGTGGCAAACAGTGCTACTGTGCTAGTGCTGTTTTAACTGGTACGAATCCATGTGAAAACTTCCCCATACACTTGAACTGCTAGCAATAAAAAAACTGATAAAAGTTTGTCTATTTGAAATGGCAGTATGTAGTTTTTTTTCTCGCCAAAACACTAGAACATGTTACGGGAGCCTGCTACTTTCAAGAGTGCTTGTTTGATTTGCTCCGGATGGACATCATGACCTTCATTGCATTGCTGAAACAAGAAGGAATGATGGAAGGTAGGTTAGCCCTTGCACCAAAAATTATAAACAGCCATGTTATTTAATTCCTAGGTTTTAACAGAATTGAAATGTTCCTACGAAGCAGAAAGTATAGTAGCATTAACTCTTCTGGTGCCATTAATGGACATGGAAATGGAAGGTGATTGTTATCACTCTTTGCAATGAATTGAAGTCTAAAGGTATAAGGTATATAATATAAGCCAGCATGTACTACCAATTAAGTTCACTTTTTAATGATCAGGTTGAATTGGTATTCATTAGGAAAATGTCAATTATAGCATGTTTGGTTTTCTGTTCCGGATGCGCAAAATCAATTTTGGGTTGGAAAAATGATAAATTTTCATTTCTTGTGAGAATTAGAATCGATTTTGGCTCCGTCCACCAGTTTTCCAAACATGAAGCACATGGTTTACAATCCAAGTGGTGTATGGAAGATGAAGAAGAGAAACAATTTACCTCGGCACGAAAAATATCCATAGCAAATCCATTTAAGAAGCTGATAACACCCTGGTGGATGTCTAGCCCAAGGCTACCCAGAGTGGAGAGGGTTGAGAGCAAGAGACCAGGCTTGGCATCACAAAACATGTGGATATTTTTTACACCTCCTTCGCGCAACCCAACCTCAACCTGTTCATACATAGTGAACACATATATAACAAAAAATAATTGCATTGATGCTTGCTGCATTAATCTAAGTTAATATACGAAATCATACTAATAAATAGCACTAATAATAATAGAATGCTCGGCTGTGAGGGCATGCTTAACCAAGATTACCAGTTTTTAAGATAGATTCTGAACAAGATAAAAAAAAAAAAATCTTTTTTCGGCAAACACCCTCAAAATCGTTTCTAGGCTGCTAGGAGTGAGAAGTGAAAAACTTCTCCATGCTGCCAAAATTGATTCTTGGCATCTCCCACCAAGAATCCAAACATGCACCTATTGTGATTCATTTATAGTTCAACGCCTCCGTTTTTTTACTGAAAGTGGAAAATAATAATGGTAAATTCTTATATGTTCATATAGTAAGATTTTTTTTTAGTGCTCTATCATTTATCATTGATTACGTCAACTTTCTGAGTTATTACTATCTCATGCAAAAGGTAATGTACCAAAGTGATGAATGAAGGAGAACAAAATTTGAGATTTCGAGATAGCTAAAGTATCAACCAATGAATGCATCGTTAACAGTTTAACACAATTTTCTTCAACGTAGACATGGTAATAATAAGAATCACAGTTGATGGCATCTCAAGAACAGACAAAAGTTCACATCCATATAAATGAAAGCACACAGAAAAACATGCTTAAATGGAAAGCAAGGAAGCAATGCAATGCTGATTGAGTCCAAAAAGACAAAGAAAAGGGAGAACTAGGCAATATTACCCTGGGAGATTGGAAATTGGGGCTTGGGAGTGAACTGGGGCTAGGTTCCTTCATGAGGCTGGGCAGAACAGAAGGCACAGTTGGTGTCAATGGATGCAAGCTTGGAGTAACAGCAGAAGCAGAAGATGGTGAATTCAATTCGTTGTTGAGGTCATTGATCTTTTGAAGAAGCTCCTTCATATAATCTATTGCATCACCAAGTATTGAAGCCCTGTCCATCTTTCCAAACCAAACAAGTCATAGCAGATCCCATCACAAACCACAGTAACAAAACCAATGAATTAATTATGCTTTGAAAACCATGCCATATAGATCGTATCATAATAAGTGCTCAATTATGTTGACTCATAGATCTATAGTTACTAGTCGAGTTATGAGTCGTGTTATTTATATGGTCTATATAAATGTATAAGATTATTATTGAAAAGTAAATTAAGCTCATGCAGTTCACATTATTTGAATGAAAAAAGGAAGAACTAACAATCACGGACATATAAAGAAAGTCTCTTACTTTGCTGATATTTGGAACCACAGATCTCAGCATGTAGAGCCTATCATTGAGCTTCTTCCTTCGGCGGCGCTCAGCCATCAAGTTCTTAGCAGGCTCTCCGGACCTCTTCTTCTTTGGTTTCTGAACCCCGCTGGTGGTGGCGGCGGCCGAGGCCGCGTTGTTGTTGTTGTTGTTGGTGGTGCTGATGGCATTATTGTTAGAGCTGTTGTTGTTTCCACCAAAGCTAATCTTATCATTACCACTCTCTTCCTGCACCTTGTTGTCGGTGTCATTATTGCTATCATTCTCAACCATTTCATCATCATGATCTGAACCAAAATCAATATTGTTCATCAATCCATTGCCAGAATCATCAAAGCTTCCACCTTCATTAACCTCTTCCACCACCACCTTCTTTTCCTTATCTTTTCTTCCTTCTGCTTCTGAGTCAACAACAACCACCTTTTCCTTTCCCCTGTCATCTGACATGTTCTTATTCATCCTTTGTGCTCTCTTCTGAAAAAGTGTTGGCTGTGCACCCAATGGAGGCAAAGATTCAAGGGGTCTCAGTATGTTGTTGTTCCTGTTCATCAGCAAGGAATCTGCAGTACCATCCTCAATGATGTTAAAATCTTCAAAGATGCCAAACTTGGCCTTATCTTGTTCCTGCAACATCACATTCAATGTTGCCATGTTTTGATCTGTGCTCAAACCTGTAAGGCTTAATAACTGGTTGTTGTTGTTGTTTATTTGGTTCAAGTTTGCATAATCATAGATGCTGCCACCACCACCAGAATCTGTGTTGGGAATTGTCACATTTGGAGTGGTGAAAGCTTGAGGCCCAAGAAACCCCCCCAATTGGGAACCAGTTCCACTATACAAACCATGCTGCTGTTGATGAAACAAAGGGTTGCTGTTAGGGATCATCGCAGTGAAAACAGGAGAAAAGTTTGGTCTTTGAGACTGGAAGAACTGCACCTGATTAGAAGGGTCTAGATTGGTGAACATGGTTGGATTTGGTGGGCAAGAAGATGATAAGGAGGAGTGATCAAATATTGGATTCAAGAATTGGTGGTTGTTATCTCCAATAGTTGGAAAGAAAGGTTGATTTTGCATAGTGCTAATGTTGTTGTTGTTATTGGCCATGTTGTACCATTGTTGAGGCATGTTTGGATTTAAAGCACAATCAGGCATAGGGCTAAGTTCATAGTTACCAGAAGCAGCAGGGTGACGTGATCCTTCTTCCATAGGAGAAGAAGGGGTGGTGGTGTGTTTCTTGATTCTCTTGTGGCTTATATAACAAGTGATTTTGGTATTGTTTTGTCTAGAGAAGAGAAAAAGAAGGGGAAAAAACAAATATTTATTTATAAAGTAGCAAAAATTTGGCAGAGTTAGCAGACAAGGAGGAGTTAAAGGAGGAAGAGAGGGAGGGATGGTTGGAGAAGCAAGAGGGTCATTTTGTCAATATCAGGCTTTGTTTTCAGAGGGGGGGGGGTTGAGACAAGCAGAACCTCTTAAGTTTCCAACGTTACACACATCATGACCATGATCATGAACACTTGTTTCTTCACACAAATTACACAGCTGAGTGCAAGCATGGCAATGAATGAATAATGATGAATACTAGTGTAGGATAAACATGTCACAAAGTAAAGAGAAAGACAAATGCTAGAGGCGTCTTCTAACTCTTGCTTACCTGTAAAAACCAGCGAGTGACTAGAAAAATAACAAAAATGTTATTTTTACATGCATAAAGCTATAGGAAAATGTTACTTGTATTCATTTGATAGAGTATTGTGTGTTCATTCAGACACATTCATCATTGTACTTAATGAACCCTATTGACATCTTAATAATAGATATGTTATGAGTTGACACGGTGTCTTACACAAAATGAATACATATAACACAATCATAAATGTGATAATACTTCTCCTAGGTTAAAAAGATAATAAATTCATATAAAGAAATGTTATATTAAAAAACTTTCTTTTCTAAGATAAATGTGTTCCCTAAATCACCTCCCTATAAATCATTTTAATATTTGTTTTGATAACTTTCGATCTATACCATTATTACGTGAACATTATTTTGATTGAATGGATTATCATTTTCTTAAATCATACTTTCAACCTTACTAAGGTAATGCACACTTGCACATTGGCTATTTAGTGAGTGCTTCTTTGTTAGAAGGTAAAATGAAAGAGATCTTACTATTGGATTAATAAAGTAAAAATGAATTTTACGAATTTTACTTTATATTTTATAAATCTAATGATAAGATTTCTTACTTTATCCTCTAAATTAAGAAATTAGAGAATTTTTTTCAATCCAGAACCTTGCTGTCGCATAAAATTGTTGGCTAGTTTTCAAATTTCCTTTTCAAGTTCCCTCCATCCAACACATCATTCAAATGTCCCTACTTTAGCATATGAAGAGATGAAAAATGTCTCTGTTAATTTCCCATTGAAGAAGGAGTTGCAATTCAAGCAAACCACCATTTAATTATGTTGGGCCCAAGATCGAGGCCTCACACTGTCCCCGTAAAATTCTGTTTAAGAAAGTGTTCCTTTTGTTTGGTGAAATTCATAAATTATACAGTCACATTTGAAACGATGGGAAGTTTTATTGCTGTAATATTATGTATAATATTATATATAATTAACTAGTTCGTATTTTATTTGCTAGGCTATACAAATACTGCCATTTTTATTTTGTTTGCGTATTATGAAGGAGAACATGGAAGTATTAATTTCGTGGATGCATGTATGTATATAGTGTTGTTTGTTTTGGCATTAAAAGAAGTTCTAACTTTTCATCATTCTTGAGTATAAGGAAGATGGTAGAAAACAAGAAAGAAAGGCTTAAAAGTGAAGTGAGGAATCAATCAATCGGAAATGCTGCATGGATTATAAGGTCATAGAGTATCAGTTTCTTTCTTTTTTCTTTCTTTATTTTAATCTCAAACTCAAGGATCTCGTGAGTGAAGAAAGGCCTTTCCTTGTCATTACAGTTACTGTCCAATCTAAACTACAACACCTCACCTCTCATCTCCACCGCACTATGTATGGAACACTCATCACATCTATACTTCTCAAACTTATGAATAAGGCAATTATTACCACAAGTTTTGAACTTCAAATTATGACAATATTACAAGAGAACACTAAACAAAAAGAGATGAAAATAACAAATAAGAACTTTATAATCACACAATGATGTTCAAATTATTATTTTCCCCCCTATGATTAATGATGTACAAATTATGGTGTCCCAATAATAATGTATATTAAATAATTAGTTAAAAAAAAATTGGGGTAAGTTTGAGTGGAAGAGACTAATCCACCTCAACCAAAATGTTAGGTGTTTAATTCCTAACTTTAGGTATGAAACAATTTTAAATCTTTGAGCCAACAGCAAGAGATTAGTCATTGAATATGCATCGATGAATACTTTAATTGTGTACAACAAAATAATTAGTAAAAAGAAATATCTCATATTTTCTCATTCACTTGTTCTTTCGTAGAATGTAGTCACATATAAATTACTAAAATACACACAGAATAATGTTGTCATCAAAATCTTTGACATAAAAAAAAATCAGTTGAATGAAATAAAACAGAAAAAAAAACTAAAAAGTATTTTAAGAACATTTATTAAGTAGTTTAAAATGGAAAGTTTAAAGATTTTTAATATATTCAATGCATTGAATAATTAGCAATTTTATCATTTTAATAATTATTTTTATTCCTTAACGAGTGTTATGAACACACTTATTAGCAAAAATCAATAAAATAATATAATACGTAATTATTAAAATGTTTATACATATCACGTAATTCTAATAAATAAACTCGGACAAAAATTTATGGCTCGTTCAAAATCTTAGATCATAATGGAGGTAATGTAACAACCTATTGGGGCCCACTGGAATCTACTTGACTTTGTATAAAATCCTGGGCAAGAAATGAATGCAAATGAAAATGTTTTAAAATCATAAGATATGCCCAAATATATATGACATAGAGGGCCAAGAACCTTAAATAAGTTGCAGTGAGGGAAGTTGTGCCATGGTGTGGCATATGAATAGAAAGATATTAGTATCCATTTATTGTTTCTCCACTAACCTCGTGAGCATATATAGATGCATGGTACAGAGAACGTTTAATTTGCCCTTTGTCTTGTGGGGCACATACAATGCCCTATGCCAATCTCTAATCGACAACACCCACTTGGTCCCCCAAATCTGAGGCCTCTTCACTTTACTTATTTTAGTTCAACAATTTTGGTACAGTATATTCTTACGAAGCCATTGTTTAATATAAAGATTCTTTTAGATATATAGTAGCCCATCAGTGTTTTTATTTACTTGTCCACTCCAGAGTTAAGGTTTAAGTCGAGTTGTGAGCTGGTATTAAGAAAATTGTTAAAAAGTATGAAAATAATAAAAAATTAATAATATTTTACATAATTATCTTTATTTAATATATAAATAATGCATGTAGTTGGAGTTATTAATAATGTATAAATATAAGAAATAAAGTTTATTTAATAGCTATATAATAGAAAAAATAATAATTAATGTGATATAAATTTAGAACGCAAACAAGTATTTGTGAAAACATTAAAATAAAAAGTGGACAAGTAAAAAAAAAATGAAGGGAGTAATAATTATATTTTTAAACATCTTCACCAGGCATTACACATTTTGACTATTCCTTTAAAAAGTAAAGTGAACGAGTTTCACACATGGATTAATAAAGTGTAAACGAGTACTACTTTTTATTTTATTACTCTAATGGTGAAAACACTCAATTTACTCTCTAAAGTGAACACATCACTTTATCATAATTTGAGTGTATTTTCTTTTGGGTACATTTTAAATTTTTTTTTGGTTACATATTTTTATTATATTTAATAACTATAACTATTTATTTAAGAAATTTGAATGACATAACTAATTAGACATTTTTTTTCTTCTCTGCACTGGTATCCAGACTCCATTGTTAGTGGAACCGACTAATCTAACTCAGGTAACTGCATTACACATTGATATTAACCAATATTTATTTTAGTTGTATAATTTTGGAAATTAATTTACATTTTACACACATCTAGTTAGGAAATAAATTACATCAAACTTTTTTTTTTTTAAATTACGAAATGAGTGCATTTCGAGCTTGGGTCTTGGTTCCATTCTTAGGGATGACATCAACGGTGTGGCCTTTCCTTGAATGGTGGTGTTGGTCTGTTTTGTTTGGGCTTTGAGCCTGTTTCCTAAACGAATAGTTTTGAACTAAAAAAAAGTAAAGCTACCTTTGAAACCAACCAACGTTGGGGCCATGGCTTCCGCCTGTAGTTCTGTAACCCAGTTTCTCTCGGGCCATAAAGCCCATAACCCACTTCTACTGATGAATAGCTTTAAGTGAGGTTTCTTTAGAGCCCCAAAAGGCACAAAAGTAAATAAATAAAAATGCCTAACTAAACTTTATTTCAGAATTTGTATTCTTTGATCCTCTGCAATCAATATTCAAACCTTTAAAATCTATAGCATACTAGTATCTATATAATGTAATTAATATAATATATTAATTATTGGCATATCTCATGTGGTCACATCAACATTTTACGTTAACTACGTAATGGAATGTAATTACTAACTAAAGATTAATTTAAACACGATTTATACTAAGTTGTTAGGATTGGTATAATGGTGAGAACTTTGAGAAGTATCATGAGATTTTTAGTTAAAATTTCATTGAATATAATTTATGAAATAAAAAAAAGTGATTTATAATATATGATTAAATTTTTAAATGACCACATTGAAAGAAATTAAAGATAAAGTATTACATAAGAAAAACAATTAAAATAATAGACAAAAAATTGTACTTTGTCTTTATAAAACAATTATAAATCTATGTAACCAAAAAATAAAACAATTCTACATCTATTAAAAGGAAATCTAATAATTTATCCTTATCCATCTATATAAATGAGTTTGATTTCTTTAAACTAGTTAATAATTTAAAGAGAATTTTTCCACGATCATTCAATTAAATAAATTTACACGTATAATTTTTAAATAATAATCAAACATATTTATTGGTAGAAATTAAACGTAAATTGACTATATTAGGGTGGTTTCACGAATACTCTATGAGGTAAATATCTTATACTACTTAATTTATCTATTTTTGATAATTTTACAACTAAATTTGTCAAATTTTATTATGATTTCATGATCTAATATAACATATTAATAAATTATATTATTTAATGTGATAAATTAATACTTTTTAATACAATATTTGTAGAGATGCATCGTAAACTCAAATAATATGCAAATCTTTAAATATTTATAAGTTTGTTATTTCAATGATTTGATTAATAAAAAGTTTATTACGATCATATAAAACATGAAATGATAACAAATTTGATAAATTTAATAATAAAAGTTACCAAAAATAAATGAATTAAGTAGTATAAAATATTTATTCTATGTGATATTTAAACAATCACCTTGTATTGGTCAAAATATCTCACTCATATTATTATGCACGAAACAATAGCCTATATCATTTTTGCACGCAATGTTTTCAGAAGTCAATTTTGTTATTTTCCAGCTTCTCTAACAAAAAGTGAATGAGTGGCTAACAATAGACAAATATAGCCTGCCATGCCAACTGCAGATTCATGAAGGAGGTGGCAACAAATTAATTGCAAATATCAAAATAATCTTCCCAGCAAAAAAAATTCATGCATTTCGTTTCTTACGTGGCACATTTCCATGCACTAGATAAAACCAATGGCACGCAAACACGTGTCCGGGTAGCTCGACGAGCAATGATAGGATGAGGTAAGGTGCATGGAAAGGTTGATACAGGAACACGATATATATCGTAGTTGTCGACGACCGCATTTTATCTGTTACCTTGCTCCCTTCCTCCTCGCCCCACCATACAAACCCAAACCTAAGCCCTATCTCTCTCTCTCCCTCTCCCTCTTTCTCTCTTAATTTTATCTTCCGATTTCTTGTTCCTCTGTGTTTTTGTTAAATTTAAATTTTCAGTTTTTTTTTTCTGGGCCGAAGTTGAATTTAGTGTCGCGAGGGCTTCTGGTGAGTGTTCATTCTGTTTTCTTGCAATTTTGTTTGGTAGTTCAATAGCTGCTTCAATTAGGTTTTGCAACTAAGGTTTTGCTGTGTTGTGTTTACTTGCCTTCTTTTTTCTGTTGTTGGGGTTTTTGGTTTCCTGGGTTTCTGGTTGGGCGCACCAGGTGTTTGCTTTAATGTTTTTGATGTTTGTTATGGAGTTGACTTGTCACTCTCTCTTGTGGGTTTTAGCTTGTTGATAATTAATTTGTGAGCCACTAATTTCAGCTGTTAATGTTTAGTTTCGTCTTGGTTCTTTGCTAAGTGTTGATTTGTTAGACGCGCATTGTATAACTCGATGGTGTCAAGTTTAGTTTCCTTGTCTGAGTAGATAGTCGCATAGCTGAATGGAGAATGTTTTTGAGTGTTTCTGTTTCAACTTTAAGAGCATAATTTGTTGTGATAGAATTGTACAATGATTGTAGAATGTTTCTGGTTAATCTTCTGGAGTCTGGGTAATATATTGAAGCATTTTTATTTGGTGTGGTGGTGAGGGGTCAGAAAGCAAGAACACGTGTGTGCCTTTCCCACCCTTCACTCATCTTTAGGAAACTAATATTTGGGCGGTTATCCATGTTCTTGTAATTTGCATATCATCAGGGAATCATGGGATGTTTTGATGATATATATCTGGAGCACATGTATCTTTATTTCTTTATAATGTAGGCCGTTGTTGTTGTTGATGGCTTTCTGTTTCATTTCATAATTTTGGTTGATTGATGTATCCAAAGATGAAGTAGTTTCTTGTCCTTAATATTGTCATGGTGAAACATGCACATATTTAGTTATCTGAGTGCATTCTGTTTTTCAAGTGTGTCACTTGTTGGCTAATATGATTCATCAAAAAATGCAGCCTGGGGTTCAGAAATCATGTCTAGGGTTTTGGCTCAGTCAATCAATGTACCTGGCCTAGTGGCTGGGCAAAGGCATGGTCAGCATAAGGGGTCAGGAAAATCAAAAAGAGCGATCAAAATGATGTCTACCTTACAAGCTCCTGGAATAAGGCTGAACAGTTTCTCAGGGCTACGTACTTTTAACCCTTTGGATACTATGTTGAAACCTGGACAGGATTTTCATTCAAAGGTCTTAACTGCTACTTCTTCAAGGAGAGCAAGAGCTAGCAGATGCATGCCTAAAGCCATGTTTGAGCGTTTCACGGAGAAAGCAATTAAAGTAATCATGCTAGCCCAGGAGGAAGCAAGGCGACTTGGTCACAATTTTGTTGGAACAGAACAGATTCTGTTGGGTCTTATTGGTGAAGGAACTGGTATTGCTGCTAAGGTTCTAAAGTCTATGGGAATTAACCTTAAAGATGCACGCGTAGAAGTGGAAAAGATAATTGGAAGGGGTAGTGGATTTGTTGCTGTTGAGATTCCATTTACTCCTCGTGCAAAGCGTGTTTTGGAACTCTCACTGGAAGAAGCTCGCCAACTTGGTAAGCTTTCTACCTTTGTCGTTCTTTGATATATCTAATTAGTTGCAAAACAGATTTGCATTACAGAGAGTTTTCTTCCTGATACCCATCCATTGTACTTGCAAGGTTTCCATGTTGTTATTGTTGCTTAAAATAAGGTAGAAGTAATTTGATTAAATTGGTTGCTCTGCATCTATTTATTTTGTTTGAAGAATCAACCAAGTTTTGATGATTTATAGGAGAGGATGAACAAAGTAAAGCCTCAGAGGCTCATATTGACTACCCATCATATAACAAGTTACAGAAATATTCTTAATCTTATTGTAACAAGTTACAAGTTATTGACTAATTTGCAGGTCATAACTACATTGGATCTGAGCACTTGCTTCTGGGTCTTCTTCGAGAGGGTGAAGGTGTAGCAGCACGGGTTCTTGAAAACCTGGGTGCTGATCCAACTAATATTCGCACTCAGGCTAGTATTATGTCCTCATAACTTTGTATTTTATTGTATATATTCTTTCTGCATATTTGTATTGTATATAAAATATATTTATCTCAATTTTTTCCTTTTATCTTGTAATCTCTATGGGGGGCACAGGTTATTCGCATGGTTGGTGAGAGTGCTGACAGCGTTGGGGCTACTGTTGGTCCAGGAAGTAGTAACAATAAGATGCCAACCTTGGAGGAGTATGGTACCAATTTGACCAAGTTAGCAGAGGAGGTAATTTGCTGTTCCGAGTTGTCTTCATGACAGATTGTAATCGAGGCTTCATTCTGTGTGCAATTATAATTATTTATCTTCCTCCCCCTTGACCCCAGGGAAAATTGGATCCGGTTGTGGGAAGGCAGCCGCAAATTGAACGTGTCACCCAAATTTTAGGTCGTCGTACCAAAAATAATCCGTGTCTTATTGGTGAACCTGGTGTTGGGAAGACGGCTATTGCTGAAGGTCTTGCCCAACGGATTGCAAACGGTGATGTTCCAGAAACCATAGAAGGAAAGAAGGTTAGTAGAAATATTTTACCTCTACAGTTTGTAAAATTGATGTTTGTTCAGTTATGGGGATTTGCTGTCTCATTTTCAGTACTAGTAACATGTTCAACTTGCTGGATCTGTGTAAAGTTATTCTAAAATAATATCCGTTTTCTTCTATTTTTTATTTATGTGATATTGCATGTTGACTAAGGGTACTTTATGGCAAGGAGGTAGTAAACCAGTATTGGAGCACCCTGTATCTTTTAGTCATCTGATTGTGGGTTACTAATTTTGCATATCAGTTTAACATAAGAATTGATTAAAGTTCTCGCATTTGTGGGTGTTTAACATACTTTTGAGAGTCCTGAATGATGTGAAAGCTTTGTTTTGCTCAATCACATTTGCCACTTAACAATCTAGTTACATGCCATTTGTATACTATTTAAGCAATAAATGGAAAGTGAGTAATCAACCACATGTATCTAAACAATTGTCGTTTATCTTGTTAAACTCATGGCTATAACGCATTGACATTTAAGATTGTCAATGCTGTTTGCTGAATTCATGCTATATATTTTTCTTAGAACAACGGTCGTCACATGATATACTTTTATTTACAGTCAGTAGTTACCCTTTGACGCCTCTTCAATTATATACTAATACAGTATCTTGTGTTCTGCACAATTTAGGTTATAACCCTTGATATGGGTCTGCTTGTAGCTGGAACTAAATACCGTGGAGAATTTGAGGAGAGATTAAAGAAACTAATGGAGGAAATCAAACAAAGTGATGAGATTATCCTTTTCATTGATGAAGTACACACTCTTATCGGAGCAGGAGCAGCTGAAGGTGCGATTGATGCTGCAAACATATTAAAACCAGCACTTGCCAGGGGTGAACTGCAGGTAATATTTTTTTCTTGACTAGTTAAAAATAGGATATGCTGCCTGTTGGCTTTGAGCTGGAAATCAATTTGTGTGATATCTGACATGTAATGGGATTTTTGCATCACTTTCGAACATAGTTATTAAAATACAACCGAGATAAGAGTTTTTCTTTTATGTGTTGCTGGTCTAGATTGTCCTATCAATTTTATGCTTAACAAAAAGAAAAATTATGATATTTAATAGGTCCGGTATAGGTGAGCTATCAATTCTCTATTTTGTTATGCCTATACTAATATATTACCACAATATAATCAAGTTCATTTCTATGATTAGATGCACTTACTGTTACTTATATTGGAACTATTTAAAAAAAGTATATGCTTAAAATATGTGCAGTGTATAGGAGCCACAACACTGGATGAATACAGGAAGCACATTGAAAAAGATCCAGCTTTGGAAAGACGATTTCAGCCAGTTAAAGTGCCAGAACCTACTGTAGATGAAACCATACAAATTCTGAAAGGTCTTAGAGAGCGCTATGAAATTCACCACAAGCTCCGCTATACTGATGATGCTCTTGTTGCCGCAGCACAGCTGTCACATCAATATATTAGGTTTGTCATAATTATTCTGCACCTTATCTATTGATTTTTTCTTTTCATCTATTCTGGATAAGACCAGATTTTTTTGTTCAATGCTGTATGTTTAAATTGCTAGTTTCTGCTGAACTAATGTATATTAATCTTCCGGAATCTAGGGTCAGTAGTCCTCTTTGAAATTTTTTACTGCATTTATTTTGGAACTGTAATATATTTGCTTGATATCCATATTCTTGTTATATATGTATTTCTAGCTTATAAACAATGCTGTCTCCTGCAGTGATCGATTTTTGCCCGATAAGGCTATAGATTTAATTGATGAAGCTGGCTCCCGAGTCCGGCTTCAACATGCACAGGTATATGGTTTGTCCACCTTCCTTTCAATTAGCAGTTCTTCTATTGTCTACTGTTGAGCTCATTTGGCTTGATTTGCTTGATCCAGTTACCTGAAGAAGCAAGAGAGCTTGACAAAGAGGTTAGGCAGATCGTGAAAGAGAAGGAAGAAGCTGTTCGCAACCAAGACTTTGAGAAGGTAATGCTTTTACTTAAGATTTGCCTTGTAAAGTTTCAATGAACACTTTCAGGACAACAAACCACCTTGGTCCAAATGAAAATGTTTTTCCTCTCTTTTCTAATTTCTATAGGGATTTCCATTTCTAGTTTTGTTGGTTTACCTAGCAGTATAGTGATTTGTTCCCTGTTCAATTGTACCAATTACATCTCCAAATTAATTAAATGCTTTTTGGCCACAATTAATAGGCTGGAGAGCTACGTGATAAAGAAATGGATCTTAAGGCGCAGATTTCGGCACTTGTAGAGAAAGGCAAAGAGATGAGCAAGGCAGAGAGTGAGGCAGGAGATGAAGGTCCAGTTGTGACTGAAGTTGACATACAACATATTGTCTCCTCCTGGACTGGTATTCCTGTTGAGAAAGTATCAACAGATGAATCTGATCGCCTCCTCAAGATGGAAGAGACCTTACACAAGCGAGTCATTGGTCAAGATGAAGCAGTTAAAGCCATTAGCCGGGCTATTCGCCGAGCTCGGGTTGGATTGAAGAACCCTAATCGTCCAATTGCCAGCTTCATCTTTTCTGGACCAACTGGTGTGGGGAAGTCCGAGTTGGCCAAAGCACTGGCGGCGTACTACTTTGGTTCTGAAGAAGCCATGATTCGGCTTGACATGAGTGAATTTATGGAAAGGCACACAGTATCGAAACTCATTGGTTCACCTCCTGGATATGTTGGTTACACTGAGGGTGGTCAACTGACTGAGGCAGTTCGACGCCGCCCCTACACAGTTGTACTCTTTGATGAGATTGAGAAAGCCCATCCTGACGTGTTCAACATGATGCTTCAGATCCTGGAAGATGGAAGGCTAACAGACAGTAAGGGAAGAACTGTGGACTTCAAGAACACACTTCTCATAATGACATCTAATGTCGGAAGCAGTGTGATTGAGAAGGGAGGCCGCCGGATAGGATTTGACCTTGATTATGATGAGAAGGATAGCAGTTATAACCGAATCAAGAGCTTGGTGACCGAGGAGCTGAAGCAATACTTTAGGCCTGAGTTTTTGAATAGGCTGGATGAAATGATTGTTTTCAGGCAACTCACAAAACTGGAGGTGAAGGAGATAGCTGACATAATGTTGAAGGAGGTGTTTGAGAGACTGAAAGCTAAAGATATTGAGCTTTCAGTGACGGAGAGATTTAGGGAGAGAGTGGTTGAGGAAGGTTATAATCCTAGTTATGGGGCAAGGCCTCTCAGAAGAGCCATAATGCGACTTTTGGAGGACAGCATGGCTGAGAAGATGCTTGCTAGAGAGATCAAAGAGGGCGACTCTGTTATTGTGGATGCTGATTCTGATGGTAATGTGATTGTGCTCAACGGTAGCACTGGTGCCCCAGAGTCCCTACCTGAGGCTCTCCCTGTGTAACGTGTTTGCCTTTTGCTAAGATGATGTTTGTATTTATTTCATTTAAAACATAGCCATAGTCTGTCTTTAGTTCAATGGACTTGCAGCTTTTAATTTACTACTCGTAGTCCCGGGCATGTTTGCCCTTTAGCCAAACAAAGAGGGTAGAACAAAGGTGGTAAGAATGAAAGAATGGTTGTTATACCTCGGATATTGTGCATCATTGTACAATTTTAACGGAAGCAGGATGTTTTCATTGGTACACCATGGTTATTTTCGATTCTCGGATTGCTGCTGTAAACTATTGTTGCGGTTTATTCATTTCTTTCAATTCTTTGAGGGGATCGCCTTCACTTATTGCCGCAAAGAGAAATTTGTTTTGAATAAGTGAAGGTGAAATAATTTTTTAAGATGATTGAAATAGTTAGTAAGATGATGATTGAAATCGTTAAGATGATTGAATGATTAAATTTGTCAGTCATTTATGTGATTTTTTTTATTTTTATATTTTTACTAATAATTTCAGTTTTAATGCAGCTGGATCATGTGATTTTCTAACAATTCTTTTACAACTCTTCCAAAGCACATATTTACTTTGGGAAATAGATGTTTTCGTATAAGATTTCTACATAATTTTAATCATGTGTAGTTTTACGATTGATTAAGAAGGTGGATTATAGCTTGGGCTTTGGATTTCACAATCTTCTTGACCAATGCTAAAGATATACGCATGACAAAATCATGAATTTATTATTGAATTGTACGACCCACTTCCAAACCCTTAAAAATTAGAAACAATTAGGAATGAACAATAGAAAAACCACACTTCAGGCATTCTTTAGCTGCTTAACCTGTTGATATTTGCTAGGGTAGAAAAAACTGATTTACAGTGTTTCTATTCACTCATCTATTGAATGAGACGACCTTTGTGTGGGGCTGATACTCCCACCACGGCTAATCTTCAAAGCTGTTAATGCCTTTTGGATCTCCATTGTCATGGCACTGTCTACGCTGCCGGACGATAGCTTTCTATGTGATTTCTGCAGATGCAGCTTAAGTGAGCTGCTGCTTAGTCCCGCGTTCTTCCCGCAGATGGGGCAAACTTTCATCGTTGGTTTCCGCTGCTGCCACTCCATTGAAACCTTCCCATGCAGTTTCTGATCTAGTTCCCGTAGGATCTTTGCGAAGCCATCGTTGGGGTGTGCTCGACGGTGAACTCGTTTCAGAGTATTCCATGCTTCTAATAACGTCAAGTTCCTGCACCACAAAAGCTTTTCAGTTGGAAAAGCAATCCCCAAGTCTCACTCACTAGCATCATTAATCCTGAATATCAAAGAACATATGCACTCATAATTGCTACATGCTCAATCATAATTGTTATTTCATTGTATCTACCATGAAAGAATTGATGACAATTTGAATATATAGCTCATGAGCCAAAAAAAAATCTGTATGATGTTAGCGACTAAGATTCAAATATTTAATTATAAATGCAACATTGATTGGTTCTGGACAGTATCATTGCCTACCATGAATAGGGTTTTAAAATTCTTTTTCTTAAAAAATTTTACTTACTTCCTGAGCATTAAGTAAGCAAGGACCAATGTCACACTTCTGCTTTTCCCTTCAAAGCAATGAACTAGGACTTTTTGACCTGTTTGCTCAACATTATCTATAAAATCACATGCTTCTTCAAATATGCTGCTAATGTTACAATCTTCATCGTCACGCACCTGTCCAAATGGGAGAGTGAACAGAGCTATTATAAACAGAAACTATACTTGCTCGTGTGTTTTTAAAACATTCTCAAATTAAGTAAACCTCTGAATAGAAGATGATACAATAATTGAGGGAAGAAGTTAGACAACAGAATATGACTTACAGAGAAATTTTTGTACTCAAATATATCAGGAAACTGAGTATCTGATTGTCCAATTTCATTGGTACACAAACAAAGAATATGTGTTATTCCCAAGTATTGCAGTGTGTATACAGATCTTGCAGCCAGTGCTCCACCAATGAAGAGACTTCTTGTAACAGCAGATGGTCTCTCTGTACTTGCAGCCTCAGATATCAATGCAATTCTCTCAAGTATATGCTCAAGTCTGACCTGTAAAGTTAGAACCAAAAATGCATTCGTAAGTAGGAATTCTTCATCAACAAAAGTGAAGATTACTTGTGACCCAAAAATAAAACAAGAACTGACCTTAAGTTCATATGCATCAACAACACAGTTATTATCACTACCCTCGAAAAATCCGGTATTGAAGTTGTTTTCCTGGCATAGCTTGATAGCGTCACTTTTAAGCATTTCATTCCATTGCTCCAATTCTTTATTAGATTCGGCGTCAACCTAGAAATCATGATACAACATAAAAAACCGCAAAAAAAAAGAAAAAAAAGAAAACAGAAGCTAACAATGCCGTTTTATATGGTAACAGAAATCACATGCATCTCCAAAAATGAAAATGGATGAAACCGATTCGTAAATCTATGCTCTAACTTAAGAAAGCAACAAGAGCATATTCTTGTCAGAATCATATGCATTGTCCACGAGTCAACTGTGTAAATGGACACAGAATGAAGTCTTCTTGTTTTGCATAAGAAACCAGTATGCCACTGTCTCATTAATCATGATCTGTCCAAAATGTCAAACAGCAAAATGTACGCGAACAACAATGCAAGCTTACACCATCAGCAGCACCAAAACCATGTGACAGGTAAACAACATTATGTTACCTATGAGACTAACCTTGGCAAATTTATGGAAGTCACGGAGTTTAGTCGTCAAGCGAAGACTATGAAGTGGTTCCCCACTTCCTTTACAGAACTTTCCATGCCATCCTTCTCTTGACATAGGAGCAGAATTACAACTATCTCTATTTCCTGAAGATGATGCCCTGCAAGCTGATCTCTGTGATTCTGAATCAGTTAAATCATGATGGTTATCATTAGCAAACCTCTCCTTACTTGTTGGAGAGGAAAAACCACCACCAGCAGCCAGTGAAGTTGACTCAGGAACTACTGAATCCTCTTTGTCAGATTCCCCACAAGATATTTTGCTTATAATGTTCATAAATGATCGTAACAATATATCAAGTCTTTGATGAAGTGTAAGTAAGAAAATATGGAATCCTTGTAGATCCCTCAAAGCAGCACGGAATCCACTACGGAATGCATGAATTACTAATGTCATGTCACTAGCAGGTATATCAGTTGTAACCATGTCTTCCGGCGGAGGACATCCTAATTTCCCTCCAGCTACGTCATATAACAAGTTTGAGGCAAACTCAGGACTATTCAGCAGCAACTCAACCAACTTAGGATAATTAACCTGATCATTTGCACGTTTTCCAGCAGGGGGCCGGCGAGGAACACCAGAATCAATGGCTACAATGCTACAGTCTGACAATGATTCTCCTGATGTTTGACTTTTGAGGCTCATGTCAGTGGATCTTGGTGATTCTGTGATCTCAGAAAGATCAGAGGTTTGTGATACCAAGCCAAGATTAGGAGAATTGAATCTGGTATCAACTGAATTTGACCTTCTTTCTTTTTGAAGTGCTCTAATCACCTTCGGTCTATATCGATTGATGGCAGAATCAATGGCTGCTTCCAATGCATCTGTATTTGCAGAGATCGTCTTTTCAGCCCACAGCAAATTTGCAGCATTCCCCCGCCATCTAAGCTCTCGGCAAGGGAGCCTATCTTCATTTCTGATGACAAGGTCCAGCATCAGTACCCTGCCAAGAGCTGCTGAAGTTCCTTCTGCAGATTCCCGTGACTCAAATGCACTAGAATTTTCAAGCAAAGGTGAACCATGTACATAGCTGCAAGAAGATACTAAATCCTTAGAATAAACACACAGTCAAAATTTATTTTGTACATTATCAGCCATGCGCTTTTATATGTATATATGTTCGTGTTTGTGTGTATGCACTTGTATGCTCACTTGTATTACAGGCTATACAAAGCTCCTTTTTTCCTATTATAAATACCACTAAGATGTACCGTGCTAGTCATCAACATAATCATAAAAATAAGGGTTCTCTAAGATCATTCTTTTTCTACGGTTATCATATTAATTGCTTTCATTGCTTTCCCCGGGAAGTAGTGACAGTGGAATTAGTTTAGCAGTTTGCACTCAATAAGCTGAGCACATGTATTGCTTAACATCACAAATGGAAGAGTACAAACGAATCAGTCAGTTATGCTTTGGATTTGGATCATACCTCATAAAAAAGAGGCATCGGCTGAGCTCAAGAGCTTCCAAAAGTTCAAAACACGTCACTTCACCAATTTCATTACCCTCATAACATGCTGCTTCTCTAGCTTTTTCCGCAGCTTCCTTTATTTGGTGCCATTCTGAACTGGTATTGTGAATGACTCTAGCCTGCATCCTCCAAATAATAGAAGAGAATGAGAAAATGGTAGAAGTACAATCTTATAACCTAAGCTTGCTAATATGTTGTTTGTGTTATAAAACCTAAGGGAACAACCTGTGGAGTTTGGACTCCCAACCACTTGGCAAATTCATAGCCAAGGCGTTCAGATTGTGTTGCCATTCTTGATGATGATATCTTTATAACAGCAGCTGCTTCTTTTGGAACAACATCATCATTCCCAAGGCAATTGAAAAAGGCAAAGAAGACAACCCCTCCAGAATTTACAGTTACCTAATTTGGCACACAACCGAGACACAAATTAATAAAATAAACAGTTTATGCTCACATGCTTTTCTCTAATTTGGCACTACAAAATAAATAATATACAACACATAATTACTACACTGTTCTCTAAAAAAAAAAAGTGAGCACATCTGCATGGAATGAATGAACAGAATAGGTGCTCATGCTACACACTGAAGCACTAAGTGATAATATATTGGACAGAAGCTAAGCCAGTAAGAAATGATGATTCTTCATGACTTTTAATTATAACTTTTATAGCTAACACTTATCAACACTCTCAAAAGTCATAACCACATTTACTCTCCCCTGGTATAGAACTCTCTGGGTTAAGCTAAAAAAGATGGGATCAACTTTGTAGTCATAAATAGAATGGCACAGAAAAAATCCAAAAAAGATATCCATATGCAGGGTGCACATTGGTTTCTACATGTGCTGCCTATGTTAGCACTATAACACACGAGTTGCAACTAAAATATCAACCCTGTTTCCATATTCACACCTTAACATTGAAGGACCTTCCATTAAAGAGAAAAAAGAGTAACGAGTATAGAAAACCACGAACCTCAAGAGCTTTGATCATTTCATCCTCAGAATGTTCATTGCTACTCGTGTGTTCAGTGTGGTGCAGTGAAGATAGACTGTCCCAAGAAAATGAACCTGGTTCAACGTCCAACATTGCAGCTTTTCCAAGCCTCTCCCACAAACTAATTTCTGTTTGCTCAGGAAGCATATCACATTTTGCAGACTCAGTTGATTCTCCAACGCTGAACTATAACTAAGAGCATTAGCAACAGATACAAGGTCCACTCCTAAAACCATATTAATCAAACACACACAAGACCATAACAAACATTGTTTAATTTGTTTAAACTATTTACTTTTTGTATAACACAGTCTCACTCCATATGCCCCATTTAAACTATATAGCATCTAACAAAACCCTTATCCATTACAGTTAACAAAACCAATGAAAACTGTTGGAAATGAATTATAAGTTGGTAATTGGTAAAGTGATAGTAACTAACATAGAAGTAGAAGGCATGGTGGTGGTGGCGGTGTCGGAAGAATAGCAACGGCGATGAGGGAAGCCAGAGGAACTATGAATTGCAGTGCGCTTACGAACCAATTGGAGCCATTGCGTGATCCTAAACGCAGGCCCTGCAGATATATCTCCCAACATATACAAAGCCTGCATTGCCCAATTCCCCCATTCCCCCAAACAATGCCACAAAGTTTCAAACTTTGGATACCCAAAAACAAAAAGTTCCAAACTTTGAACTTTTTATTATCCATCTATGCAAGTTTCACAATGCCATAAGAAAATGCAGCAAATTGGAAATATGTATAATATTAAAAAATATTTTTTAAAAGAAGGGTAGTTATAGGAAACCGACCCGGGAAGTAACGGTGAGAGGCAATGGGACCTCAATCTCAGACTCAGATTCGTCAATTTGGAGTCGGAATTCTTTGTATTGGCTTTTGCCCTGAAATTCACACTCCCACATGTAAATAGTGTAAGTAAATGTGAAAAAAATGAGTAACCAGATCACAGATAGGTGATGTTGGAAAGCATTGGATCCAATTAATATAAATGGATCAACAACCATGAGGCTGATGAAGTGAGTGAAGATCACAACACAATACAAATAAAGGTCAATATGATGATGGTATCATCCATGGGTTATGGGTATGTGATTTGTTATTATTTTTCCTTTTCTCTTTTATATGTCATATAATTCAATTATTAATTATTTATCATATAACAATGTGTGTGTGTGTGTGTGTGTGAAAGGGTACCTGGGGTTGAGGAGAGTTGGTGGTGGTGATTGCAGCGTCCTGCTTTTGCTCTTTTGCCATATTATTGTATAAGAAAATATATGACTATAAATATGGTATAGAAAAAAAAATTGGGTTTTTGAGAGGATGGGAAAGGGAAGTAAAATTACAAGGGAAATTTGCACGGAAAGACAGCCAAAGTGATCTGCTTTTTTCAAGGGCGAGAGAGAGAGGGAAAATTGGGAGGGGCTATGATAATGATGATACACACTTGTAGAACAGTAGCTTAGTCAACTGCTTCAAGTTCTACTGTACTACTATCTATGTAACTATCTAATACTACTTGGCAAATAGAAGACTTGGTATAGTATATGATATGGTATGGTATGGTATAGTAGAAATAGAAGACTTAATTTATGATGAGGTTGAGTTGAGGCGGTGGTGTGGTGTAGTATGGTGGTAGGCCATGTATAATGTGGGGTTGGCCTTGGAAATGTGGAAGAAGGATTAAGGTTTCAGGGCAAATATATCTATCATGACTATCAAGGTATTCACATTATATGCCAGCTCCTCCAACTTTCTGCTTATGATGGTGATGATGATTCCATGGTGAATAATATATGAATATTATTGCTTTTATATATCTTATGTAGTACCATCACATTATTTTGCTTCGCTTGCTGCCTTGGAATATTATTATTTATTGCTTATTTCTCGAGGTTTTATTATGAATAAATACATATCAGATCTCCCAACGGTCTGTTTCATTAATTTATTATTATGAATATATGCTTGCAGGGGCCAATGGTATTTTTTTTTTAATTTCTTACTATTAACTATTAAATATAGGAAATTAACGTTTTTCCTTGTAACCTTGGTGAACCGGTAAGATCGAGGGTTTAGAATGACCCACTTTTTTTTTTTTTTTTGGATACTCTAGAATGACCCACTATCAATTTTATTGCACTTTTCAAGTTCATGCATTAGAATGAACAAACTAAAATCCAATCATCCTAGAAGTCTGGGCTAAGAGTCTATACAATGCTAGTTGGAATTCCGACCAAAAAAAATGAAATAAAACTCACTATATGTTTTTGTTACACTACTTTTGTCACATCACAAATAAGTAAAAAAAATACTAGGAAGAAAGAAACTGCGTTAATATCTTGTGGCATGACTCTCAAATAAATAAGGAGATCATGCTATTTTATTTCATTCTACCATAATGATGTTTTTTAAAAAAAATTGCAATATTTTTACAATAACTAACATTGCTGTTATTAATAATCTCTCCCTGCTTTTGAGGAAAAGGGGTCTAGATCCTGATTTCCAGTGAATTGTAAGTTACATAAAGCTATTTAGCTGTCTCATCTACTGAAATATTTGCAATTAAACAACGAATATATAAAACCAACTCACATGATTTTGCAACGACACACATGATGTTATAACTTCAAACTTTATCAACGAAGCCGATTCCATCCTTCATAAGTATGGTGTTATTGTGTATATAAGATGGCTTCACTTCGTAGGTTTGACAGTTTAAATACCTTTTTAGCTAAGAATATTGCCTTGCATGATCTAGAGTTTTTTACTCTCTTGCCCCTGCTACAGGAACTAATTTCGAAAATACTCCTGTTTTAAAACATATTTCATGACTACCCCCCTTTCAGCTGACGTGGCAGGATTCGCCAACGCGTTTGGCGAATTCAGGTTGAATTCGCCAACGCGTTAGGCGAATTTGAGAAAAAATAAAAAAAAAATTTTAAAATTTGTTTAATTAAAATACAAGCAAATATGTATGTATGTTGTATGGGAGGACATGGTGGACGGGAAATTTCAACATTTGCGAAAATCGTGGGTTCTTGGGTAAGATACAAAAATTCAAAAAATAATCTTGCAAAAATGCCAAGACGCTCTTTATCGTGCGCGCGGGGNCCCCCCGCGCACACGATAAAGAGCGTCATGGTCTTTTTGCAATTTATTTTTTGAATTTTTTTAGCTTACTCGAGAACCGACGATTTTCACAAATGTTTAACTGCCATACCACATACATACATATTTGCTTATATTTTAATTAAACAAATTTTTTAATTTTTTTTTTATTTTTTCTCAAATTCGCCTAACGTGTTGGCGAATTCAACCTGAATTCGCCAAACGCGTTGGCGAATCCTGCCACGTCAGCTAAAAGGGGGGTAGTCATGAAATATGTTTTAAAACAGGAGTATTTTGGAAATTAGTTCCTGTAGCAGGGGCAAGAGAGTAAAAAACTCCATGATCTAGATTGGTTCATCTGGTAACTTACTTGTCAAGCTATTTGATTTCCAGCTCCTTGCAGTTCTTCTTATGATCTAGTTTCATTTTAACTTTTGTTATACAAATGAAGAGTTATTAGTTTTGTGTAAGTAAATAAATCATATTTAAATCTTTTAAAATGAAAAACAGATAAGAGGCGTGCATTTTTTACATTAATAAGATAAATTGTGTATGTATGTCTTATCTAATAATTTAAGTGCATATGTCTTTTCTTATTCTAAACTCAAAACTTCTAATTAAGAGGGCAATGCCACCTTCGCCGTCGCATGTTGATTTCTAGGCAAGATATTAAATCCTTTTTCTTGTTTTAAATATGAGGTAGTATTAGGTTATTAGGGCCATAATAAAAAACAAATAAGACGATATCTCAACATGCCACCAACATCAAATCCAAACATCAAAATGAGAGATCATACTTTTCTGCATGCCTAACTGTACGATAAAGGGGCTGTGGTAAAGCAAAGCACTTTATTAGGGCATGTTTTGTACTGTTTGTTGCAAGTATATGGTCAGAGCATAGATGAGGATCAAAACTGAAGCCAATGCGTTTGTACAACTTAAAAAGTTTTCCTGAAGAAATGATTTTTGTCTTTTAGCCGAGCCAGGAATAATAATCATAATCCATAGTTTGTCCTTGATGATGACATGTAATTTGTAATTTCTTGGGGACACCATCATGGTTTTTAAAACTTTGAGGGGGCATGGTTATATAGAAATCAGTAGTTCGATTAGTAAGAAATAATCTCACACCATCATTGATCACGGTCGATTAGTAAGAAATAATTTCATAGTTTACAAAGAGACGAGTTCGATTTCCTAATCGGACTTGTAAAGTACCTCTCAAATCTTTAGTAAAACACATTCATCTAAACTTTTATTTATAAAATAAAATAAAATAAAAAGTAAAACAAAACTTATAGCAATCATGTAGCTGTCCCAGCCTGAGGTAAATGGGCAAAAAGTCAATGCCTAAGAGCAGATAGATCCCTAGTTTAGGTCACCACTGTGGAGCACTTTGGCACGCTGTAAGGGCTATTATTTAGGCTTTGGACCCCAAATTGGGGCAGGGGATTCCATTTGTCTTGGAAATTATGTTGTCCTTCATGGACAAAGTAGTAAAGCATCTATTTTGTCATTGTAGTGAGTATGGTTGATACTTGAATTTTGTTGAAAAATAAGTACTGCTTGATTTACCCACATGATATTTACTTAATTAGAATGCTTAACAGTGAATGGTAGAACTTTCCTCTGACAAAGTTTAAGTATAAATTTTTCTGATGCAAGTGAATATTCCTGTTGACTATTGGTTCTGAGCAAAAGGATTTTACTGCTGTTCAGGATGAGTGGACTATTACTTAGCAACAGCAGAAGTGTGTTAAGCTAAGTTTTAAGTATTGTAGCTACTTTTTCAGAAGTACTTTTAGAATGATTTTTAGTTTGCCTTTTTCATTTACTATTTTTAATATTTTGTTAAGAAAATTGTGAAGAGAGAGAATGAAAACTAGATACAGGATTTTTTTTTCTATTTCTTTTATAAAATCTTGAAAAATAAATAAAATTAACGTGTTACTATGATAATCCTCCTTGTTTTTTCTAGAAACTTAGACATAGAACAGAACCAAGCAGCATTGTCTATCAACATTGGCACTGAATTTCTTTAAACCAAGGATCCATTACATTTGACAATCCACTGAACAAGCAAGCTCACAAAAACACACACACTTAAAAAAGAAAACATATCATTTTTTTTTTACCAACTGTTCTTTTGACATTCTGCACAGTTAATACATTCCTTCACTAATTATATAGCACAAATTTAAGCCTTAATTACAATCTCTCAACTAAATCAAAACACTAGAATGGCGTGTCAGAAAATTTCAGGTAGAGCCCTGCCTTCCAAGAATGACTTGAATAGAACAAGTGATCTTTCAGGCTGTGAGAAAGGGGCTTCATGGGAAGCACCTCTAATGGTGGCAAATGAGAGGATATTGCCATAAACCTGAGTCCATCCACCAACCTATACAGAATTTCATAAACTCAGATTATCAGTTTATGATGTATACATTACATAATTTGGATAATGTTTTAATTAAGTGTTTTAATTCCAAGGGAAATGCTTTCTATGGTTGATTTGCATAAAACAGTTCAAGTATACCTGCTGGCCTTCAAACCATGCTCTGTAAGGGACTGTTGTATTCAGTCCTAATTGTCTTGCCAGCTTTCGAACCAAGGCGCGACTTCCGGTCAGCGGAATCACTGAATCCTGATCACCACTACAGTGAGAACAATACATGGTTATGTTAATAATTAGCACTAAAAACATATATATGTGAGCCTTCAAGTTCAAATTCAAGTGAGCAAAGACAACCAACTAGGACAAGAAAAACTTTAGTTCTAGTAACCTGTAAATTAAGACCCGAACTCCGGCTTTTAAGAGTGATCCAACAAGAGGGAGTGTAGGCAGTTCCAAGTTGAGCAGATCATAGTCAAGGATGCTGTTACTAACAAAAATGCAAGTCAATTGAATGCTGGTTTAGCTAATTACAAAAATAAAGGGAAGACAAGCTAATTCTGTTTACTTGTCTTTCAAGTTTTAAAGATCAATTAAGCAATAACATTAGGATGACCAACTAATTTCTTAGATGATAAACTAAGACCCCAGTTAAGATTTATTTATTTATTTTCTTTATTTTTCCAAAGTTTTAAGAAATTACTTGCTGCAGGCATCCCACTTGAGAACTCCAACAAGCTTGGCATGGAGAATCTGTTGTACATCTCTTCGGTTTAAGTAATTTGTAACTTTGTCATCTACACACACATCTATGCTCTCATTTGCTTGCTGTTTGGCAACAGTAAAAAAAAAAGTTCCTAAGTCAAACAGAAACAAGCCAATTTGAAAAACAGTTGCCACGATAATAAAAAGGGAAATGCGCTTTTGTACATAGTTTTCTAACCCTCAAGTCGACATGTGGTGATGACAGTTTAAATAATGTGGATTTCATTATACATGTGTTGAATGCGATGTTAACTAAAGTAGATCAACAAGAGGAGACTCACTTGGGTTTGAGGACAAATAACTTTGGACTGCGAAAGCACTGAGGAAATGCAAACATCAAGTGTGACATCGTATTTGTCCACGAACCTACTGGTTTCTTTGCTTACTTGTCCCATAACCTTTTCACAAATGGGCGAAACCGAGTCTCTATAGTATTCACTGACATACCGAGAATAGTTACAACCATTGGTGAACATTTCATAAGTAGAATCTGATATTAATCCATGAGACCAGAAGAACTCCGCCCTTGAATTGAAGTCAGTGGCATATTCTAGAACTGGATTACCCAACTGCATTTGCAAGACACCCTTTAGGCATTAATTAGCAATATCTAAGTAAAGTAACATAGTTTATTTATATTTGATTTATAAATGATACAGTGCTTACAGCTATGCCTTTCAGATTGAATATCTTCTCCTTCTTGTTGATTTCAATCATGAGCTTTGCAAGTTGAGGAACATAATGCCCTGATATATTTTATTTTATTTACAAAGAAAATTATGTTAATAGTGATTGCTGTATGTGTAACATGCATTTGGAATTTGAATTTTCTAAGAAATGATGAGTGAACATGACAGGACACTTTTTACCTGCATAGCTTTCCCCTGTTAGAAACAAATCTCTGTGCTTGTATTGAGGGAACTTGTTGAACCACCGTTGCAAGAACACAACATTGTCCCTGGCTTAAGAAACTCAAAAAGTACAAGCTTCAGAATTCAGATGACAGAATAGTAATAATGGCTATTTGAGTATTCAATAACCTTCTAATGCTACCGTTGAGGAATAAAGATTAAGATATGATGAATAATCATGTGATGTACCATACCATGCAAAAGTTATGTGGCATTTTTTTAGCACTAATCGCTGTTTGGTCTCAAAACTTTTCAAAAGCCTAATCATCATGCACATTGTACGTCTCTTTTTGGACAAAATATATTGGAGGATTATTAAAAGGAGCTTTCTAAAGAGAAACTTGTTTGCCTCAAAAGATTAAAGAGAAAAAAGAAAAAAACAAAGTTTCAAAAGTATTTGATATTATCAATGGAAGATAAATACCTGTTGTCTGGTCATTCACTGTGACATAGGAGGAGCTACCTTTAGCATAAGAGAACCCCACTCCAACTGGTGTCTCCAAATACAACATATTTGCCTCTGCATCACAAAGTGACATGATCACATTAAAGCCATTCTTGCAGATATAATGGGGAAAAAGTGGTCAATTCAATGGTGAATTAGTACCTTTGTTCCAGCTATACTCATTTTCAATCAGAGCTTCCCCATTTGGCCTGAAAGGTCCATTCTCAGAGAATGCACCTACTCCCAGAGAAGAACAACCAGGTCCTGAATAAAACATTAAATTAGCAATTTAGCATAGACATATTTACTTCTGGTCTAAACTACCACAGGTATTCTCCTGATGGAGACAATCCTGCTCGAGCCGAGTAGGACACTTGGGGCAGCAAAGCTCTCCCTTTCTAATTTTAACACACCTGCATTCCCAGGGCTCGAACTCGAGAAGCATATGCATATAAAGACTCTTTAGAATATTTAACTCCATATTCTGAAACCAAATGATATATATTGATAAAATTTGTTCTTTTTAGGTGAGTCTTGAACTTCTAATTTTTCAGTTATGAGGCATTAACATGAATATAGTTGGAGCAAGTGAGAGATTGCAGACCTCCATTGAGCCAAAGTACAAGAGGCTTTGAAGCTGGATCAGTTTCTGATTCAACAAAATAGTAAAAGAGGGCCTTGTGTTTCTTGTCATCCACTGCAACATATCCTGAGAACTGTTGGAACCCCACGTGAGGTTGTCCAGGAAGCTGAGCAACTCTATCTGCATGAGAAGAAGAAGAAGAAGAGAGGCAGAAGATCTCCATGGAAAAACTCAGCTGAACCAACAACACAGCCATTGCCATGGTTCTCCATTTTGGCCAACACTTCATGATTCCACAAAGCAAATTGGAGAGAGGGAGAGAGAGTAGAAGTGTAGGACTAAGGCAAAATGGTATCATAGGAAGACAGTTAGGTTGGTGGTATGTTTAAATTGTTACTGAGTGCCTCATTTGGGGGGGGGGGNGCCATTGAGTGATTAGACTCTATTTCAATTATGATTACAGTTTTCGCTTTCTTTTCTTCTTACCCTTGCAGGCTTGAAAATGGTGTTATGAAAGAGACGTGAGAGAAGTAAGGACCAGAGTGTGTGCTGGGTCTGTCTGTCTATACCGTGCACCAAAAAGGAAACTTGTACATAGAATTGGGCCTTTGAATGCTAGAATCTGAGTCACCTCATAAGCTTTCTGTTGTGAAAATAGAGAAATTAGCTAGTGGAATATGAGCTGCCTTGATAATATTCCTTCTGAATTGAAGTGTGAGATCTTCTTTTGCTTCCGTGTTTATCTCTTTTTTTGTTCCCTCTATTTAGAGTTAACCGTTGATGGAGGGTGAGCCTTGGTGTAACAGTAAGATTGTTGTCTTGCGAATTGAAAGTCATAGATTCAAATCTTGAAACAACCTCTCTGTTTAGGGGGATAAGGTTGCGTACATCTTTCTTTCTTAAACCCCACCCAGTAGGAGCCTCATACACTATGCCGCCCTTTAAAATTTGCTATTGATTCATTGACCACAAAATAATACCTTGTAATATATAACCTTTCTGACTACACCAATTGGATGGTGTCCCTTTCATGGAAAATGGTTCTGCGGTGCTACTTTTCTATTCTTAGAAAATGTGTCGAAAGGACTAAATTTTTTAGTGCATTTTAGGATTAGAAAAGATGTCTCATTTCTCTGCACTCACTGTGTTCTGAGAGAATATGAGCACTTCATAGCATCTTGGGGGATATTGCAGGGAGTAAACAGAGATACACAGCCTCTTTTTGTTTGATTGGATAACTCTTCTTGATCCACAAGTACGAGCAAGATCTTGTACATCTATAAAAGTGGTTACATTATGGAGATTCCAAGGTAAATAGAGAAATCCTGCTACTGTGATGGCCACTGTATTTGAATACATTGTGGATGTGGCTAGTCAGAGAAGCTAGTCACTATAAAAATCTGATATATTTAATAACTGAGCAAGATCTGTGATGAGGGTTTTCCTCTTGACCATAACAAGCTGCTGTTGTTAAATAGTGTTATTAGAGTCCTGCATTGAGTTGTTAAACCCACTCAATTTTAAGACGGTATCAGAGTCTATTGTGTCTTTGATATTGGGTCACCCACATATGTGCAATCTCGCAAACTTCACACACTCCAAATGTTCAAGTCACGGGCATTTATAATGAAGGGAAGGGTGTGTTAGAGTTCCATACATATAATGGCATGGGCAACCCTCTCTTATGACCTAACTTTTTGAGTTGAGTTAGACTGACTCAATTCTATGAAGTGGTTAGTGGAAATCAGCTCATTTAATGCAGGATTTGAACTCAGGTCACAAGATACTAACCGTGCCCCATGAGTCACTGGAAATAAGCTCATTCATCTAATTTTTTCCTAGTGGTGGTTAACGGCTTTTTCTTTATGTTGTTACGTGGGAATGAACTCTTTCCATTTGACCATTTGTGAAAAGGCATTTCTTATAATGATAAGGGTTACTTTTCATCTAACCTTTTTAATCTTCCAAACCTGTCCTGGCCATGCTGGCAACTATTCTCCAACCACCACCTCCTTCAGTCACTTCTATTTTTTCTTTTTCTTTTTTTACATACAAACTCACATGCTACCCTGTAAGGAGCCACATGTTCCCTATACTGTGGCTTCAAAACATTCCATGCTAGGTTTCCATGGGGGGGCCTTCCTCCAATATTCACTATTAATTTCACCTGCAATAGTTCAATTTATGGATGGTTATGTTTGGAAAACAAACAATGTTCCTGTGATTTGAATGGAACCCAAACCAAGTACAAATGAAGGGTGAAAGATGGTCTAATCACAATATAGTTGCTACAAAGTCTAGTCCTTGCACTACTGTATGTGTGAATAAATATTTAACTTCGGGGAAAAAGATGTAAGATAATGATTATAAATATTGTATAACAAACAAACTATAAAAAGACAAATTGAATCTATATTTATAATGCGGGTTCTGTTGTGTGTTCAGCTTAAAGAATGGTAAAGGAGAAGAAAATGGTCCCTACTACTGTATAGCTTTTAAAAAAGGCTTCAGTTCTTTCATCATTAGATGCACTAATGTAGTTGTCACTGGTGTCTTTGGCATTCATCTGTATTGTCAAAATATTCTATCCATTCTCAAACACACATTCTACTCTCACGTCCCCAACCCAAATGTTAATTCTCTCAAGCTTCAATCTTCACACTAGAGGAAATTTATGTCACAACAAGCATATATTATACTTATATTACAGTAAAATGCTATGGTACACCTTGTTAAGTAAAGTGGGTGGTGCACCTTACATTTAGCCACACTTTCAAATGCAGTAAGTATTTACAACATTTATCAAATATGTTTAGCCACACTTTTTTAAATTGTTTATCAACACTTTTTGTGTTTAGCAACACTTGGATATAACCACAATTCTCAAATTTATTTAGCCGCACTTAATGTGTGGCTAAAGGTGCACTATATACCCTACTCAATAAAGTGCAAATTACACAAGCCAAAATTACATTATTATAATAATAATGTAGAAGAGTGCATTGAAGTTACATAATGTGTAAAAGGGTGAGAGTGAGAGTGAAGCCTATACAAATCTTTTGGATACTTGCAAATTGAGAGGAACAAGGAGTTGCCTTTTTTACTTTGTTCATTCTTTTCGTTTCCAAAAAATTGAGCCCTTTTTATAGTATAGCCATAAAAAAAAATACACACAAAGTGGAGAAAAAGCTCAACCACTTTTACTATTTAATTACAGACTTACCTTCTTTTTATGCTCTGAGTTGCTTGCTGTCACCCGCCACTAGTAGCGTCAACCAGCTTAGAATACAAAGGGATTAACATTATCTAAAAGCCCATACGATTAGTGCAACGCGGTGCACTATTTAGCATTTAGAAAGATTTAATAGGAAGATATATCATCTCTCCCTTGTGTAATGAATTGAAGAGAAGTTACGAGGTTGCCCGAAAATGAAGAGTATGTATTTACCTGAAAATGAAGTCACGCTGTGAAATAGATTCTCTCATGTTTATTTTTTGCATGATAAAATTTTATGTAATCTTTCATTATTAATTCAGTAGTATTTACTTTGATTTAAGTATTAAAAAAAAGGCCAACCACTGCCATCGTTTATGATGTTTGTTATGTAGTAAAAAAAAATTTTTTGGTAGACAAAGAGACTAACGCTCAAAAGAAAGGAAAAAAAACTAGTCTCCATGAGGACACGCGATTTGAATCAGATCATTCAATAAAAGCAAGCGAGTAGCTGCCGGTGCCTTATCAAATATGGCGATCTCAAAATTATCAAGGTTGTGACTCTAATGGAATTATGTAGTAAAAATTGATTGGATTAGATTATATTTTAATATTAATATTTAAAACTGACATAGTTCAAATAACATAAAAACCATCTCCATAGGACTAAATTTTATAAAGATATAAAATTAATTAAATGGGAGATTTTTTTTTTATGAATTAAATTTTTTAAACTCAGAAAAACTAAGGACAATGACTCCATCCCGCTTTTGTCTAACCTGTGAGAAACCGGAGCATGGCAAGTTGAAGTTAGCAACCTTTTTCACCACCTGTAGTTGGCACCATATATTTGAGACTACGGGAAAAATTGATAAAAGCGCGTAATGACTGCTATTCTTTGGCTTTCTCATTTGATAACCGCAAAATTCAGTTTCATGAGAGTGATTACAATCCCCCGTGTTTCTTTCGATGTAGTGATTCTTACTTCCTTTGTATAAGACCCAAGAAATCATGGTGTGTAGCGAGAAAACGCATGTAAAAAAGTAAAGAATAATATACACATGTGAAAAAGAACCAATCAACAACTAAAGTGCTCCCACAATCAGGACGATGCATCCGACTCGGTCGAAAGCTTGTGATTATCATCAACTGCTAATCCAGGAGCCTGATCAATTTCCTTCCGAGATGCTTCCCAAAGTTGTTGTTCTACGCCCAGCTTCCTCAACTCCAACAATCCTCGCTCAACTGTAACGAAGCAGAATGCATGAGCTTAGAATTATAAGTTCATAAACAAATGAACATTCAAGTACATCTTGAGCAATATCTATTAATTTCTCCCTTATGTGTCTATTATTACAGTCAGCATTCCAACATCAGATGCCAGATTGGATATCCATTTTCTGAATTGCACTTGACTAATGAAAGAAAACTACATAGGAGAAACCTGGTGGCACAGACCTGATTCAGAGTAATGCTACTCACATGACCAAATAAGACACAAGAAGAGGACAACTGCACGACTACTACTGCTGAATTTGGATACGATAAATAATCCACCACCTGGCTGTATGTTTATGTTCATGATTATGATTTGGATGTGCGAGCAGCATTACTCACTCACATGACTTGGGAAGAAAATTAGAAATCCTAGATATATTACAGGGAAAGCATGAATTTGTTACACTCATGAAATGCAGAAAAAACTAGTGTCCTTTGCTTAACTATATCACAACAGTCAGGTATCTAGAATCAGCTCCCTTGTACTGAATACAAGAAGGTATTGGTAATCAGATACACTTGACGTTGTTGTTGGTATTGATAGCCATATTACTACCACTTTCAATGTCCAGAGTTGGTCATCGTTTCACTTATTATGTAGACCAGACTTAGGTCAAGCCCACAAGTGACGCAGTTGTTCGGGATTAATTTCTGCGTGCACTGTATGACTGAAACATCTGGCTATACTTTGCGAATTGGGATGAGAAAACAGGAATTCTTTAGAAAATAAAAATAAAATAAAATCAGAGGTGCAAGCCAGACTTTCTAGACTATCAGATTTGCTATGCATGCCCCAGTTTGAGAACCTGAGATCAAAGATTTCAAAATGACGTATAATCCAGATTAATTTTCCAGCATGACATTATGATACATGATGGAAACTTCCTTCGACTAAATTTTGCCAATCAGCACACATTTCCAAAAGTAGGTATAGAGAACATTATGGTAACAGAGAAGGACAAATCCTGTACTTTCAGGATTGTTAAATATTTAACTTGAGAACATTAACATATTTAGTCTCTTCAGAACTGCATAGGATGATAGCAATGACAAAAGCTTACCATCAACAGCATCATGTGAAGTTGGTGACTGCCCACTGCGGCTAATCCAAAACTGAAGACGCTCATCTGCAATATCATCTTCCACGCCATAGAATAAAGCTCTCCTCCAGAAATAAGTTAGCCATGCCTGCAAACATTGACTCTAAAAATTAAGCATATGAAATTAAATGCGCATATTATATTCATAAAAAACTATTTTTAAAATTAAACTCTCAAGCAAGGTCATCCAAAAGCCACCGTCCCTTAGGAGCCTTCATTTAAAAACAAAAAGAAAAATCTCAGTTAATGATTTAAAGATTTCCTTCTAAAAATTGTGATTAATAAGTTAAAATACAATGATTTGGAAACTAATAAATCCATCTTGGACAAAAGGAAATTTAAAAAGGTAACACGGCTCTGTCAATATAACTGCTAATTTAGTCATGTCAATGAGCCACAACTATGTAGGGGTACAAACTTAAGACATCCCGCTCATAGAAATGAATGTGATTTAACATGATATACAAGGACATGTACTACAATTTCAAAGAACCTAGGCCAAGAAAGAGTGCCAAATATCAGAATCGTCAAAAAGCAAGCAACTGACCTGTTTGAAAAGAACATCTTCTGCTTCCTCATCACTTAATTCTGGAGGAAACAAAGAACAGAAAATAAACAACAAATCATCAGATGGCTGCCAGACACATTTTCGTCTTTGGGTGAAGAAACAGTAAACACAGCCACATCTAGGTAGTTTATTAGCAAAAATAACATGATGGCATTGGCCACATCCCTAAAGCCTAGCCCACAGATGAGGGTCCATATTTGATTGTCATACTGCTTTATAATACAATACAACAGAGTAATATTTTCACCTCTCTTTGTGTATGCCTTGTACCCAGTTGAAATACAGCCTAATTTTCTGTTTTCCTTTTAGTTTGTAGATGGCAAGGTTGGTATCATATTTCTCACCTATGCTCAAAAATTAAAATGACAATACACCATACAATTACAATACAAAATTACCACCTTCCTTCTACACATATCACATGCCAATCAGGTAAGACTAAGCAAAAAACTCATGTATATTGTACAAAGTCAATCCCATCTTCCCCTCTATCGAAATATAGAGATTACAGACATCATTGAAATATAACTTACCAAATGCTTCCACAAATTTGGGATCACCAGTTGATTTGGAATCTGAAAAGATATAAATAGAAATGTGAACATTACTCTGAGTTCCAACAAAGAGATGCCTCATTCAGTTAGACACAATAAGGGTTCAAAGGGAATATTTAAAAAATGTGCACGAGTCAAAACTAACTTATAAAGAACTCTCTAGACCAAATGAACATCAAAGTATGACAATTCACAAAACTAAGACTGAATCCTGCTCATTAAATGATAATGTAGTGTACCTAAAATGGAATGCCGAACCAGATTTGGGCGTCTGTGTTGGGCTAATGCAAGCACAACAGCATCCTCAACCTAAAAAATCAAATTTTGTCAAAATCTTAATTCAGAAGTCAAGAATACAGGGAAAGAATTAACAGAATGCCCCAGAACCAGAAGAGAAAAGGATTTAAGTTTCAACCAAACACAATATGGCATGAAAAGGATTTGGTTTCCTGGCATCCCCATTTTTTAACAAAGTCATGGGCTTTAAAACATGCATATTGTTTTCAAACATGTCCAAGAGTAAAATGTGATATTAAAGAACCAACCAAACAAAACATAAATTTTAACAAAAGTAATGGAGAACCTTTAGTGAAGCAAGCTCCCTCAAACCCATCTCAACTGAAAGCATGCTCTCAATGTTTCCCTCCCCAGCAAGATCACTCAAATCACGAACAGGTCTGCTCCTATCTTGGTCATCAGCACCTGATCCATGCCCTTTTACTAGACTTCATTCTAGCTAATTTAAGAGACAAAAAATCCAACTACAATTTGGATTACCAACACTTACTTTTGTTCGAAGATTCCTCCTTAGCTTTTTGTCCAGCAGAGATGACAACTTCAAAAGGAAGAGGAGCTAGAGAAGACCAATGTTCATACTTGGACTGTGCCATATCTGCACATATGCCTATAAAACATGGAAGGAATATGCCACAAGAATTATAAAAAATCAATAGTTAATATGTGAGAGAACTTTTGAAAAATATGCTTCATCAAGATTTCTTTTTCTGTAGACAGTAGAAATCAATAGGTGCTTTGTTACCATGCTTAACAGCAAGACCCCAGTAGCGAGCAAGCCAGCATCTTTTCAGAACAACTTCCTCCTAAAAGACATGCAAAAAGTGAAGAGGCAGATGGGGAAATAGATACCTATAAATTTTCATTTTAATGTAAAAGCACAGACCATTTCTTCTTCGGTCAAAACCATTCGCTCAGTCATTATGCAGAGTGCCTTCGCTTCAGCTTCAGCTTCTTTCTGTTGTTCTACGGCTGCTGCAGCGTCATCTTTTAGGTTCTGATAAAAGACAAAGAAGACAGCTATAACCTATACCAAGGAATGCATGACAGAACAATTTAAAACAAAATGAATACTTTATTCAAAACCACCTGAATTTCCACACGAAGTGCTGTCATTTCCTCCTCTCTCCCATCCTGTGTTTGTTTGGCGGCCTTGAGAGCAGCCTGTGACAAGAATAATGATGAATGTCCCATGAACAGAATGCTCTTCCAAAGAACCAGCATTAATCAGTTCATTCCTCAAGACCCACAATTCAAGAAGAAAACTATAACTGGGGACACAGCTTTAGAAATAAAAGTCACATTACCAGCTGTGTAATACCATAACTGCCTCTGACTCATTTTCCTTTACACAAACATGCAAACATGCGTGCTTCCTGCTAATGCAGGAAGCCTTTTTGAATATTAAAACTTAGAAGAGCTCGTACATCATGCAAAGGTGATCACAGCACATCAAACTTCAATCAACATTCATTTGAAATTTCTGCCACGTCTAATAACCATTCTTCAAACATACCTCTCTTTGACGCAAAGCAGCTTCCTTCCTATAAATATACCACACAAAAATATTGAAACTAACCAAAAACGAAAGTTTTAACCAGAGCATAAAGGAATTTAAACCAAGTTTACCTGCTCAGCAATTTGGTTTCTAAGGACACACCTTCTCCAAGAGAAGTAACCTTCCAAAAGCAAAATGAACAAGGACTCAGATACCAGCAAACTCAGCATATGAAAAGACAGCCACGGAGGTACATATTAACTTACATAAATGTGATACCAAAACTTCTATATTTCTATTGCTTACACAAGCATAGTAATTAAAAATCTGATATCAAAACTGTGGTATTAAAACTAACTTGATGGCATGTACCCAAAAAAAAAAAAAAAAAAAACTAACTTGATATGTTTCAAATTTTAGTTACAATCTAGCAAAATTCACCTGTTGCTCAAGCACCCTGGCTCTAGCCTCAGCTTCCTCCCGTCTTTTCTCAGCATCTCTTAGCTGTAAACATGATCAGGGATAAGTGCTCAATATTACATAAAATGGTCATAAATCCAACTTTGTTTGGGTGTGAAAGAGCACACCTTGTCTAATATAATATCATTCTCTTCTTGTAGCATATCGAGCTGCAATGTCAATATGAATCAATTTCAAAAATAATCCTTCAAGGATTCCAATACAGAATCTATGTAAATAACGCTCAAGAATTTTCATATTCAATATAAGGATAAACAGTCATCACATTTAGTTATTTAGGTCAGAAATCTACGGATGTAATGTAAATAAATACTATACTTCATCACGAAGTGCAGAAGCTTCACGTTGATCTCCTGTGTCTATCGACTTATGTTGCCTGATATCTGGTGGAAACCTGTAATTGTTAACCACTGATCAAAATTCAAAGAAGCATGAGACATTAATATTACCCACAATAAACTACACTTAATTAACCATCACTGCGCGAGCACACATACACACACAAATATATAGATAGGTTGAGAGGGAGATATATTAATTCAGTGAACAAAATAAGGATTTCGTTCATAAATACATCAAATGCATGAATTCCATGAACATGGAAAAGGTAATATTGATCAAAATCAAGAGTCCAAGTATTCAAAATTTCAACATCCTTATGAAACTAATCAGAAAACATGGGACACGCAAAGGAATTTTTTTTCCTCTTACAGTTCTCCTCGATAAGTGGATGAGTAGAGATACAAGAGTTTTCAATGACTTGTTCTATTCAATAAGCTATGATTTAGCTTTATAATATTATTGGCTGGACCCTGTAGTGCCATAAGGCATAGAACTCACTCAGTTGATTACTTAAGCTTTTCGCGACCACATGAAACTAAAAGAGCAGGCTACCTTTTGTCTCTAGTTCTATTGGTAGGAGGATCAATTGGAGGTATAGCTACTGGAGTTCGAATAGTGGATGTGCTGGGTGGCACCACCGTTGCTGTGCGAACAGACACTGCCGGTCTCCCAGCTGAAGTTGAACGTACTGAAACATTATGCTCCATGAAGTTCCGACCTAACTAATAAAAACATCAAAATGCTATTAGCTTACCATGAAACCTACAAATTACTACTGAAGCCAGCATAATTGAATTCAAGCTTCACTAGCTCAGCTAAATTCAAGTTCAAAATCAATCAAGTTGAAGGAAATAGTGAATCATCACCCCCAACCAATCCAAAACACCTCAAAACTTTCCATGTTTCCACTACCAAATTCAAACAACTAACCACTATCGTTTTCCATAATTCAACAAGCGTACTCAAGAAAAATAGACACAGAAAATCAAATCGCATCAGGAGAACGAATAAGAAGCAATCGCTGCGAGAATTACCGCAGGAGACGGAGATCTATTAGGCCTGGAGGCCGAAATCGGAGGGATAGCCATCGCACTGACGCCGTTCCTGTTACTGTTTCCGTTGCTTGAGAGAGAAGGAGGCGTCGGAGCACTGAAACGGAACCCGAGATCGTCGTCCTCGTCGTCAAACGTCGTCCTCGACGCCATGACCTGAGCAAGACGCTGCGCGGCCATGTTTCGCTGCTTCATGGTGCCGGAGGGACCGAGGCGCGACTGAGGGTGAGCCGGAGACATCACCGGCGAGGAGGAGCCGGTGCTGCTGGAATCGCCGCTCCACTGCCGCGTGTACACCGGACTCTCGGTTCTTCTCCGATCCATCACTGCGCGCTGTGAATACGTATGGTTTAGTTTTGGGCAATTTTCGGGAGCTAGATTTTCACGAGACAGTGGAAGAAAATTTCGGGAGGGAGAGCTGGTCCGAGTTGCTGACTCGCTGGTCAGACTCAGACGCGGGTCCGCACCGCAATGCCTAAAGGTTGATGAAGTCTTGTGCTGTGCGTGTGCATGAAACGACGCCGCTTTCCTTGTGAGCGGGGAATATGCAAAGAAACCGCGATGACGTGTAGTCTAGTGTACATGTTCTCTTATTTTTCGGTTTAAATCATATGGGGGGCGAAAATATGGTTTGGCGGCGCAGAAACGGTGTCGTGTGAGGTGAGGAATATTAGTTGGCAGTTGCTTGCTGGTTTTCGGGATTATTGCAAACTCTACTTTTTATTTTTATCTTTTTATAGGAAACAAACTTTACTTTTTAATTATGTGTCATAATTGGATTACCGTATTACCATGAGTCTTTTAAGTCCCTTCAAACTTTCTTCAGTTCTTGAGTATACTATAGAAGGTTTCTTGTCTTTGAAAAATCCTATAATAGTTCCCACAATTAAATTAAATTATGATACACAATTCGTCTGATGGCACAATAAATTTTATTTGCATTATGTATGTATTTTAAATTCTTATATAATTTTTAGTACCATATACATTTCCTGTAATTTTTTATTTTTAAGAATTTTCAAGCAACTTTTTGTAAACATTTAATTTTGTATTTTAAAGATGAATATGACGTCAATTTAATCTTAAAAGATAAGTATAAAGTATAACGTGACAGTATCTCACATTATTTCGTAACTATACGGATGAGGTTTTATCCTCTTATAGGAATGAAAAAATATTTTATAGTAAACAATTTATCATTTCGTATGAACTCAATTATTATAAAAGGATTAGTCACGACTTCTAGAGATGACTAATACGTCCTACAATATATGCATCCTTTTAGGGCACCTTCATCAACAAAAAGAAGGAATATTTTTGCATATTTCTAAAGTATATTTAATATGTACTTTAAGAATAATACCAATGGTTGATTTTAATTTATAATATTTTCGTTCCATAATAGTAGTCCCTCTCACTTTTTTGTGTCTAAATATATAGGAGGTATGAATAAACCTAAAAATTAAATGGTTCAAGAGCCGTTAAAATTTCTCAATGAACCGTAACAAATCCCACGTACCATGACAACAAGGAGGAAGCAAATAGGAATAGCAATAATAGTAGTAGCAGAACAAGCAGTCTATGATTTTTGGTACAATAGAGAAGCAAATAATGATGCGAAAAATCAATGACATTCTCTTAGCATCTAATGAAAGTCACCGTTTACACCAAATAGCAACAACTTAAAAGAAACAAAAGTCACAAACTCATACAATGGCAAAAGAAAATTGAGTCTTGTTCCTAAAGAATAATATCTGTAATCCGAAATTAAAAAAGAAAGGAAAAAATTGGCTGAAGGCATAAAACCTCATTGATCAAACATGAAAGCTATTTGCTCTCTCCTCCAGCAGCAGAAGCTTTGTTTTGAACGAGTTTCTCGATCAAATCGGCGGCATCTTGGACGGTGGTGATGGCTTCAGAGCTCTCCTGGTCAACGCCAATGTCAAAGTGTTCCTCCAAAGCCATCACTATCTCCACCTGCAATCAACCAAAAGAAGAAGAAGAATTCAGAAATTGAATGGACGAATGAAGGAATGAATGCCGTTTCGTTAGTAATGAACCTACAGTGTCAAGGGAATCAGCGCCGAGATCATTAAAAGTGGTTTCACCGGTAACTTGAGATTCAGGAGGCAGAGCAAGTTGTTGCCTCACTATCTCGCACACTTTATCCACCGTCTCTCCTTTTGCCGCCTGCATCCATCCATCCATCCATCAAAATTGCCCTAAGTGCTTCGTTTCTTATTTCTTTCTTTTGTTTTGTTGCTAGCTAGCGGGAGATGGCAAGAAAGAATCAAACTTACTGCATAGATGTGGAAACGAGACGAGGATCTCAGAGATGGAAACCCATTTCCCCTGCTGCTCCATCCCACACAAGCTCTTCCAAAACTTGAAGTTCCCTGCATGTTTCAAAATAAACTAAGTTAATTTCTTTCATTACCAAGTGCTATCATAAACACAAGATTACTCGGATGGATGATACACAATTTTATTCTCTTTCTAAATAATTTTAGGTTTGAGATCCTAAGAAATAAACCTATATTAAGAGGGACAATATTCTAAAACTAAATTAATTGGTCAATAGTTACCCATCAAAGAATATACATATCAGTCATTACTACTGACGTTCCTAACCAAATGCATTACATATACAAGATCCTAATAATAAACATCAAATTGGTTTAAGACATGTACAGTATGAAGTTATGTTATATTCACTACATTGCCTACACACTACATATTCAAAGACATATTCTATCATTCTTCTATGGGGTTCCCCCAAACAAAAGTAGATTATCCATAATTAGTTTGTCTACATAGCTTAATTCTATTATCAGGCCTAGCCAATTAATTGAGATTTACCAAGCGTACTCTTATGAACCTAAGTCTTAGGGAGAGCTTAGTGTAAATGACCAGCTATCTTCTGCGAGAAATTTTGGACTTAAGTAATATGTTCGGATGGCTTTACCAACTTGATATTTGTAATAAAAATGTTACATGTACAATATCTTTTGGATAACATGTGAATAATCTTTTATAAAAGCATGAATTACATTATATTCACAATTTCTCTTTTTATGGTGGGACTCATACTTTTATGAGAGGATTGTACACATGGTGTCCAAAAATTATTATACATGTAACATTTTCCTACTTGTAATAGGCACATGTTGTCTTGCGCAAACAGAGAACAATAAAAAGATACATATAGCAGGGAAAGCTTTGCAAATATAGTTTAGTGATGGAATATTTACTAATATCAAAACCACATATCTTTTCAGAAAAACATGAAGAGTAGACAATCCTCCACTATCTACTGTTCTGAATCAAATACGTGTCACTTCATCTTTACCTTTAAACATTACATAACTATACATACAAAACATATGAACCTATTGAAGTCAAGAGTCAAGAGTCAAGAGTCAAAAGTATGTATGCATTCAAAGAGAGTTGAACCTGGCTAGCCCTGATGGACAACTTGAGAGATGGTTCGAAGCAAAGAGAAGTGGCTGAAACTGAGGCCATTGGATAAGAGAGACAGGAACAAGATGTGTTTAGCTGGAAAACAAAACCACGTCACTAGCAAGCAGAAAAGTGTATATATATTGAGGGGTAATCACTAAGCAGAGACGGGGGAATGAACGAGTGGTGCAGCTTGGCCTTGGTATGTAACACTCTATCCAATAATTACGTGGCACCTATCTCTTCCTGATTTGGCAGTTATATGTTACAAATGATGATGATCATGATTCTATGTGAGTCAGTGAGTGCTGATGTTCCTAATTTAGCAACGCCGACATTTTTCAAGTAACGCATTTCTTTCTCTCTTTTTCTAGCATTATTATCATTTTATACGTGCATAGGACAAAACTTGATTAATTCTTGGCATGCTTATCATCTTTTTTTTTTCTCTCTTTTAAAGTCATTCGTCGTTAATAGCAATTAATCTTCTTCAAGACTTAGGGTATGCTTGCAATTAATCCTCAAAACATTTTCTTTCCCTCTAAAATCCAACTGACGGACACAACCTTATAGATTACTAAAGTAATTATGCTTCTTCTAAATCTTTTCGATACACATTACCAAGAATCAAACCCCTAACTAAATGTATAATAACTCAATCATCTGTCAACTATATTAAACTTTAATGATTATCATCTACTTATTAAATCAACTAAATTATGATATATAAAATTCTTTTAGACATGCAACACATTTTTTTGTTGCATACATACAACACATTTTAATATATTCCATTAAAAAAAACACCTTTTAATAGAATTCTACTTCACGTGTCATGATTTAAAAACTGAATGATAAGGATGTAAATCACTGACCTCAAGCTTTGTCCTCCTTTTTTTCCAATATAATTTTGGGTTGGAGTTAAGCCAACTGTTGTTTGAAAAAGATTTAAAGTAACCTTAGAGGAATATATGTATTGTGAAGGTTATGCATGTATTAATTAAGATGAAAAATGTACTAGGGGATTAAAAAGTCAAAGAAGAGCACGAAAATAAAGGACATCATCACACTCACATTTCTCTAATGCTCCCTCCATGCCTCCATTATTCCCATCTCTTAACCACAAAAAGCCTCCAATTTTGTCGCACATTTCTCTCCTCCATTCAACAAACAACATTCTATTTTCTAATTATGTTTCTTTTCCTCTTCACAGCATGGAGCTAGTGACATAAACACCCACACACATTAACATTACACAGAACAAACATTTATCGAGACCAATTATCAATGGCGCCTTCCAACCATCCTCGCCGTTCCCTTGTCCCTGATTTCCTATACACATCAAAAGCATTGACGTCCAATTTGGACACTTTGAACAACACCAATGTGTCACATTTATTGCTACCACCACCTCAAACGGGTAGTGCTAGGAATGATTTTATGATCCCAGCACCAAATGAAAACATCCCATTGTTTTCTCCAGCTTACTATGCGGCGTGCAGCGCCGGTGGCGTCTTTAGTTGTGGTCTCACCCACATGGCCGTCACTCCTCTTGATCTCGTAAAGTGCAACATGCAGGTAAATAGTTACAAACACTTAAATTAAGAATTATAAATCTTAAAAAACGCGTCACACATTTAAAATATTTATGTTTATCTCTTTCTTAACATTGCACGATCATAATCCATGACCCATTGTGTGTGTGTGTGTGTTTTTTTTTTTTTGCTATTTATTTGATATCTCTACGGGACACTATGAATTGTAACATAGACATTGGTAAGTAAAGTGACACATCAATATGCATGATCCATATTTTCTAATACTTTAATGTTTTCCTTCACATGTCTCAATTTGATGCCCCATTTAATTATCAAATAATGAGACTCTATTGTCCATCATACTCATATCATATGCATTTTCAAAGTATTGCAACATGCTCCTTAAATTTGATTCAAAAGTTATATCAATTTCAAAAGAATTATGAACATTTCAATTATCATCATTATTTTCCTCACCGATTCATTCCTACCCTTTTCATTTTTTTTTTGTCCAATTACAAGATCAATGTGATTGTTTCATACTTTGTTGTTAATTTTCAGATTGACCCTGCAAAGTACAAGAACATCTCATCAGGATTTGGGGTTCTACTGAAGGAGCAGGGTGCTAGAGGCTTCTTCAAAGGGTGGGTGCCAACACTGCTTGGTTACAGTGCACAGGGAGCTTGCAAGTTTGGATTCTATGAGTTCTTCAAGAAGTATTACTCAGATATTGCAGGGCCTAAAAATGCAGCAAAGTACAAAACTTTCATATATTTAGCTGGTTCAGCTTCAGCAGAGGTGATTGCTGATGTTGCCCTTTGCCCCATGGAGGCTGTCAAAGTTCGTGTACAAACTCAGCCTGGCTTTGCTCGAGGCTTGTCTGATGGGTTACCTAAGTTCATCAGGGCTGATGGTGTTTCTGGGTATGTTTTTGGCTCATGATTAGTTGCTTCTATTTCTTTATTTTGTTTTACTTGATTTTAATAATTTATAGCTATAGACATGTTTAGTTCTCAGGTAGGAGCACCCAAATTCAATTATGGTAGTCAGCAAAATTGAAAATTTCTCATTTTTAGGGTTTTAGAATTGATTATGGGTGTTCTCACTCGAAAACCAAACATGTTATTGGTTTAGGATACCATATCCTTAAGCAACGTGAGATTTAATACACTATTTCGTGCTCATAATTGGATATTTAGGGCGTCAAATTGGAATATATGTGGTGACCTAGTATCAAACACATGATACACTTTGATACCATCTTCGAATTAAGTGGATCTAACTAAACCCCCAAAAAATTAGCTCAAATGGGAAGGTTGCTGTTACACCCCACCCTGAAACCGAAGTAGCTACAAAAAAGGGGAAGGAAATCATTCCTTTTCCTCTTCATTATTCTAGAAGGACAAGTTGGTTAAGGAGTAATTTTAATTGATTTGAATCTGATTTGTTAGAGAGAATAAAGTAGTTGAGTTTTATTAGGAAGGGGAGGATTATGAGGAGAGAATATTGTCTGGCCCTTGATTCTCTCCCACTAGTTAGTTTAAATAAGATCCTTAGGGAAGGAAATAATCATTCAGAAAATTAGACAGAACTAGGGGATCAAGGGATCCATCAATTCCCAAGATTAGTGGTCTATTTTATTTACTAAATTCCGCAACAACCCTTTGGCCTTATTTTCTTCGTTTTGTACAGAAAATTCCCTTCTAGAATTTCTGTTATTATCAATAAAATACCAGTATTTTCAGCAAGCAATATTCAATTGATACCAGTTCTTACAGTTGGTCAAATAAAAACTATATTAATCATATCCTTAATAAATGTGAGACTTTGTATCTTAACATGTCTCCTCATAGAAGAATCGTTTAGGCTTGAAGTTATGACGTTTATGCTACTTAGTCATAAAAGTTCTAGTATCATGTTAAGAATCATTTCTCTTAAAAACCTAAAGGTATTAGGTAAAAGGAAATTAGACAATTTTATATCTTTAACACTATCAAATGAGGAGACATGATTGTTGTTGATTATCATGTTTTGATCAACTATAGTTTTACACTTTGAAATCTCCAAATTTGATCAGAATTTGATTTGATGTGCAGGTTGTATAAAGGACTTGTTCCTCTCTGGGGCCGCCAGATTCCATGTGAGTTTGAACAATGCCATATATTTATGTGCAATTCTACTATGGTTGGTGCTTTAACATGATTAGCCTATAGCCTTCTTAGAAGGATAGAAACTGTAACTTTGGTATTCTCTTCAAGAATTCTTGTCTTGATGAAAGGTACAGGTACTGCAGGGGCAGGGGATGAGTGGATGATAGATTACTTTGGTTTTCCACTGACAGCATTTCATTGATAATAACTGCAGAAAAAAAAACTTACACACCTATTCAATCATACATTTTTACATTAGTAAAAACATTGCACTCTTACTATCACTATGTCCAAGTCAAAAGAGTGATATATAATTGATTAATTGCGTGACATTGTCACAGTGTGAAAAAATATGCTTGCATTATGCAGTTTGAAAGTGCATTGTTGTGCCAATTAGGCTATATCAATGTTTGCTTTTTCCCTCTTAACACTATTTTGTTGGTGTCAGACACAATGATGAAATTTGCTTCATTTGAGACAATTGTGGAGAAGATGTACCAATATGCCGTCCCAACCCCTAAAGAACAGTGCAGCAAAGGGTTGCAGCTTGGAGTCAGTTTTGCAGCTGGATATGTTGCTGGTGTTCTCTGTGCTATTGTCTCCCACCCTGCTGACAACCTCGTCTCTTTCCTCAACAACGCCAAGGGAGCCACCGTCGGGGATGTGAGTCGATATAGCATACATATGTTTACATATGATGAGGGATGTTAATAGTACTCATATATGAGACATCTTTGAAGAGACATAGTGAGGTGTCTCTTAACCATTCAGTTAGCTGACACACTGTGTTCCATAGATGAGTATTGAGCATAAATAACAATTTTCCCAGAAACAAAGCACAGCACAGACTCACATTATGTGTAATGCTGATCACTTGAGTCATTTTTTTCACTGTTGGATTTGCAGGCTGTGAAGAAGATCGGGGTAGTTGGTCTTTTCACCCGTGGCCTTCCTCTTCGTATAGTTATGATTGGAACACTAACCGGAGCACAGTGGGGACTCTATGATTCTTTCAAAGTATTTGTAGGGCTGTAAGTACCTTCTCCTTTCATCACAAAGTAGATTAACTCATTTTGAGTTCAAAGCAACTTATGATTAAAAGCTTTTTAAGACAGTTTTTCAAAGAAAAGAAGGAATTCTTTCCTTAAAAAAACACATTTTCCAAACATGTCTTATGTGTCACATGACATGTCACTAGATTATTGATATGTTTATTTGTTGTTAAATATTACACTTTGCTGTTTGATCTTTCAGGCCAACTTCTGGAGGAAGTGCTCCTGCACCTGTCAAGTAGAAAACCAAACCACACAAACGTACTTAACTTATGCACAAGAGATTTGTTATTTTTATTTTTGACAGAAATAACGTTAGGGTGCTAATGCTTGTAATTGCCTGCTTTACCAGAGCACCACCACCATAGTTCATAACTAAGATGAGTGTTCAGATTTTGTCCTTCGTTATACATTTTTCTTTTTCTTTTTTTCAATTGGAATTTGATTATTCTAGCTCAGTTGTCAATTGATGCAATACAATATAGTTTTGCATTCTGAGTTATGAAGGGTTGGCTAAGAAACATTATATACACAACTCTTGTATGGAAAACTTCTGGATAAACATAACCGGATATGGAACAATTGTGCACTAGAGAACTGTAATGTAACAAGTAACAACTGCTTCCGCGTTTTCTAATTTTCCTTTTCTGGGGAACATTTTCTAAGTAAGATAATGTACATTCAATGATAGATAGCCTAAAATAAAAGTATCTTCCAAATGAATGTTTTGTTTTTAAAAAGAAATGACAGAACATCCTTGAAGCCTGAACCATGGCGATCTTCTCATTCTGTCAATCTTTCATTAAACAATTCAATATTAAATTATTATTGTGGACTTTTTGTTGGCAATATGGCCATCTGAAATTGCTATATCTACAAAATTAACATGCAAGCTTGATATTGATGGAAGAATTATTCTATTTCTATAACCAAAATAAAACCTGTGAGATAGGTACATACAATGAATGTCAGGGTACCCCCAACAGAAGACAAAAAAAAGATCATCATTTGCTTCATGACAAAAGTAGATAATTCCAGCCAGTACTGCTCATGCTGGAACACCGCACTTTGTATTCCAATTTTTGTCCTCTTGATAGAATGACTATTCCTGTATTCCAGCATCAAGTTTCTCAAAATTTATAATTTAACTTAAGACTAGCTTCCTGTTTAAATCCAGTTGCCCTTACACGACTACTCTTGATAAAGGCGCAGTGGATATACGGTATTAAATACAATCCTTGCAAACACATGCCGTATTTCCTGCAGGTCACCCCGACATAGGGACTCGTAATCAATCTTACTGCCTTGCTTGGACAAAAACTTCCTTCCAGAGCTCTCTCTCACACAGTCAAAAATGGTGAGAGCTTTTAGGTGCATTCCTAATGAGATGAACACCTGTCAATTTGTCAACGATCAACAGTACAGATCAACCAGGATTCATTAAACCAAAATACCAACAGACTAAAGCTCCAGACTTCTAAACAAATAATCGAATTCTCATACTTGACATATCTGGTTATATTAAGTTGAATTGTCTACTATCATCGTCATAAATCATCAATCAAGGAATCCAAAAATCACAAAAAAAGGGTCAATCTTCCAAGTAAGTACAAGTTAATTTCTCAAATGCCGCACAGTTGTCAGTTGTGCCACTTCAGAATTTTGTCATTTCTTTGTTTGCATGTTTACACTTGCATGTGCGCGCGCTTGTTGTGGGGGAAATTTTCTTTATGGGATGGTGAATAATTAGGTTTTTTAGTATCTTAGTCCTGTCCATGTGCTGGATAAATTCAAGAAAAACATGTGCTCACCAGATCTGAATGGGGGGCTTTAGGATATTCAGCCATAGCCTGAGATACCAAATACCTGTCTGTCATCTTTGACAGTGCCCCTTTAACAGAGTCTGCAAGATCCAGAATCTCCTCTTCCAAAGTCTCCGCATCCAGACTTGAAGGATCTAACAATTCAGGAAACCTGGCGTCATGTCGTTCCTTGATCCTCCTAGCTATGTCTACTGCTTCCAATAAATTACCACCGTTATGAAGTGCAAGGGCGAATGCCGCAACTGCTGAAGCTTCCCTTGGTTGATCACTCAGTGCTTCATGAAATGCCAGGATACCAACCCTGAAACCATAGATTCCTGATGAGTTTTGCTTTGTTGACCTGATTTGTAATCAGCTTATAAATATTCCCAAATATGTATATCTGATATTTTATATTGCATTCCACTTGGGACTCAGAATTTGAATAGAAGCACAGCAAATTTTAGAACCTAATTTTTCCATTGAAGAGAAATGAGCGAAGAAAACTCAAGAGAATGGGATTGTGCAAGTCACCAAACAATTTATGCTGTTATTTTCTAGTTTTTATCCAGAATTACACATTAAGTTTATCACATATATGGCTAACAAAGTAAAACAAGAAGTAGGTTTCGTTGTTGCATAGATCTTACCATAAGCTACAGTGACATGGACGATCAGGTGCCAAAAGTTTATCCATATTGGAGAAGAAAGACTGCAGATGAAATTCCAAAAGATTCAATAAAAATTTATGCCAATTAAGTGCTGAAATTTTATGCACTTAAATTTTTAAGTTAATCCTCAAGTAACAAATAGCATTGATCTGAGATTATCTAATAAGCCGGATCCAAATTGAAACGAATATATGTTACCAAAAGCATATTAGTTCTTTTGTCCCGTCTCCGAAATCGATGGCGAACAAAGTAAGCAGCCTGTAATGTCAATCAAAATTAAGATAACATTCCATGACTGATATTTTGGAAATTACAGTGCAAATCATCATCTACCTGAAAGGGAAGAAGTAATTCTAGAAGTCCAAACTTCCATAATAATCTCAAAGAAGCTTCACCAGACCCATAAGCAAGCATATAATTCATTTCCATCAGGAGCCTACCCTAAAACAATTAAAAAGGGGCAATTCACCCAGGATATTCTCATTTATGTAATAAAGCAGACAGGACGAACATTTTAAGCACCTTATCAAGTCTTAATACTGATGAAGAAAGATTTGTAACAGAATGAGCTGTTTCCTTTGGAATACTGAACCCCAAGCGAGCAGCAATTCTAATAGCACGTAGAATGCGAGCTGCAGAACATATTTAGCATTCGGGAGAGTAAGTATTCCAAAAGCAGTTTCCACTGCCCAAAATATGGGAGATGGGGATACATTTTTTTTCCTTTACATTGGGCCTTGCTAAAAATAAAACTCACCACAATCCTCCTGAAAAGAAGTAGCTGCAGGAGCTACAGTTCGTACCTATATATTTGGAGAGAAAAAAAGTTACAGATGGTAAAATTGCTGATTGTGAGAAAGTAATATAAAAAAACAGAGCTGCAAAGAGATACATGCACACTTTAGCTTTTTTAATATCTTCCATTCCTCCCATGTAATCATATACAATTTTTGCATATGGATCAAACATCAACCTGGAAGAGCGTGAATTTGGTTAACATAGAGCTGCAGAAAATAAAGTAAATTTCAAATTGTAAACAAAGCTGAGATGTCAAAGAAAACTTTTGCGGCCAAATGCATAAAAAAAGGGCATATATTTTCTGTTCTCTAAATTGCAAGGATTGGTGCACAACCCGTTAATTGTAAAGTCTCGATTCAAACAATTCCTCCAACGAAGATAGTCCTCCTTATCACAGCCATTAGGTGCCTCAATATCATGAGCAAAGTGCATATATGACTTTCTTTTCGTAGCAGTATTAAAACTTGAAACCTAATTGAAAGGGAGAACAAAAATATCGTGAAAAGGCAGAGATGAAAGAAAGATAGCCCTTAAAATAGGGAAAAGTTAAGCAATCGCTAGACTAAAGATAGTTCTGACCATACCAACCTCAACAACAGTACCATCCACATGAACATGACATATGGGAAACCTTTTACCAACTATCTCACACCATGAAAATGCTCTCATCACCTACAAATCAAATCAAGATTAACCATGAAAATTAATGTCCAAAGCCGCAAGCCCAAACTAGAAATTTAGGGGGTGTTTCATGTTTGTTCTGATTCCTATTTTCATTATCAATTGATATGTTTCAATTCAAAATTACAAAGATGCTATCTAGTTTCCAAAGTTTTATATGGGAAAAACTACAAAATATTGGTTTCCCCATTTCCTTTACAAAATATTGATAACAGTAAACAAAATCAAAACCTACAAAATAGAAGTATGAGAAAAGATAATAACCTCTTTAAGTTCTGCAGTAGTTATTATATCAAAATCCTTTGGTATTTGCTTTAGAATAAGGTCTCGGACACAACCTCCTACAAGGTATACATCATACCCTACAAGGAGAAGAAAAGGGTCATCAACTGTGCAGTTCCCTCTCTATACTTGGAAACATAAATCTAAAACATTGGAATCTTATGCTTAAGTGATGCGCACAGAAACACCATGTATTACAGGGTTATAGATTACTATTTTCAGGGCTATAATTAGCTACAAATCTCAAAGGATAGCTCCAAATCTTATTGCCTGCTTGGGGTTACAAACCAAGGGATGGCGATGATGGACAATGCCCTATTCTTGGTAGTTGGTACAAAATCAACATTTTTCAGACAAACTTAAGCAAAATAGATTTACATTGCCACAATTAAGTGTTTTCAAATTATATCAAAAATTATGTGCAAGGTATAACGACTCTTTTTTTCACTTTGAATCATTTAATACTGTAATTCACAAGTGAAAAACTAAGAACTCGTCAAGTCTAAATAAAAGAAAAAGGCAGGATGCCCACAATGGTGAGAAATTAAGCCTGGTATCTGCAATGACTAAAAAAATTTAAATTGTGCCATTATTTACAGTATTAACGCATTGCAGATTAATGAATTCTCTCATGTGCATTGAATAGCCACCAATCAGGCAGGATTAAGAATATATACTTCACAAACGGTACCCCAAGGAGGAGCATTTCACAATGACTATGTAAAGGATGGCATAATTTCACTAAATCAGTACGTTTTATTCAATAAAATGGTCACAAGATCAATGAAATGCTCTTCCTTGATCCATACAAAACACAGCTTAAGAAACATAAGGAGGATGAGAGCAGCAAGTACCCTTTTTCTTCAGCACGTTCAGAACCTTCTTCGTAGGGCTTGCTATCATCGAGTTCCGAAGTCCAAGCTTCTCGGAATTCAACTTCTTCCATGTTGGGGCACCCTTCTTATTTCCTTCATCAATTTTGATGCAACAGAAGGAAAAAAAAACAAAAGGGGTTTCACAAACACCAACAAACTCAATAAAAACAGCACATAACTCAAATTCAACATTCGGGAAAAGATGAAAGAAAAGCAAAAAATCAAATTAAATTTAAAAAAAAAAAAATCCAAACTTGAGTAAGAATAATATAGCAAGGACTTGCCTTGTTCACGAACGGGGCAGCTACGTTCCTCTGCCTCAACCAGAGCCACAGCGACAGATCTTGGCACAACCTGGGGGAAAAAAAAGCGTGAAAAAAGAGAGAAAGAAGAAGCGTGATAAATAGTGTGTTGGAAATTCAGTAAAAATGAGATACTACCTTGCGAATGCATTGGAAGGGAGTGGATGGAAGAAAATAGAGATTGGGTTTGCAGGCGAATTTCAAGGTAGCGATGGCCATTGAAATGGAAATTGAGGAGAGGGATGATGCACCATGTGAGTGGTTCTGTTATTGTTATTGTTATAGGGTTTAGGGTTTAGAGATAAGTTTTATGAGGTTTTCGGGAAAAGGGGAGAAAATAGATTGTGTAAGTTTCTTATTATGCAAAATAGCTTGCGTAAAATAATTGTCACGTGATGTCTTATTTCGGTTCTTAATGTGCACCTACAAATATTGGATTTTGAGTATGCACTGCACCCTCCTATCCTATGATTGGTAGGTGTAGGTTATTTGGTTTTTCATATTAAATAAAATAGAAAAAAAAAAACATTAATAGCCTTTTGTGAAATTCTGAAACTACATTAATAGCCTTTTGTGAAATTCTGAAAGTATCTTTTAACTTGTAAATGAAAGCTTAAAGAAAATGGTATTTTTGGATCCTCACTTATTCACTAAGTCGATTTAGGCAGTCACATCTTCCTCACCTTCTACTTCGATTTCCCGTCCTCCGCCATCCATGTCATTGCCCTCTTCTCCCCCTAAAGCCCTCACTCCGACCCTTTCTTCCTCGATGCCCGTTCCCTCACTGTCTATTCTACCCTCGACCCGACCACCGATTCCCTGATCTCGTTCTCCCTCTCCAACAAGCCCGACCAGATAAAGGGCTCCAAGCTCACCCTCTCCCTCTCCGCCCACTCCTCCTTCTCCACCTCCCATTCCTCCTTCGCGCTCTAGTGGCTCTCGTGGATATTTGTGTTATTAAAAGTTCCAGAAACAAAAAGCATGCCCCTCGAACTCATCACCAAATTCTTTATTGTCGGCTCGAAGCAGACTACTTCTGTCAATAATGAATGACATTGTTCTTTATATACATTTGCTGTGTTGGTTGCTCAATACACCACCTCTTTCTTGTGTTGATAGATTTTACTTGTCATTAAGTTTATGTAGAGGAGGATATGTTCTGGTTCAAACATATGTATTATGTATTATCTATGAATTGAACTTATAACTCATATATTACATCTTTATTAGTGCTTTATTATGAAGTTAAAAATATTTATAAATTTCAAGTTTTATTAAATATATTTTTGTAGCACGATAATTTTTTAATATTTTTTTAATAATAGGTAAACTCGTACGAGTTTACGATCCGAGTTTACGGAGGCTTCACGAGTTTACCTAAACTCGCGAGTTTGATAATCATGCCCCAAACCTTTAACAATACCCACCACTTCGTCTACACTTAGTGCCAGGCCATTCATGCACGCTCCGTCTTCCCCTGCCAGGACACTTTAGCGATCAAGATACACTACTCCGCCTGATTGAACATCCTTGATCAGCAGTCAACGGTTATGGCCTTGAGGCACGTGGAGCAGTGATTGCCGAGCGAGGGCGACGACATGGCGGCGCTGGCGTTGGGATCTTATTCCCTTGAGCTATCTTGGTGCGCGAAGGGAAGCGTGGTGGAGGAGTTCGTGATGGAGCGGCCGGTGTCGCCGGACCTATTCGCGTTCGTGGTCAGGGAGCTCGGGAACCGGATAAGTTACCATAGCTACAACCCATAAAGGCTTATGCCCTTTACCGTAAAATCACCACTCAACTACATTAAGTTTTTTTTTTTGGCAAAAAAAAACAAAGTGTAACCGGCATGGCAATTAACACACAGTCGGTGCACCAATACCGCTGACCACCACAACATTACTCAATCCTTTATGGCCATCCGATCTTAGTTCAACTAAATCGAACGGTCTTCAATGCAGCTCCAACTATGGAAAATAGGTGTACATTGAATATGCTTAAATTTTGGTGCACACCAGATAAACAGTCTCTTCATATTTATGAATTGAAGTATTCAACGAACAATTTCCAACAAATGTTCTTATATTATTTGTGAATTCAACAAAAATCAGTACATTTCTTATTCTAACTTTTAAATAATTTGATATGATACAGGTATTGATCTTTTAAATGATTTGAAGACATGTGAAAAAAAAAAGTTTCACTTGTCTTAATAATTTAAATTAAACTCAAACGTGTGCCAACATTATTCTTTTATGGATGACTCTCTTAGTAAAGACTTAAAGCATAGTTTGTCATGTTGTAGTGGATTGAAACTTTACCGTTAGGTTAAGTGTTAGTCAGTTGGTAAATGAGTATTAATATTATGACCAATTTATATAATATAATTTTTAGAAAATAATGAAATATCATACATATTTTTAAAAATTACATTTAGTATATTGAAAACAATTTCCTTTAAATTTTTACTTGATTAAATTTATGATTTTAAATTTCCATGTAAAATTAGTTAATAAAGACCCAACTATATGCGTGCTCATAAAAACATAATAATAAAACCAACTTCTTTTTTTGGTCATGAAATAAAAATGTTTGAACCATAGAAAGAAAGTAAAGTAAAAATAGCCCACAAGATCTATTAAAGAAAGGTCTCAGGCCCTTTTGTGTTAGAGACTTGGGCCCATTAGATATATCAAACTAGGGTTTACAGTTTACACTACTAAGCACGCCTCTAGCCTGAAGTTTTGTTGGTCCAGAAGGTTTTTATTGTCATAGCCCTGCATTTTGACAGGAAAAAAAAAATACATTATAAATCAAAAAAATAAACATTACGCAACAGAGAAATAAATATTGTGACTAAATAAAAAAATAAGTTAGGCTAAAAAAAATATAGGATTTTCAAACATTTTCTTCATATGAGTATTTATGCTCAATATAAATATTCTTCCGTACACTGATTTATTAAATAATGATGGGTTAAAATGAGGATGCTCTAGGTAACTAATGTGATTCTAATAACAAAATTCGATTCTTACTCCTTTGTTTTTATTCGTATTAGATTCTTACTTTTAAAAGGTTAAATCTTTATTTTTAATTTCTCACTGATTTAACTGAAATTTTATATTGCAACACATGATTTATCATGGTAAATAGTTTAGTGCGCAAAGAAAAGCTTTCGCCAATATTGACACTCAACTTTTTCATTAATAATAAAAAGAAAAATCCGAATACTAATGGTTACAGACTAATCCTAAGCTCAATATTCATTTCATAAATCAGAGTTATCATTGATCCATCCTCACATAAACGGGACTCAACCCATTACATTGGACTCAAGGCTTAAACCGTACAAAGTCACTCAAGTATTAATATACACTCACATGAGGCAACATGAGCACAGTTAATCACATAATTAATTATATGATGATCTCAATTACAGTCACATAAGAACTCAACAAACATAACACAAACTACTTACTCCCAGTATAAAAAGCATAGAGCACATTCATGCTTGGGTACATTTCTGTGTTAGAATAACTTTTGAAGGCACCACCTTTACTAGACAAGGACATTGCTCATATCACCTTCCTACTCCACCATCCTATTAGCTCTTGGATATATTCTAAGGTCAAAGGTACTAATAATATCTCAGAACAATTTGAATTACTCGTAACCCTAATGCACGATTTCCCATTGATTCAACTAACTAATGTACGAACAAAAACTTCTGTAAGTACCAATGCTCCAATCTTTGTTTATATGTTACCAAAAGAATTGTGATAAGGTGTCCAGCTGTGGCAGTTTGCATAATTGCATGGGACCAATCACACAGAGATACACGTAATCAAAATTCAATCATGTGTAAGTATGGTAATTCCTGATTAGAGTAAAAGTGAATTCAACGTGAATAAAAAACGTTTCCAAATGCAAGCTAGCTAGTGTGTGTATATACACACACATACACAGCTTGCATAGACCTTATCATCTTATACATATATCTTATAAGAGGTAATTAAATCCGATACAAGACATATGCATGCATTTTGTTCCGTATGTGTATGTTACAAAGTTGTTTTTGATTGATAGATTCATAGCCTCACCAAAAATTCTAAGGCAAATTAAAGATTCAATTTGTACTGCGCACATGCTTTACTCGTATTGGAAAGGAGAAGCACAAATTGAAGGCCTTAGAAGGGAGGTGTGGTTTACTTGTGTTGCAAAATTGGCATCGATCGATCGTACACATTATTATATGCAAGTGCAACGTGGTCTTACTATAACGCGTGAATGTGATGGAACTATGGAAGAAAGAGGACAAAAGTTACTTTGAAATTGAAAGGGGAGAAATGACGTTTCATTTATAGAAAGGCGTGCATCTAAGACAAGAGCATGATATAGCTATAGTATCTATCATACTTATTTGTTTCTCACAGCTTTGTGAGAATGTATTAGGATATCAAGTTACTTATTTAAAGATATGTAATCTTTTATAATGGCAAGACTTTTATTATTATTATTATTATTAACAGCGGGGTTAAACATCCATTTATAATATCAAGATTATCATTGGAAGAGATTTGAACAAAAACATAAGTTTTAAGTATGTTGCAATCTCGTTGAATAATAAATAAAGTATGAGTTAGTAGAGCGCTCATTGATTAAGTACAAATATCTTTTTTAATTTTTACATAATTTTTCTCCATCATTGTTTTAAGAATCTCACATAAGAGATTTAATCACTAAATTAATAAAATAAAAGTAAGTCTTATTTTTTTTTATTTTATTAATCTAAAAGTAAAATTCCTTTGCTTAATCTTTTAAAAGCACATGTTGGCTATCACTTCAAGTGTTACATGAAGCAAGATGATAGTGTATGGAAAAAATACGGGGCACAGAGGTAACCACTTATTTATATAATCATAACAGACTCTCCCAACAAGAATTACTTTAAAAAAAACCTTAATAAATCAACGATAATTAAACTTACATTAGTCTTCTGACTAACTCTTATTAATAGACGTTCACAACTTACCATATGAATCAATAATAACATTAAACCTATTGTATTTGTCTATCATCATAACCGCAGTCATATCGACCTAAATTTCACAAAATAAAAATTCACAATTAATTAATTATAACCGAGTTGTAGAAAATTCCAACAGAGATGAGTTCTCAAATTCACCCACCGCGAACCAACTTATCACGCGTGGTTTTGTCGGTATAGCAAGATCCGCTTACCCACACCGTCTTTTCTGATACACAGTCTGCGTGCGACGACGTTTTGTTTCTTTCTTATTTTATTTCATTTTGTGATTTTATGGGCTAGCATAGCACCCACCAACTGCTACCAGTTAATTGGCATATTTAATTTCAGACAATTTTATTTTTAATATTTTGTTTGTAGACCAAAACAAAGAGTTTATGAGGATCATGATCTCTTTTCATTAAATAAAACACGATTTTCAGCTTACAGATAAGTGATACTAATTGTTAGATGAATCAGTTGCATAATTCTGAGAACTAAGTTAAGATCACAAAAACTCAGGTTCTCCTATACCATTATTTACATATTTTCGCTATGCATCTTATTGAGTCTAACGATTTTTTATTACATATTCATTTTCTATATACTAATAATAATTAAACAAGCAATCACTATTCACTGCATAGACATATTTGTCAAAGTTTGTCCCTTGAACTTTATGTTGATCGTGAGTACACTGACTACACGCTAGAGTCCTGTAAACTAAATCGAGCATTTAAAATGCGAGTCAATGCATGGTGCCTGCCTGGTAAGAAAAAAAGTAATTGAATGTGCATAAAATGTGTATTTAAATGTACATAGAAGGTAAGACCTATATGCGTGTTATTTGATTTTGGACCAATATGAATGTATATATGCCAGTTCATAAATAGTTTTCCGTTATTGACGCTTGTTGACCACCAAAATGGGATTTGAACTCTCACGGTTTATTATAAGATGATGACAATGCATTCTGATGATTCTGTCTGGATGGTTAAAAAATGTAAGAAACTCTCTCCACACGCGGAGACTAGTATCAATGAACATTGATGGTATAAAATATTTGTTCATTTCCAAAAAAAAATAAAATTACATAGCCATTTAATTATATATAAAGAGTTTGATTCTTTACAAGAAAATTATTTTAGATAGCCAATCAAAACAAAATTAATCCCATATACATATATATATATATATATATATATATATATATATACACACACAATTACACAATGTAAAGCATAAAAGAAAAAAGTGATTTTTGTATCTCTAAATTTCATTGAAACATTTTTTTTTTACTCGCGTACTTTAATTAGTATAAAGTAAAATAAATATAAATAGTAAAACAAAATGAAAATACCATGCGCCTTTACTCAGTTAAGAAAATGATAATAATCACTTATATCTATTATTTATGTTTGATGGTCATAATTAATTTACTATTTAACGGACATTCCGTATCTATTAATGTCTACTAGTAATAAATATATTATGGAGTAAATTTGAAGAGACAGATCCAAATTATTAGTGTAATAAGTGATAGCTCAATATTGTGAGTCAAATTTAGAGACACTCAAATGCATGGACCTAGACCCATAGAGCAACATAGGAATCTCAACCCACAATATAACTTGAACTTATAGATTTATCACAACATGGTATTAAACGTAATAAAGAGTTCATCATAGTTGATGGGACTTAACCGACCTGACACAATTCATGATGAGCACATGCGTTACAATCTTACAAATGGCCAATTTCCAACTCTTGAATATAAATAGGACACAAACAATTTGAGGTAACTAAATTTTCTCATATCTTTTACACACTTCACTCACATTTTAACTTGAACATTAAAATATATGACCTAGTATCACCTCAACGTGACAAAGACACAACACATCTCTAATCATGCGGAGTTATTATCGCATGCTTGCCAAAAGTAACAACTATAGAAATCTATAATACTCCGTCCAACTCTGAGTTACCCGACATAATATCTATCTCATAACAAAATTATATATATATATATATACACACACACACACATATATGTACACACACGTGTGTGTATGTATTTATATGATCTATTGTGTATATACTAGATTCATAATAGCAGAATAGCTCAATATTTGATTTTCAAATTTGAATTCCAGTCAACCGTGTTATTGTTAGCAATTGTGAACCTAGGTAACCAATACTCAAGGGGGATGAATTTGGTATTTAAAAAATTATTCTAATTTTGAAAAATATTGAATTTTCATTCAATCAAAATTATTATGCAGCGAAATATATCAATTAAGGATATAATTATAAGCTTGCTCAATTACGTATGTTGATTGAACAATGAGATCAATAGAACAACTTATAAATAATTATCAACAAATGTATAATATTGCAATTCTCAAATATGCAAGACAATAATATAAGTTTGCAATAAATAAAGAGATAGAGTTAAAGAGATTGCAAACAGTGATTCGACCATCCTTGTGATCTATGTCCAGTTCCTAAGCGGCCTGCTCAAGATTTTTCCACTATTATCAAGCTTCCAACTTAGGTGCTTGAAAAACCTTTACATCCAAAAGCAGTCCTCACACTTAGGATCCTCACCGTTGTGTTTGAGTCTCAAGAACCAATCCTTAGGGATACCACACCCTAAGCAACTAGAGGGATACCTCACCCTCTTTACAGTATACGAATTTGTGTAGAAAAAGAAACTCTCTCAAAGAGTGGACGATACAAGTTGAAGCACAATATTTGCTTTGCAAATAAAACACTCTTGTAGTGTAGATGATACAACTTGAAGCTCTACTAGGAGTATCGATAATATCTTTCTTTTGCTCTTATGATGATGGAAAATATTAATCCATTGATTGTATGAAGTATAAGGATGATGAGAGTGAAGAGCTTGGCTAGAAATGTGAGTTTAATGGGTATTTATAGAGTTTGTAAGTGTATTAGCCGTTACTAGCCATTAACCAATTATTGTCTCATTCATGTCCGTTGAAAATTAATCGTTTTTAGCTTTTAGAGCTTAGTCATTCTAATGACCCCATTAGTTATTTGAATGACTTAAGCAAATATAGTTGTTATGACTTTTTTACCAGGTCATTTGAATAACAAACCCTGGTCATTCGAACGACTCAATTCTGTTTGAGCCAAATTCATCATTTTTTTCATTCTTTTGATTCCTATTGTCAATATTAACCATTTTTAGTTCCTAAAATAAAAAAAATCATTTAAGAGCATCATTCCAAGAGTTTAAATAGAGATATATATCAATTTTTCTTTGACAAGAATGCCTTAAGTCCTAAGAGACTATATCCTTTTCACAACTTGCTTGGACTTGATATTCTTCATGAATCTTGTCTTCGACATTGCCATATTCTTCATGGGATAAACATTTTATATATGCTCCGCCTTTTGACTTTGGGCATCATATGAATATGTTTCTTCTTGTTTCATCTTATTCCATCTTGTTTTTGATGCCTTGGACTTTCCCATACATAATATTATTCGCTTGAAATTAAGTATAGCTAGTCCAATGTGTTCCAATATCTTAATATGCATGTGTGAATCAATCAATGCATCATGCATATCCAATTAGATAAGGATCAAATCAATATATTTATCCAATAATTTTTTTTCCTAATATGCATGCATTCTAACACTATAGCACTTGGTATTTATGCATATATTCATTTAGACACAAATATATCCAATAGTTAATCCATCAAGGCACATATAAAAAGTTATTAGATATGTTCTTAAAAGAATGTTTCTTATTTATCATTGTATGATGTGTAAGCTATATGATAAAATCAAGTGTAATCATACAAGATCAAATGTAATATATTTAGCATATAACATCCTTTTGCATTCTAATTGTCATTATGTGTTTGTTATGTTTTATTTGTCATCATCAAGATATATTATATTAAATAGAACAATGAAGAAAACCTAGTTCTACAAACATAAACATAGACAATAATTATAAATAATTAGAACATATTGTATTTGTTATCATCAAAACATATTACATTAAACAGTTGGAATAACTAGGAAAAGCTAGATCCACAGTTACTTGCAAATTAGTGTTTACACTATGCATCACAATCCGTGTTTTTACACAAAAGTTTGATTAAATGAAGATTTTCTATAGATCTGTTAGTGTCAAATTGTTATATATTGATAATGTATTTTTGTTAATTGACAATACTATGCAGCACGATAAATGTCGCCCAACAATGCACTAATGTGGTGATTGTTTCAATTTAATCAAATAAAATAAAAGTCACCATGAGGAACCCCACAAGCCGAGACCAAGCTTCATTAGAAACTCTTTAAAGAAAACTCAATAAAAAAAACTGAAGAGACTAAAAAGAATACTCCACCCAAAATTAATAAATTAAGGCCACACACCTTAAAAAAACAATAATTACAATTATTGCCGTAATTAACTCAATTAAGACCACACACACCGAAGATTGATAACAACACACCTTAAAAAGGAAAAGGATAAACTCAATTTACATTCCCATGTAATTGTAGTTTTCCATAATCAGTTGTGGTCTCACTCTAGCGTGTTTCAGAGTGAGAGAGATAGAAGAACACAATTAAGGAAACTTGGATGGAAGGAATGAATGATCACGAGTCATGGTCGTGCGAAAGCAGCAAGCACAGAGGAAGTTGAATGATAAATGACATCTACCACTCACTATTACTACACGATGTATATTATTTGGACTAATTGGTTGTGGAATATTATGTTAACTCACTAATTATTCGCCATAGAATATGATTTTAATGTGGTGTGAGTCATCCTATTTAATTCCAATCTAATGATAAATAATAAGTGAAAGTTTTACAGTGATATAGTACAGTTAACATTTCTAAATATATTACTATGAAAGTTGAATGGTAACGTGTCCTTTTCAATTATATAAGGCCATTGAACACGCTCCAGTTCATACGTGCGGTACATGAACCTTACTTTAAAGTCTTGGACTTTATGTTTGTGGAAAACATGCATCGCCACCATCATTTATTACTATTGGTTTGTTTTGATACACTGTGGTACTAGTGTAACGAGAGAGAGAGAGAGAGAGAGAGAGAGAGAAACACAATCATCACATTATGTGTTAGTATCATATTATTAATGGATGTTTCGTATCTGCTTAAATTTGGAAAATAACCGTTAGCTTTTCAAAAATGTATTTTATTGTAAGGTACGCAAGCTAATCAAAAGTACTTAGATTTTACAATAATTACCTAGATAAAGGTGGATTTGCACTACAATCATTATAAAAATTTTAGCTTATAAGACTATATTTTTTTAATAATTACACTTAAAAAATGTATCTTATAGATAAAAAAAAATATTGACTAAGGTCATTTTAGGTCAATATCAATTTAGCAACCAAACAAAAAGTGAAATATTAATGTTGACTTTAGTAAATTCTACACTTTTAAAGTTAAGGAGTTATTTTTTGTGAATTGTCGAATTGAGAGTGTTCTTAAGTATTATAGTAATACGGCAAAGAGATAAATAACATCATTCGTGTGTTTCTACCCGTCAGCTTAAACTTTTAGGTGAGATGATTCTTGACAAATACTTTAAATTGGTCATTTTAGAATTCAAAATCCATCAAATTAGTCATCTTAAAGGATTTTGGTCAAATTGGTTCCTAAGAATTTAAGTACGTCAAATTAGTCAATTTCACACATTTTGGTCAAACTAATCTCTATCAAATTTAAAAGTAGGACACGTTAGTACCTCCAAAATTAAAAACACAATTAACAAATTAAATTAGATATGAAGTTAAATTTATCATGTTGAAGTGTTTGATTCTTTGTTTTGGTCAGAAGTGATAACATAACATGCAGTATTTGGTTGTGCTGTTGTGTTCGTGAGCTGCATGCTCACGTGGGCCGGAGTTTCTGCAGTAATTGACTCTCACCATCAGCCCAAATGCAATGCCCCTTTCTTTTCTCTTCCTTCAACCCTCTCAATCCCCTGCATGATATTGACATGTTAGCATATTCTCTTATCTTAACATATTTGAATCTTTTAAAGTGATTTTCTTTAAGTGGGAAAGAGAAGAATTCTCTATTATCAGATTATTTAGTAGGAAGGACTTAGACATAATAAACTTTATTAATCTAATGACAAAGAGTCGCCCCTAAGCTCTAACTATATTTGAATGTATATGGGTTAGTTTTTGATAAATTTTGAGTAATATTACTCGGTCAAACGATTTTTATTAGCACAATTTTATAAGTTATCGAGTGGTTAGACTAAATAGACTGATGAAACCTATTTATTTATTTTTATGAAAATGCTAAATTTTATTAAGTAGAAGAATCGACTTTTAGGAGAGAGCTCAAAACCGATATATGCTGATTCTCGTCCTAGACTTCAGAACCAAATACCACAACATACTTAGCGATGGCATTAATTATTGCATTACAAGAACCATAAACTAAACTGGTTGATTGATAAGGGAATGTACGTGAGTCCGACAACTTTATTTTAACAAAATTTTTATAAATTGTTTTGCCTAATACTAAAAGAAGTAATCACTTTCGCCTATGTGTTCAATTAAATAACTAGTTTTATTTCTTAGTTTTTTTTCCTTCTTTTTCTTCTAGAAAAGTGTGTGTAGATTTCTCCAATTAAAGTACCTTAACAGCGGTAGCTATAGTTTCGGCTTTATTTCGTGCTATATTATAATAGTTAAAATTTCACGTGAATAACACCCCGATAATTTAGGCACGGGCAATTGCAAGAGAAGGTAAAGGACAGCACAATCCAGGTTTGTCATGGTTCTTAAAATTAACGTTTTCCTTGCACACAATTGTAGTGTTTATGCTTTTTCAAAATAGCATGCTTGAGCGCTTACAAATATGAATTTAATTTTTATGCATTTATAGTGTAATATATAGTGTGATATTTTGGGTGAATTAGTATAAGTTAATGTTATATTTTATAATGACTTAGATTGATTGTATGTCAAAATATTAAAGTATATTTGTTTAAGCCCAATTTTATTAGGATACTTATTGCTATCCAACCTATTGTTGTTTAGCATTGCTCATTAGTTATTGTTGTTATGTGTCTTGTGTTTGAGTTAGCTATTATTAGCATAGGGAAAACCTCTCCTCCTAATCCATATTTTAGGATGTTTCTCCATTGAGACATGCCTCAGGCACTTTGATCTCAAAGGAGAAGGTAAAAGCTCTTCTATTTTTTTGACTTGATTGGTCATTCTCCCAATTAGAGATTTGAAGAAGAACAAAGAATATAGATTTATAATCCTTCATAATCTCTAGTACTGTTTATTTTGAATGTTGTTAGATTATATGTTGTGATTGAAATAAAATTATGGTTTTTGATATACAAATTTCCTTAGTTTCCCACAATGAGAGGAGGGGAAGGGGAAGGGGAATCGAACCCAAACATAGAATGACTCTGACATTTTAAGGTGCTTAAAATTACGGAGAACCACATAAAAAAAATTAAATATCAAGAATGAATTTTGTAAAAGGATATAAATTATAATTAGGCTGATTTATTATTGCCAAATAGTCTGCGTGCGTCTCTCTCTTTTCAATGATACTATCCATATCCGAACTCAATTAACATGAATTTGTCTGATTTAACCTGATTGGACTGAGATTTTTAAAGGGGATCAGATCTCCGAACAATGATTATATTTACTCTTGATGTCATGTGAGAGTATTATTATAAAATGACGAGTGAAAAGGGGCATTTTTTTCATGGTTTCAAACATTATATGAAAAAGAAATTTTTCCTGTTTTATTAAATGAATGTTTTTTTTATCAATTTTTTGTAGAGATATTTAAAGGAATACTATGAGGCGATCGTGTTACTTAAGCATTGGTTAACAGAAAAGCTAGATGATACTCACCACTATATAATATAGCACCAAAGAAAAAAAAAAAATACTCGCAATTACTATTTAAGAAACATAGTTGTTTAAAAAATTGTCCCAAAAGCATTACTGGAATAACATTATTTAGTTTCACTAGTACCATTTTATCTATTTCAAGATAGAATGGAAGGAGATAAATGAGAGAGTGGGACACGTCTATTCTTTTTAAATGTATAAAAATTACCTTAAAAAAATATCTACATGACATGTTTTATGTATTTATCTTTTTAATGATATGAAAATTAGTTTAAAAATTATCTAGGTTACATTGTATCTCCATTGTGTCTCTGTTATTTTTGTTTAAAATAAAGGAATGAAACACTATTGAGAGTAATAATACATTCTTGTAAAGATTATCATATACATCTTTCTTTCTAACTATTTAAAAAAAGAGTATATACAAATTAAACATTAATGCCTTGAATGTCAATTAATTAGTTTTTTACTTTATGGACAATTTTCTAATTTGGTCCTTCAAGTTTAGATGATTGTCCTACTTAGTCCTCTAATAAAAAATTATCTTGCTAATCTCTTACTTTTTTAAAGTGTCTCCATTAATCTCTTACATTTTTAAATATTATCTCATTAGTTCTTCACATTTTATCTAATTTCTCAAAAGTAATAAATTAATGATGACACTCTTAAAAAGGTAAAAAACAAACAAGACATTTTTTTTATGAAAAAAAACTAATTAGATCAATCATATAAAATTGAAGGACGAAACATGGACTTCACCCTTACTTCATACGAGTATAATAGCAAGTCAAACAAAAGTCATCATCTCATGAAGACTAGGTGAAAAAGATAAAATCAACTTAATCTCCCTTTTTTAATTAATTTATGACACTATTGAGGCCTCATTTATTATTTGACAATCATGTAAGAGAGTGTATGTGTGTTGATGAGAGATTAGACCGGTCAAAATGCACTGTCCCCGCTCTGCATGGGAATGGGTCACTCCTCAAAAAGATTGCCCCCAATATTATATGTATATATATACACCAAAGATGTTTATATATATATATATATATATATATTAGTCTCCCCTGCCCCCCACTTCCCCTCTCAGTTTCTGCGTCACAGGCCAACAACTTTTGCTCTGCTCAGCTTCTTCAGTGACTCCTCACCCTTTCTTTCTCCCATATCTCAATTCATTACTACTTAGCTTTCTGAGATATGGCAGCTTTTTCACACCAATACCCTCCCTTTCTTGTTGACTCCTCCTCCTCCTCTTTCTTCATCCCCAACAACACTAGCTTGTCCTCTGATCTTGAGGGGCAACAACACCATATAATCAACAATACTACTTCTCCTCCTCTTCATCATCACCATCATCATCAATTTCCACTCCAATATCACCAGGAAACTAGTTCTAGTTGTACTGTTGACCCTTCTCCTTTCGTGGCACACCAAAACATCAGCCCTGAGGCCTCTATGGTTGTGGACAAGCTTGAATCTGGCGAACAGGTCACTCAGAAAATTACTTCTACTCCTATGGAGAATAATAACAAGAGGAAACCTTCTTTGAATAATAGCCCCTTCTCTAAGGTAAATATTTTATTTGATCTCTTTGATGTCAATTTACCATAAAATTGTTTCATTTCATATGACTAATTTGGTTACATTCATTTTTCTCTTTTTGGGGGGCTCATTTGATTATGAATGAATTGTTTGTAGGATTCATCAGAAGGGAGGAACAAGAAACAAAAGAAGAGCAATGGTGGGGTGAAATTAGGTGGAGAGGGAAAGGCAAAAGCAGGTACTCATGAAGAAGACCCTCCAACAGGATATATCCATGTTAGAGCCAGAAGGGGCCAAGCAACTGATAGCCATAGCCTTGCTGAAAGGGTACCAATACAATTTATTTATTTTTGTTTCTTATCAACATCATTACTAGACTAATTTAGTTTGGAGCAATATATCTATTACTATCGACCGAGGTTTTTTCTTCCTTATATCTTCAACTCAAAACCCTTTAATAACGGACAAATTTACCTACCATTCGATCAACCTTGTGTTGGCATATCAATACAAAGCTAATTAATCATTTTAACAACTAGAAAATTAAATTATCTTTGTCAAATACTATTTAATTTGGTGTTACTTGATTTCTCGTAATGACTAAATTTTTCTAATCATTTTGTGAATGTTTTGCAGGTGAGAAGAGAGAAAATAAGTGAGAGGATGAAGATGTTGCAGCGACTTGTGCCAGGCTGTGATAAGGTGATGCTCATTTCTTTTTTATTTGATTGTATAAATTATTTACTAATGTATTTATATCTTTTTGGTTGAGACAGTTACATGTTTCTATCAAGCCTCTTTTCTGACACCCTCAGCCATTTGGTTTGGTTTCATTAATAGGTGACCGGAAAGGCCCTTGTGTTGGACGAAATCATCAATTATGTTCAGTCCTTGCAAAATCAAGTGGAGGTAATAATTAGTAAAGTGGTACCACCATTAGCTAATTATAAAGTTTTATGTTTTTATATACTTATATTCCACCTTTGTTTTATATCTATTCTTATGCAGTTCTTGTCAATGAAGCTTGCTTCAATGAATCCCTTGTTCTATGACTTTGCAATGGACCTAGAGACTACCCTCTTGGTTAGACCAGATCTTCATGATCATCAGGTGAGGATCTAATTATTTAAATTATATGTGCTACTGATGAAATTAAATGATGAGATTAACTTAATTTGTGTCACTGACTTGATGTTCAGAAATTGAACAGCATAGCATCACCACCACCGTCAGTGCCACCACAATGCAGCCCCAACCAGGCCACAACCTTTGCTGATGCAACCACCACCTTCCCAACTGCTAATAGTGATTATCTTTTGGACTATTCTTCTCCAGTTTTTCTTCAAGGGCAGAGGTCAAATGTCTTCTCTGAGGTATAGTTATAACTAAAGAAGAGTAATGCTACTTCCCCCATTAGATAGGTTCATTGTAAGCTCTAGTGGACCGGACACACTTTTTGTTGTCCCAAAAGTTATCTTTCGTACCAAAGACACGTAGACAAAAAAATTTATCTATTTTTTGCACCTCATTAAAACTAAAATAGAAGATACAGACAATTTTTGTTTGAACGACACAAATTAGAATTTAGAGAGACATAAACTTTTTTTAAAATGACCAAACAATAATTATTTTTTAAAAAATGAAGTTGCAGTAACAATCATACCCCACACATTTGTGGATGTGATTGCTTCAAAATTATTTTAAATAGTTGTCCTCCTATGTTTTTAAAAAGAAAATGACCAAACTATAATTGAATTTTTTTTTTTAATGTTTAATTTCCCAAGTCTGACGAAAAAAAGCATCATTTTCAGTATAGCGGTGGTCAGTTGTGGGAGGGAGAAGACCAAAGACAAAAGCTTCTTCATCCATACGGATTCGGCAACAACTTATGTTCCTTAAATTAATATCAATTTCACATAGCTAGAGCTAGCTGCCCTACAAATATATCTTGTAAGCTCTCAAAACCATCATCCCCTTCCCCTATAGTAATTAAACTTCATATTATTTATTTTGATAAGTCCTGACCCTTTTTTATTTTTTCAATCCATTTTGAAGGATGTATCTTTTTTTGCTAGTGGTTGGGCAAAGCACCACAATCAGTGAAAAAGGGGGGAAATTCTTCAATCAGCATACGAATATTATGATCATCAATTTGAAGGAAGGGGTAATTTCGTGGCATCATGTTATGGCTTTCGGTTCCTAGTCCATCAGATTAAAGTGAAACATGATGAATAAAGTGAAGCAAAATTAATGGATGAGGAACACCTCCCCCTCTAGGACAGAAAAATTCCAACCAAATAAGACCGTATCTTAATTTCCTAGATCCGTTTGTTATATATGTTTCTTTTTTTCCTGTATATTTTTTGACTCTCAATTAATATTTATGTGATGCACAAATTCCAAGAGACTCTGTATGAGTCCTAGAGACATCATCAGACATTGAAAATTTTATGTCATGTAAATTATTGGAGAAAAAAGTATAGTAGTATTGTTTGTGGTGGCAGTTATTCTGTTAGTACAGTTATATATATGTGTGTGTGTTTGTGAATGTATGTATAATAATTTCACCGTTATTGAGAAATGAAAGGGGTTGATGGATGGTACTTGTCATGTTTGTTTGACATGACAGACCACACATTTTTGTTGGTTTAGTTAACTTCATGTATGATCTGCAGAATCTTCAGAGTCTTGGCGCATTATTAGGGCTCTTTTTTTTTTTTTTGTATTTTATTATATACTGTGTTGAAACATATGCCAACTCAAAAAGGAATTATAAAATTAATTTAGTGTTAAAATTTAGTTTTTTTATTAACTATCTATTAATGTATTTCTTAACAATATCATTAGGAAGTATATCAAAAGTAATATTATGTACCTCTTAACCCGTATTTTCTAGTTCGAGCCTTAAGAAGTAAAATAACTTGTTCGAGGTGAGGAGATATCTCCCTTCTTAAGTGAGTGGTTTAGTTCTTTGAGTCTAACATAATTAGTAGACCAAAATTCAATCAAATAGCCGCGATTAAAGACAAAGAAAAAAAGAATGTAATGCTTGATCAAAATAACTAATTTGTTCACTTCACGTGGTTATAGATAAAAAATAATAATAATAAATAACGAAACTCACAATTGTTTGCTTCTTAGAAATATTAAGTAATATTCTTTATTTATTTTTGGTCTAAACCAGCCTAACTACTAAAATCAGTTAATTTCCGTGTAAAACGAATATATAAGTTATNGAGAGAGAGAGACACTAAATTGTGTGCATTGGGACATTACCAACCTAAGGTTCATTAAAGTGATTAATGCTTTAACTTCTTAATTAGAGATTTTAGGTTTGAATTTGAGAATAGAAAATTTTTTTAGGAGACCTCTATTCTATTAAAGGCCTCAGTCAAATCAGATAAGTTAATCGAATTTCTAATAACAAAAATACCAAAAAACTGTGTGCATTGAAGCACCTACCGAAAATTTTGTCATAGCAATTAAAGAGCTATGTCTATTAGTGGCATAGACCTATTACCAATAGCCTTTTTAGCTTGTTTTTGTTTTGTGTGATGAGACCTATTACCTATATAGCTGGTAGAGAATTGCCAATTCAATACTTGAGCTTCGGTTACTCTAAGCATCCATCATATGGATATGGTTTTGAAACACGGTATTCGGGAGCTTGCACTTTTATTGACTTAAATTGGTTGACTATGATATGAGAAACTCCATAGCTTCTTGTTTTGTTTTTTAGGATCCTAATTGTGTATGAGTTGGTTGATATGATTTGCTTTGATAAAACAAGCTAACAAATTCCGCGTATACAAGAATTATATAAGATGCTTGATCCTAAGGCCACAACCACTAGGAATAGTAATGAGACATACCATAAATGGTGGACACATCCATAAGGAGAAACAACTAGGAAGTTGAGATGAATTTATCAATTCTGCTTAAATCCTTCCTGGCCTAGTCACATTCCCTTGTGCTTATTATATGCACTGTTTTGGAGATGTTGACTTTGTTGTAGTTCATTCATAGTTGAACTATTTATTGTTGCTCTACTTTGGGGATAGATGAAGTCAAATCTTTTGTAATGTAGCTTGAAAAAAGTTCTTAGTTATTGATTTTGGAGTGAGAAGAATCGTTCACTCTAATTTATTCATTGTTTGACAAAGATATGGGTAAATTCAACATTTGCAAATATAAATGAGTCACATTTAGCATTGCGATGTTGTTTACTTGAGCAGAAATATTCACAGTATTAGCAATAGAAACTGAATCGAAAACAAAAGCAACGAACATATTCACATAAATTAAGCATGTCCATAAAATAAGACATACACAATTATATAGAAATCAGAATCCATCACAAGATACCTAGTACAACATTAATTCCTAATCTTTGGACAGAGTAATTAACTGTAAGTGATACTCTTAATGTAATGATCAAATGTTGACAATAAATTCTGTCAAACAACTGCCATTCTTTGGACCGATTATTGTTCACATGAAAAAAAACTTTATAATTGTCACACATTTATCATCACAGGTATGTCATTATTTGGTCAAACTGTGTCTTCCTTTGGGATGAGCACAATTCACATAAATAAATCTATACAATCATCCATGTAATTTCAATTAAGCTAATTTACATAACAGAGGTTACTTTGACAACATGCTATTTCAATTAACTCAATTAAAAAATTATTAGAATAAATATTTATTATCATAAGTATTCATATAATTCGGTCAAATATTGATCTTCCTTTTGTACCAATATTCACATGAATCACACAATCATTGTTTTCTTACGTTTTAAGATAGACTGATTTTAACAATAGAGGCTACTTTGGTAACATATTGTCTCAGTCAATTCATCACGAAACTGATTTTTTTTATAAATAATTGAATCCAAATAACACAAGAGGATTCAAAGTATCATAAAAAATATTGTCAAAATATCCTGTCAAATATTTAGCTTTTCTTTGGACCGACTAAATATTCACATGGAAACATGAGAATTTGTAACCTATTTATTACCACGTATATTTTCCATAAATTGGTCAAACAATAATCTTCCTTTGGCCGATTAATGCTCGCATAATTAAATGAAAATAAGCTTAACGTTTAATGTTTATTATTTAGACAAACAATAAACTTTCTTTGGGCCGATTATTATTTGCATAAATAACAAACATTAATTAATCCTTTCGGTTACCCAAATTACCTCAAACATATTAAGCATTACCTTAATACATGTCACACCTCAAATATAAAATAAAATAAACTGAATATATATACACATAGACAGGTACATCAGAATCAATCAGAGAGTATGTATATATAAATGAAATCAATATGATATAAATTGATTGAGTCAATCCCTGAATATAATATATAAGGAATCAATCATTAAACCTTATAATGCAAGAGTCAATTTTGCAAGACAAAACCCCATTTGTTAGCCCATACATCAAGCCTTCACCAAATCAAGGCAAATCAATTATTGCCCAAATCATGGCAATAAGGTTGAACAAACAGCAATGGCATATATGGAGCAAATACAGAATCACAAATAAATCACGAACAGCTCAATGGCACACTTGCCAAATACATGCAATACTAATATAATCAAGAATTTGGTATATTATAATTCTCCAATTTATTCTCAATTTTACAATTGCATATATATCCAATTCCCAAATTAACACTTTAGGGTTCATAAATTTTGGAAATATTGAATAAATAAATTATCGACATACGATAATGCAGCGGAAATTATAAGCACAAATTTCAATTTTCCAAATCATCAAAAAACCACAAATGCTAATAACCTGACAATGATGGGTGGCTCTGATACCAGTTGTTGGAAATTTAACGATTTACTTCACGTCAAATTACTAAGGATTATAGGATTTTATAAATACCTGTATTCATGGCTAAACGATTGAAATCCCTTGCAACAATTGATCACGAAAGAGAGCGTTGGTTTCGTGGCCTTCCTCAACCAAATCACCTCAATTCCTCAATGGGACCTTCTGTTTCTTTTGAGATGCTGAGAAGTGAAACGTTTTCCGATTTAGTGTGTTGGGGACCATAATCATTCCTAACGTATTTAAGCTCACAAGCGTTCCCACTATCCCTTGATGGGCCAACACTGAGGTGGTTGCGATGTCCTTCTAAGTTCTAATTAGCAAACACACTCTATTTGAAGTTCACACATACTTTACAAAATTGTTTGTGCTTTAGATTTTCTTTTTCTTCTAATAATGTTGATATAATTAGAACTTATACACGTTAAGTCTCCAGCAACCTTTCTTTTTTTTCTCCTTTTGTTTCCCTTGCTTTTCATACAAAATGGTTTTCTCAGGTTAAGTGACAAGTAGCAGCTGCGGGCCAGAGAAACAAATTGTGCTGAAATGAGAATTGGATACATTACTTAATCATGCGTGGTCAAAAACATTCTCTTGCAAAATAACAAGGGATATACGAGTCTTAAAGTTATGATTAGATTGAACATAAAAGGTGGTAGCTTTTTTACATAAAAGTAGTAAAGGTATTTAAGAAAAATAAAGGAAAATCATGGTCATCTTGATGAATAAAGAACCGATTAAGTTTTATGTCACTAGGTAAAGTTTGGTATTTAAATCGGATCATTATATATGATTGACTATGTCGATATAAATTAGATGACACTACAATGTTATGTTATAAATTATATTAATATTCAGAAGTGTTAAATTTTACCATAGCCATAAAAGAGAGAATTTAATCCCCAATAAGCAACTATAAGAATTTATTTTTTACCCTTAAGCTTTAATTGCCCTTATGATGTAGAAAATGTATTTTTGTGCTCCACCTGTTTTCTCTCTGTCGACCCACATAATGTTGCAATGTACTCACCAAATCATATGCACTATTCCTCGTCTATGTCCTTTCCAACAGAGGCTACATAGATTGGGGCTATATATGATGTCTTGTGTAACATATATAAAGGTTAAAAAAAAGTAAAAAGAAGTCAATTCTTGTTTCAGCCATGCATATGTCTAGTACCATACATCTCTTCGATTAAAATTTGTTGTAAGTTTAGAATTTAGAGTTTAGGGTTAAAAATTTGTCACTTGAAACAGGTAAATACATTACAAACTCGTCACTTACATCAATCAATTTTTAGGGTTTATTAAAATGTCAATTTAATTGTGAATTTTAAAAATTCTTTTAAGTATTTTTAGTTGTTGCATTTAGAGTGAAAAAAATTCTTTTATTATTAATGAAAAATTGAAATTTGTCAATGGCGAGTTCATGTTGGAGACCATGTTTGGATGAATAACTACAAATTCCCATAGTTTGACATATTTGGCTTCATTTACCATGTCATGTGCAATTAACTATATCTCTTCGTAAAGGCTACACACATATGGTCTAGAACCAACTCGTTCCACTAGGTTCTAGAGTCTAGACTCCCATTTCATCATTGCTACTTTGCAATAAACATTTTTGAGTCTTATAATTTGGTACCTAGCAATTAAAGGTGAATGAGAGTCATGGCTTGATAAGTTCCATACTACTATCATTTTTCCCCCTTCTTCTTTCAAATCATGGCCAATGATCAATGCTGGATTTGGGCAACAGAAAACTGTTCTCTGGCCCGGTCGGTGCATATTTGCCACTTGGCTCCTAGTAGCAGCAAATTTGAGAAAAAAGCTCGTGACCATAAAAAGCCATGTCTAACACACTTTGCCAACCAAGCCAATTGGAGAAGTCAAGGTGCTGAACTTATTTGTTACTCACCAACACATCCACCTGTAAATTGAATTGAGGATCCACCTTTTTAGTTAAATATGAGAAATATTATTTGAATCCCCTGTACATATAGACATACTATGAACATAGTACATGAATGTGAGAATGGATAATTATTGAAATATAAATGTATCAAAATGGAAAAGTGTTATATATATATATATATATATATATATATATATATATATATATGTGAAAGGGGTTGTATTTGGTGTTGAAAAATTATGAGAAAAACTTGTATGTTTATAGAGCACATTTAATACATGTTTTATAAACATTATCAATCATTTATTTGAACTTAAAGTAGTAGAAATATATATATATATATATATATATATATATATATATATATAATTTAGAAATCAATGATTAATAATACTCATAAAATTCGCATGCTAGTATTTCTTGACAAGTAATACAGTATTGGCACTATCTCGGTAGATTGAACTTCCCCTGTTACAAATGGATCATTGCTCGTTAATTCAATGTTGAAATGTAAATAATGTTATGAAAAAATGTCTTAACTAGTTCCTAAATTTTTTATCGGTGTTTATATTAGTCTTTAAATATTTCAAATAAAATGAATAAGAAAAGTAATGTCTAAATTGTTAGCATTGTCTTCTTGTATAGGTCTTAATACCCCCAATTAATCAACCATGTGAAACAACCATTCATATCCAAGTCCATTATTGCATAAGTAGTACTTTGTTGCAACAGTGTATCTGTCTGCAGCTAAAACTGTAGAAAGTAATCAAGTATAGAGAGGAAGGGGAAAAAAATTAAAATTAAATTTCTTCAAAAGGAATCTTTTATCATAACATTCATATGTGATGTGACAGAAATAATTACAGTTCTGCTGTTCAAACAAGACACTGGAAAAATGTCTCCCCTGTCAAACCAAAAAAACGTTACATACAATAACCGACGAAAGTTAATAAATATTTTGCAGAACCATATTATTATTAATTGTTTTGTGCGTACAAGCTATGACAAGTCAGCGTCCAAAACCCTCCATTCTGACTTTTGTGCAACATAAAAGCAGCTTCCATTGGCTTGACACGTGTCAATTTGCCTTCCTTAGATGGTGATGAGGAATACTACTTAGCATTTGTTTTTTTGTTTTTTGGGCAAAGCTTAGCTTGAGTATGAAGAAATGGACGATTCTCAATTCAATATCTTAAGGACTACATATATAACCACGCAATTAGATTATAGCTATGTAATCATTTTTTAAAATAATTGAAAAGCACTTAAAATTTCTTAACAACCAAAAACATGGGTTTGATTCGCACTCCGTGTTATGAGAAATATTTACCATCCGAAAAGAGGAAAAAACGGAATCCTTGTCTAAAAAAATGCCTTGAGAAAAGACAGATGTATAGAACCCTTCAACGAGATAGTACTTTTTCAACTCTCTCCAAATGGAATCTATTATAAACATATATACCATAGTTCCTTACTTCGACAGGGTACAAATATCTAAATTTAATATTTTTAGATACCTTTTCAGACATATTACCGATACTAAGTAGCGGCCAAAAATTTGTACCCATTTTTCATGATATTATGCATGGATCAAAAGAAGAATAAAGTCTGATATAACACAAATTTAATATTTAGACCATCAAACAAAACAACAATAAAATAAGACGGCATCAAAACTCGACACTCTTAATCTCAAAAGTCAATTGAAAGGGTCACAAAAAACTTCCACAATCTAATTTAATTTGTAGTTTGACACGTTTATATTAACTGGAGTTTTCTGATGGTCTCTTCTCCCATTTTCTTATGAAGTTATTATGATACGCGTGTATGATACATCAAAGTCTTCAAGACTGAAATCACTGTTACTTACTACTTTATGAGAGAGCTTATGCTGCTTTTTTTTGAATAATAATCAAACATGGAGTGCTTCTATGGGGTTCAGGGGCCATACCTTGTTTGTTACAGTTTTAAAGATAACTCTTAGTATATAGCTCTATATCTTTCTTGGAAAGAATTAAAGGCGTGGAGACTAATTAATTAATTACTATATAGTTTTCTCAGTAGTTTCCCGAACCTCATGTGTCAATGTGTTTGTCAGCTTCTTCTGTTGGGAAAATTGAAAATACATGTGTGTCATAAAAGACACACTAGCTAGCATGCATGACACATTGACAGAATCGGTTGTGGCTATATATATGGCTAGAGAAATTCTCAGAAGCTTTTAGAGCAAGTAAAACAATTTTGTTTTGCATTATTCGTCACTCTAGGCATCGGTTTTGTGAGTTATGATTATCTTACACTTTCTTAGATTTTTAATGCAATACAAAGAAGTTAAGTTGGTACATATATATTATCCAATTTTAACTGAAGTTTATTTGATTTAAGTGGTTTAAGATATTTTTTTCTTCTCTTAAATGATATTTCGTATTTGAATCGTGCAAATAAAAAAAATTATTAATTAGGGTTGAGAAAATTTTACCTTTTATATAGACTTTATTTGATAATGTTGTGACTTTTTTAGAGTAGTTGAGCTCTTTAACTTTCTAAAAATTATTTTAAAAGATTCATAACAATATTATTTAATAAAAGAACAAGAAAACAACTCTCAAAGTAGAAGTTATAAGAGCAGTATTTAGTAAATATATTATAAATCTGACCTTTATATATAAAATTATTATAATAAACATTAACATTAAAGAGAGTAATAATGATCATTAAAATCTAAGATTACATTAATATTTTAACGTTTAGAGATCACAAATTAACTTTAAAAAACTACTTATGAGAGCACAACACATTTAACTTTTAAAAGCTAGTAACAAAAAGTTTTATCAAACCAAATCATAGTGGGTCAAATCAACTCAACATTAAGTACCAATAAACTTTCATATAAATGTGAAAAAGTTAATCAAGAATTGCATGTACATGTGGTTGGTTTAACGTAAAACACTTAAATGACATGAGGCTTATCACAACAAGCTTAATCAGCTTGTTTGTCCTCTTGCCTAGCCGACATCCATGTATGGATACCCCAATATCTTTGCCTTCAGTCCAATCCTCATCAAAAGCATGATTAACAAGTTTCAACTTATATTATACGGCCTCTAAATGCAAGTCTTTTCATGGGTTATTAAAAAGCTAAAGTAAGATTTAACGCCAATTAGTAGTATGAAAGGAGATCTAATCCTAAACTTACCCCCAATAGACAAATCTTATTAGATGCTAATAATGAGCATCATTGTAACATCATTCATAAATGATGCCTTGATTGAATTTATAGTCTAATCAAAATTAAGTTATGGTGCTATAACTGGGATGATTGATCCAGCACTAAGGATCTAATTGTCGGGAAAGACGGTTTGTCGGATACGATTTTCATCCAATTACGTCCCATTAATTTGCTCAAGTTTGAATGTAGGTGTGACAATGACAAAACAACTTTTCCCAACGGAAAAAGTACCTCTAAATAAAATAAAATATTATTATAATTAGTTCGTTGAGTTTTCCTTCTTCATACAAGTTTGAAGTTGGAAAAAAAATTAAAGAATTTTATATTATGAAATTAATGTCATGGAAATAAATTTTCTCATGTCAATTTTTTACATAACAATATCATATTTAATAGAAAAACATAATTTTGTCCTATAAAAAATTGATACGAGAGGATCTGTTATCCTAAAGTCACGTATTGCCATAAAACATGTACGACACAAATAAACATAGTGGGGGTTGTGGCCCTAGCTGCTTGAGCTATGATTATGCTAAAAAACAATGGTCAGCTAAGTGGCGTTTGATTCTGAGAAAGTTCACGGAAAAATCAGTATCCATTGAAACAAAAAAATGAGTACACTACTAACAAGTAACAACGATCTTATTCTATAATTTTTTTGTATGGTCTCTTATTGTCTTTGATATTAGGGGACGGGATAAGGACATGAGATTATCCTATTCTTATATCCACTTATAAGAGGAGGCCCAATGTTTGTTTTCATTTGGAGGATTGGAGAGAGAAAATTATTTGTCGCGGAAAAGAATTTATGCTGCATAATATATAAAATATTGGATCAAGATTTTTTATTTTTAAAATGAAAAATAGAAGGTAATATTTAATATTTTGCTATTTATTAAAGATGATGAGTTGAGATAAAATAAATGATGAATGATGAAATTTTGAACATTATATTTTACTTTTCATTTTAAAAAACAGAGGATTTTAATCTCAAGATATTATTGTTTCTCATTACTTTTTCAACTTAAAAAAATGAAGGCCTCTTTAATTTGTACTTTTATTTCTTATTTTTATATGCTTTTTGTTTTAATAATTTTGCAAAAGAAACAATAAGAATTAAAAATAAAAGCAAAAAATTGACTTTTTTTCTATTTTTAATTTTTTTTATAAAATTCTTAAAAATATAAAATAAAGTCAAATTACGAAACAAATATGCAAACTAAACATGCTATAATATTTAAGATGTCACATGGAGAATAAATTCTTTTAAACTCCGAAATACAAAAGAATTTCCAAGATTGAGGTCTTAATTTGGGAGGTGGAGGGAGCAGGTTGGGAGAGGGTGACATGGTTTGGGCATGGCATAGGCTAAGGCAGGTGCCAATGGAATACGTGGGGTCCACACATATGGTCCCACTAGGCATGACCCTTCAGCCATATTGAATTACCCTGCCCCTTTTTGTCTTGAGGAATTGAAGAGATTATTATTGAAAACAGAAGCTTGACATTGATTTATAAATGGGAGCTACCCATACCTCTTTGCACCTACGACATGGGCTGTCCCAACCCTCCAGTACCCTACATTTAAAAAAATTAATTTGAGAAATATTATTTATATTTATTTTATATAAGATAATAAATATATTTATTATTTATTTATAACTAAATGAGATATTGTTAGGTGTCTCATTGAAATTTTAGCTAATAACAAATACGATATAAATTCACAAAGTGTCTCATATGAAATGAGCCCAAATAATTTACATGTCAACCCCTCACTTGATTTTATGTTTCCCACTCTCTTGATTTCTTGTTACTCTTGAACCCTCCTTGTCCCTGCTATATCATATATACTTTCAAATCATGTAGGTAGCCATGTCTTCCACTTCCAACCAAAGATTTCCAAAAAAAGTAATAATTTAAGAGCAAGTTAATAATAGTTTTTTTTTGTTATATCTTTTCTATGGAAATTCCCAACTTTAGAAATAGTTACCTGGAGCAATATCATATTTGGAGTTTGAAATCAGTAAGGTGTGGACTTTTGACTAACTTTAATTATTGTCACCACAAGTTAGAATAATAGCAGCCATAACAATTACGTTCACAGCACAGTTTGTTATTTGGTAACAGGAGAAAAGAAAAAGAAAAAATGAAAAAAGAAAGAAAGAAAGCCTAAACAATTGCAAGCCAATTCAATAAACATGCAATTCCATTAATTCAAAATAGAGATTTAGACCGACGTATGGTGATCGCATTTTAGATAATTATAAACACCAACGAAATTTGTGCATAGTGCATCGAATCACTTTGTTGGCTATCATACCGTAATTTCCGCCATACCCATTTTAACGAATGGCTAATAGCCATCAGATTTACCTGATAACAAATCATGATGAGATTGAAGTAACGGCTTTGGAATCAAGCGATAAAAACTGCTTTCGTATAATTTCGTACAGTCATGTTTTGGGCTATAAACTATTTCCCTTTTCTCTCTTACTGTTTACCAATATCTCAATTTTGATTGGTATAAAAACACGTTCGTGCTATTTTCACGAAATTTGTTTTCGGGACATATAGCAATGTTGTTTTCCGACCCATTACCTTCAACAATCGTGATCTATTATTATTAGTTAAGAACATGTTCATATTTATATCTTAACTACATTTATTTGAACAACTATATTTCCCCCCAATAAAATAAAACTAGATTCTAACCCGCGCGATGCGCGGCAAGGATGACAAACTATTTTTGCGAATATATTTAGAACGACCATATTTTTGACGATACAAATTAAGTAATTGTAACCATTGCACAATGCAATTGTAACTATATTTTTTGACTATATGTTATTAGATTATTATAATAAAGAAGGAACAACTATATTTCCCCCCAATAAAATAAAATAAGTTGTTTCTTGGGGGTTTGAGGTATTTTCTTTTTGGGTTAATTAAGTTTTTCATCCCTGTAATTTGGGAAAGTTTGGTTTTGGTCCCTCTGTGTAAATTTTAGTCCCTGTAAAATTTGAAAATTTGGTTTTAGTCCCTGGGGTGGGGTGAGGGTTGACTGGGCTGACGTGGCGCTGACGCGGCGCGCCACGTGGGATGCCACGTGGCATAACCCTAAACCCAACCCAAACCCGACCCGACCCGACCCGAAATTAATTTAAAAATTAAAAAAAAACCCTCCCCCACCCTCCTCGCCCACTCTCCTCGCCGACCCTCCTCCCTCCCTCCT
>QANU01107389.1:130148-166521 GCA_003254905.1 Nissolia schottii
TTTTTTTTTAATTTTTAAATTAATTTCGGGTCGGGTTTGGGTTGGGTTTAGGGGGGTTATGCCACGTGGCATCCCACGTGGCGCGCCGCGTCAGCGCCACGTCAGCCCAGTCAACCCTCACCCCACCCCAGGGACTAAAACCAAATTTTCAAATTTTACAGGGACTAAAATTTACACAGAGGGACCAAAACCAAACTTTCCCAAATTACAGGGATGAAAAACTTAATTAACCCTTTCTTTTTTAATATTTTTGGTAGACTGTATTTTCTTCTATGGTTTTCCTTTTGGGTCTTGAAGCTTCTTGGATGGATTTTTTTTTTTTTTTTGGGTGGTAAGCTTCTTTGATTGCTATCCCAAATAATGTTGTACATTGTAACTAGTGTGTGGTTTGGGCTGAGATTGGGCCTGAGACATAGTTCGCTGCGATTTGATCATTTGTAGCGGACGAAACTTGGACCATTGTTTAGGTCCACCCATTTGTGGCAGGTTTTAGGGCCTAGCCCACTCGACCAAAAATCATGTTTTTGTTGAAAAATCCATTTATTGATAATCTCATGATTCTTCTATATTTAATGTAAAGGCTTTTCATAAGATCTGAAATTTAATCCATAAAATACCCCACAGCTCACGCCTTACACAGTGATTGATTTCGCTTGTAGCAGAAGCAGCAGGTGCTCATTGTAATAACAGATTCAATCTCCAGAGTTCGATAAACCCTAATTCTCTCTTTCACGCTTCGCTTGGCAATCGATGAGGGTTCTGCAACTGGGCTTGTTGCTGGCTCTGGCATCTGGATTTGCAGCCATTTCCATCTACATCACCGGACTCTCTGATTTCTCTGTATGTATGTATGTATGTATGCATCAAATGGTAGGAGATTTGATGTGTTCATCAAATTCAAATCTAATGTCTGTAACTGTAATGTAATCACTTGCAGATCGCAGTTATCAGCTCTCACATGAAGACACGGAAGCGTTGCTTTCCTTGCATGACACTTTCGAGAAGTGCGTGGTGAGTTTTCTTCTTTTTTTGGCGTCTTCCTCGTTTGCTTTGTGTAGTCTTCCGATTTCGAGCGTTGTTGCTTAGATTAGGCACGAATGTATGATTGTTTAAGTGCTGAATTGGGGAGTTGATTGCAAACCTGGACTTTTTTGGTTTTGTTCCGGTTGGATTCAAACAGCATTCTGATTAAATAAATTTTGAAAACTGTTGTCAGTTCTTTGATTTGGCTTTTTTTATGGTCTTTTGTTTAGACATCTTTCCATTCCTGTGTTCTCAGTTTGAATTTTTGAATTCTTTGGGTAATTGGCTTGAGTTGCTAATATTGTGTTGTATGCAGAGTGCAAATGGACTTGGCTTGAAAGCAGCTAAGGGCGGTGATTATTGCCAAACCACAATAAGTTTTCCAAGTGACACTATCCCCAAATGGGTAAATATTCTTAGTCATTGACTGACCAGCTTGTTATTCATGAAAAATTAGGTGTTGCATATGTGGCCTTAAAAATATGTTAATTAAGAGTTATGACAACCTACAATCTATATCACATGCTGTTTATAAGTAATTAAAGATTTATCCCATTAGGTAACTCATGAAGGTTTTTGTGTTAACAGAAAGATCCCAAAACAGGTGAACTTGAAGCTCTGTCTTTCGACTTTAATCTATGTGAAGCTGTGGCTACATGGGAACAGGTAAACAACTTGCTCTTTGTTTTCATGCTTGTGGTATTACCCAGGGATCTGTTGTCTCTTTTATGAGATATAAATCCAGATGCTTTTAAGATTCTATTTGCTAGATATTGCTGTTACATCCATTGAATACTTATTTTTTAGTTTACCAGAAGGCATTTCAAGTTTTCATGTCTGCTTCCTTTGCGTACGTTTTATTCTTGTTTTCTAAAAGGCATTTATGGATTTTGCTTTACATTTTATTGCTGTGTCATGAATTAATCACCCAGGTGCGGAACAGTACCACTATACTGACCAAGGAATTTATTGATTCTTTACCAAATGGATGGGAGGAATATGCATGGCGTAGGATCAACAAAGGAATACTTCTGTAAGTGAATGAGTGGCTGAATGAATTTTACCGAACAGTCAATTAGATATGCAATTATGGTAACCTATATGGATGAACCAAATTGACATTTTAATTCATTTATTAGAAATGGATTATAGTGGTATACTTATATTGTTGGCTGTAAATTGTGAGCTTTATATGTAGAAATAAGGTGTGTAATATGTTACTTATGATACTCTGTCAATTTATCAGTCCTAAGACATTTTTAATTGTCTGTTGAGAAGGAAACGTCAACTGGATTTAACTTTTGTGGCAAATCAATGTTACGAGATAAATAGACCATAACCACAAGATTTATGTGGTTTAGCCTAGAGGCCAGTATCCTCATGGTCTTGTGTAGGTGATAAAACCTTTTCTTAAGCTGTCTTTTCCACTCTACCTATAATTGCAAAATACTACAACATAGGTTTCTCGATGTATGTCATACCAATCACATTCCATCCATGTTTTAATATATTTAGAATTACATATAGTGGTAAATTCTAGGACTCATTTTTAGAAGTTGAATAAGTTAGTAGAAATATTCATAGAATAGGATCTTTCTGTGTTGCAGCAACCGCTGTGAGAACAAGACCTTGTGCATGGAGAAACTTTCACTTGTGCTCCCTGAAACACCACCATACTTCCCAAGGCAGTTTAGGCGCTGTGCTGTTATTGGTAATTCTGGAGATCTCTTGAAAACAAAATTTGGGAAGGAGATAGATGGTTACGATGCTGTCATTAGAGAAAATGGTGCTCCAACGCAGGTTAGTTGCTCAACAGGGGGTTTATGGTCTTTTTTACTATTTCTTTGTCCCAAAAGTTAAGACCTCTCATACCACTCAATTTTATATATGACTGCAGAACTACACTGACTATGTGGGTAGGAAAAGCACATTTCGCCTTCTAAACCGAGGATCTGCCAAAGCACTGGATAAAGTTGCTGAATTAGATGGTATTGCTTCTTGTTATATAATATGTCCCACTTGTTTTTGGGCCTATTATGAATTGCTGGAACCTTACTACAGATGCTGTTCCTGCAGAAAAAAGGAAAGAGGTCTTGATAGTAAAAACAACAATCCATGACATCATGAACCAAATGATTCGGGTATGTTTCCCTATCAAAAGAAACCACTTTGTAAAATCTAATTACTTTGATGTGCCACACATTCCATATGTGCTCCAGCAGTTGCTTGATGGAATATTAAATCAGTACATTGTGTCTGGGTTAATTGTCTTATCTTGTCAAGTTGTAATTTATATGGCCTTGTTTCTTTTTATTTTTTAGTAAAATTTTAATTCTCACTTGCAAAGGAATTGGCTATTTTCTTCGACAGGAAGTTCCCATAAAAAACCCTGTATATCTCATGCTAGGTGCATCCTTTGGTTCAGCAGCAAAAGGAACTGGGCTTAAGGCTCTTGAATTTGGCCTCTCTATGTGTGATTCAGTGGATATGTATGGTTTTACTGTAGATCCTGGTTACAAGGAATGGTATAACATTTTCTGTGAGCGATTATATTTCTGGTTAGATATATCTTTCTTTGGAATATGATTGCCTGATCAATACATCTTATATTTTACTCTTAGGACAAGATATTTCTCCGAATCTCGTCAAGGTCATACTCCTTTGCATGGTAGAGCTTATTACCAGATGATGGAGTGCTTGGGAGTAAGTAAAATATACTTGTTACTGCATGTAGAAATCATTTATAATTTGTTAATTTTAGTATCATGAAGATGTCTAGTAGTTGAAGTCTTAGGTTTAAGTCATACTAATGACATTCCTTTGATGCCAGAAAGGATAGAAAATTATCAAACTACATTAATTATTGAATTTTCTTTCTTTAGATTGTATAAAGCACAAGCTAATGTTTATTCTTCATGGACTTGGTAGTATGAGCATGAACATCCTGTTTTTTGTTTTTCTAATCATTGACTTCATCAACCCTGCTTCCATTGTCAAGCTTATCAAAATCCATTCTCCCATGCGAGCTGATCTAAACCGTGTTGTAAAATGGGTTCCAAGTCACCGCATGATAAGGGCTGCTAGGATTGCATCGGAGAAGTTATCGAGGTAAATGTTTTCTTTTTCTTTTTACCCCATGTCTCCTTTCTTTTCATTTTTTGTGTGGATTTTAACAAGGGACCTGATGTATAAATGAATAATTATAGAAGCAACTAGCAAGTCTCTTAATATATGTTGATCTGTGCTCCTATGACAAAGCTAAAATTGTGATGAATAAAATATTTAGTAGTAGTTCGTACCCAAAGAAAGTAGTAGTTCATTGGGTCATGTTCATGAGTAGAAGGGCATTGGTCCTTGACCTGTTCTTTAGGAAAACTGGCAATTACCGGAAGGCCATGACCCTTTTGTGTAACTTGGTTTGGCAACAGTCACTCTCATCATTACCTGTTGCCTAATGCAATCCTGCAATTATCTAGACAGACAGATAGGTTAAATCTGATTAGTGGGACTATTTTATGGTTTCTACAGGAGAGTTGGAGCAGGATCTGAAGAACCACTGCGTGCATGTTCCATTATTAAGAAGCAAGTTAAACGAAATCCAAATACAGTTTCAAAGCTCAGAAAGGCGGCACAGGATCATATTTGGTATGTGGACAGCACAACTATGTATCCTCTGGAGCATAGTCCTGGACATGGGTTGCTTTGCACTGTGCCAGCTACCAACTGATTGAGCTATAAAGAGATTTTATGCCTTCATATCTCCTGCGTCTAACCCCCCTGATTTGACAAATCTTCTGTTTGTTCATCTTCTGCAAAATATATGTCGATTAAATTGAAAAATGGCAATGAAGCTTCCTCCTCATCTCACCTGTGTAGTGGAAAATCCAAGAAATCATTTTTATTCATTCTCATTTTTTTTCTCCTTTTGTGTTTTAAAATCTTTAAAGGTCTTACATTTGGTTAGGGGGAAGATGATAGAACAGCTAGGACAAAATTGTGGCATTTGTACTGCTTAGTTGAACTATAATGAGATGAGCTGTAATGAGTAACTTATGTTCTTATATCAATAATTAGATATCGCAGTTTTGGTGCATCTTAGAGCTCGAAATGTTCCTGCTTGTATACCCTGCTGTTTCTTTCGCGACTTTGTTGCACTGCCTAATAGATCCTATTGGACTAGTCCTGGAATTTTCTTATACTGGCGCCAGCATATATGATTTTTGTGATAATGTTTTATAAGAAAAATAATTTCTAATGATCAATATGCTTCCAATGTACCGGATCGTTTGTGTTCCAATGTCCGAAGATATTAAGGGTAGGAAGGAGGTTTTAAGCAAGTTGCAACTGACTCTTTTTCTCTTTGGGTCTCTGATGTGGACTGAGTTCTAATGCTAATCGGGCGGGACCAAGTATTGGCATCCTGCCATTGGACTGTGTGAAGATGTAGTAGTCCGGTTAGTGTGTTGGAAGAGGAAGGGTAAGAGAAACGGAGACCAGGATGGTAAGTAACGACAATGTCTTTAATGTATTAACTATATTTTTCAAAAAAGTATAAGTGTGGCTAAGCAATGAGTATTAAATTAGTTTGTGTTCGAATTAACCATCTGGTCATTTAGGAACCACATTGACTCATTAATTATTTGAGACGAATCAAATTGAACATTTATTCTTTGACAAATCATTAAAAATATGATAACACAATACAAACTTCTGCTGTTTCTCAATGTTAATATTTTTCATTTTTGTAAGTTTATTAATAATTTAATAATTTAGAAATATGTGGAGATACATTAAGTTATAAATAAACTTTAAAAAAAAAGTCAAAATGATTAATATTAAAGAAGCGAGGCAATCAATTTTTGATTTTGAAAGACTTGAACACGAACTCCCTCTAAAGTGATTGAGAGAGAACATATCGAACCTAGCATTCCATAATTTTATCCCTTATAAAGAGGGCAGCCAAAAAGAAAACCCAATTTATATGATGAGGCCCTGAAGACGCACCTCCTTCAACTTCCGCCACCTCCTCCTCCCTTTCTGCTTTCCTTATCCACTTTTCACTTTCTATTCACTACTCCAATCAACCCACACACTACTTCTTATTTTTATATAAAGAAAAAGAAAAAGAAACCCTATTTTTCTGAGCCTCACACCATAACATTCACTCCAATGGCAGATATTCAACCACCTGAGGGTCAATTGAACGGCGGCGGAACCCTAATTCTCAACTCCTGCGAGCCCATCGGATCCAAGCGTCAGCGGAGGCCCAGCGTCCGATTGGGCGACATCGGCGGCGACCACCCCTATGAAGCCCACCCCCGCCGCACCACCAAGCCCTGGAAGCTCCCCTTCCCCGCCGCCGCCGCCGTCGCCCCCCCAGGTAAACCCTCCAAGACTCGACCTCTAACCAATTTGACCACTTCCTCCGCTGCCGCCGCCGAGTTCGACGAAACCTTAGAAGGCGACGTCAGAGAAGGGAACAACAACAACGACAACATCGTCGATGGCGTCACGATTGGAAGCTGGAAAGTGAAGGAATCTAAGAAGAGGGGTTCCAAGAGGGTCAGATCGAATTGGGTTTCAAGAATCGACGAAGGCAGCGGAGGAGGACGGGTAGAGGGGGAGGAGAAGTATAGCGGCGGCGAAGATGCGGATGACGATGAAGACGGTGATGGGTATCGGGAATTCGATGTGGAAAATTCAGAAAGCCAATTGAAGGGACAGAGCCCTATTAATTCAATGGAGAATTTGGGGGTTGATGGGCATAGGAGGTCCTTCAAGGGGTTGGATCATCACAACGATGGGATCGAGCTATCTGGGCCGTCCGATACCGATAGGAATGGGAATGGTGGGAGGGTGAGGTATGGTGGTGAAGATGGGGTCAGGGTTTGGCTTAATGGGCTGGGGTTGGGTCGTTATGCTCCTGTGTTTGAGGTCCATGAGGTTGATGATGAGGTTTTGCCAATGCTGACATTGGAGGATCTCAAAGATATGGGGATTAGTGCTGTTGGGTCGAGAAGGAAAATGTACTGTGCAATTCAGAAGCTTGGAAAAGGCTTCTCCTGAGTCCTGGAGCTGAAGAAGCTTTTGCTCTTGTTTCAGGGGAGGATTCTCAGCCATAGCAATTTTTAGAGTTATAGTATGCTCTCCCATAAATTTTTGTTTTCTTTTCTCAGGCATGGAACCATTAGGTCCTCACGTGTTCTTATTTGAGAAACATCATCTTTTTTTTCCCCCCTCTTCTTTTCTTTCTGAAATCTAGTGCAAGTACATATAACTCTGCGAATTTTGTTGGAGCAAATTCATTGTTTCTGTTACTTAAGTAAGTCCAGTTGTATTACCATCGATGCCTCGGGAAAGAGTAATATGAGAAGGAAAGAGATGCATTTGGAAAGTTTTCTCTTTAAAGTAAAGCGGCATGCTGTTTAATCTCTTCACTCTAATCCATTGGAATACCTACTGTGAATCTTGGTAGTTTTTTGTGGTTACCTTTAGATGTGGTTCTCTAGCATTTAGCTTAGCATGGCATTTTAGCGGTATTTTCTTGGTAACTATGTTATTGTAGCATTTTTGCTCATCTGCGTTGTTAGATACGATCGTAGTTTGCTATCTGTTTTATACGATTATCATGGTATCTGATGGATTTGATATGATTTAATACATTGGTGGCAACGTCTGTGTTTCTAACCCATCTTCAGCAGCAAGGAATAGGGATGATTGCAAGTTTGCTTAATTTTACATTCTGTTATTGTTGTATGCTGGAATTCGCTGAGCTGGTGTTTATTTACTGATATTTGGTGCTGCCTCCAGAGCAGCCTCTTTGTTCTTGGGTGGATGTGCTGGGGTATGATAGCACGTTAAAATTATGTCTCTTGAATAGCTCCAATGTATCTTTGATGATGGTCGGTAACGTAGTTAGGCAGAAAGGTATAAAGCGTAAGATATTGCAGCTGAATTATTTTTGCCTTGTACCTCTAGTGATGGTTGCACCAATCCAAAGTGGCAAATTTTGGTAGTGCTTAGTGGATCAGGTGTGAGTATCTTCCTAGTTTTTGATGTTCCCTGAGATATGAGTGCATTTCTGCGCTGTTTTCTGATGTGCCTATTTTTGTATATTAACACACTGTTGAATTGTCTTCAGATGGTGGATAAATTTGATACAAGATGATTTGAGGTAGGAGAAGTAAGCTCCATTGGCATGATAATTTTTTTTTTTTTATATCATGATATCATTCCAAACTCTGACATGATAACAGATCCGTGGTTCGGTTATATCCACCTCGGGTGAAGTGCTGTTATAGTAGCAGTACTTACTGAGTGGTTAGATTTCTCGTTTATCTTTATTAAAAAAAAAGTTGCAATGCTTATTATTATAAAGTTATTAAAATTCACAAATTTAGTCTTATTTAATACACCAAATTCTTTATGTATTTAATGTAGATATATTTCTTGACGGAAAAGAAAAATAAACTACCTTTATAATAACTTAGTTTAAAGTCATACATATATGATGTTATATATGATTGGTTGACAACCATAAAAAATTTTACACTAGTAAAACTAATCTCATTACTTATTATTATATATAGAAAAAATTGGAAATGAGATTTTCGCAGAAATATAAATGATGTCAAAAATTTGTAATTGCCCCCGCGGGGGGGGGGGGTTGAAGTGAAAAGGTTCGACAAAGTACAAACACAGGGCTAGCACTCACTCAAGTAAGGGGCGTAGTGGTGTACCTTCAAGGCTTTGAGCAGAGAAACAGAAGAGCTGGTTGAACAGATGGCAAGAATACAGAAAGTGTGTGTATAGATACACGCATACTTTCTGTAATTGCAATGCAACTCAATCACAGTAGTCTAGTTCACCGATTATCAATGAAACAGTGATCGGATCAAACTCTCTATATACACCTCAGTATCAGTACAAGAAGAATATATAGTAAGCCATGAATGCATCCACAACTTCATCATACCCTGCATACAATCAAAGGTTAATTTTCCAAGGCCCCTTGTTTTCGGTGATCATTGAGTACACCTGTCCCTCATCTCTAACTAACTAACTAACTCCAGCTAGCTCATGCTGAATTTCCTATTTATTTCCCAAGTTGCCCTTTGCCTGTGCCTAATGGGTTGCAATAAAACAAAGGGTGGAACCGTCCCATTGATTATCATGTCTAAGTAAGATATTTATGCAGCCCTTCCCGTGACCAATCTGCAGCCAGGCTGGCAGATACATATTATTTGTTGATGAGCATCGTCATCTGCTGCTGGTATTCAAGTTCTATGAATGAAGATGACTGGATAATTATATTGTCATCATTTCATTAATTAATTAATAAATCACCATGATAGTTACACCACTATCTTTCTTTCTCTGATCTTGAAACATATATATGGGTTATTTGCGTATATTTCCTGTATACCAAATTGCAACTTTTGTAATGATTTTCCGCATGGTCTTGCATTGATACATATCGTTCCAATTCAGAAGCCAGAAGAAGAAACAGTGAAAATCTATATGCTACATCAAAGAATTTAGTCAAATTAAGACTATCAATGAAGGTGATACATACCCGAAATCACCACATAAGTTACACAGTGCCATAATGTAGGACATGCATCATCAGGCTAGGCAGTGGATGTTGCCTTCTCCTCTTGCATAATGAGCAATTGAGTAAATATGTATATAGTATATGATATGGGATAATTAAAGAGTGAAGAAAGTCTAGTAAGTAAGACAAAGAGGAATGCAGATAACCAAAGAAAAGCTTGCCCATCAAACCAAACAACAAAGGGTACTCTCCACACACAGATTCCCCTTTAGAATATTGGAATAGAGAGGCAAGCCATCCTTGGCTACCAGACCATGCACTCTTTGTCTACATACAAGACCCTTCCTCTCTGATTGATTTCTCCCAATGACCCCCCCAGCTCCCCTATTTATAGCCACCATATATCACCTTAGATAACAACATGACACTTAAAATATGTATAGATATAGTCACAATGTGACATAAAATAAAACCTTTAAATTTGTTCCCTAGGTTTGCAGCATCAATCAAGTTCATTCTAAACTTATAAAAAGTATCAAATTTGTCTCTAAAATTGTCCAAAGTCGATTCCTTCAACATCGTTTATAAGTTAGTCACTTTGAATAACTAATTTGATTGACTTTTAACAACTCTAAAGACGAATTTGATGCTTTTAATAGCTTAAGACTAATTTAACCAATGTTGCTGACCTTAAAGACAAAATTAAAGATTTGTTCTATTTGTTAGCATCAAATTATATGTTACTTACTTGCCTCTCATCCATGATGATTTCTTTTCATTTCGTTATCTCATCATACCACGAGATAGAGCTTAAGAGAATCTGTGCTAAGAAGTAGGATATTGGACCAGCCATTTATAAGATGTGAAATTGTATTGATTTCATTAATATTGAAAATAATAGCAGAGTCAACTGCAGGTTTGATGAACCAACTTACATTGAATCTGTTCCCTTTGACATTCACTTACCGTTTTCCAACCCCATGACATTCTTTAATTTCTACAACTTCATTATTATTCTGTTTTGCCTCCAAGAACACATTTCAACTTTAATTTGCATATTGCTTTTTCTGATGTTGAAAAGTGGTCACTCTTTTAGGTGTAATAAACACAATTAAATTTGGACCCACGGAGTTATGAACTAACAATAATCACAAGGTTCCTTCCAACTAACTCTTTGTTTATATGCCTTTATGTATAACCATAAATTGTTGCTCACGATGGAAAATATCCTTCTCTAAGTTCACATGTCAAAATAATATGAGTTTTAAATCTCATTTCATTCTAAAATTTAGAACAACCAAACCACTTGATAACCTGAATTCTTTCTAACTGTAAAATCATTTTGAAACAAACTATGTTACAGCCTCATAATTTATTTATAAATAAAAATATGATTTGGTTTTCATTAATATATATTCTTCAATTTCATAGTTGACTTATAAAAATCTCCATAAATAAAATGAGAAAAAAAAAATGACAATCAATTTAGTCGAGTTGACTACAAAATAGTGGTCACGGAAACAAAATTTCAACTGTGGGATTGCAAGTATATAGCTCTAGTTACCAACTATATTCATTATTCCAAGCTTCTCCGTTAAGACAGTGTTTCTAAGCATTCACATGCATTTAACTTTCCTTTTGGTATACCGCGTGCATTCAACTTTATATGTAACCTTGTGTATGTGGCTACGGCGAAAATTGATCTCAATTTTGTTTGGCTTGCAAGTTAACAGGAAAGATACACTAAACAAAATTACTATCCGCATTCTTAAAAAATTAACACGTGCATACGTCTATTTAAAGAAAAAAAAATATTATATTAAAAAAAAAAACATTATCATCACACAGAGAAATAAACAAAAATTTGCACTAAATAACGAGTGCAATATAAGGCATATTATATCAAATATACCCTATCGTATAGGGTTCTTCCTCTGCCTTTTCATTCTCCACAATTTTTGTTCTTTCAAAAAGGCATATCCTAAATATGAACTGGTCAGACCATTTCAGTTTTCACATCTTGCTGACGAACAAGTGGAAGAAGAATGTTATATTTATCTAAATAACTATTCTAGTACTTTTTATAATTATTAGACTACAATGTTGAATACTTTTATATTTTTATAATATTAAATATATTTATTTTTATCTAATTTTTTTCTTTATTTGTATCTATGCAATTTATATCATCTGCATAATCTATATAATACAATAAATAAGATACCTAAAAATAATTTCTTCTTGATATACAATTTTATTTGTGACTCTTATTTTCACCGTTACCACTTAAAATAACTATCAATTATAGAAATTATTTACTTGAGAAACACGGTATATGAGTTGTGCTTAATATTAAAGTTGGTTTTTTTCATGAAATAAATATTTTATTCTATTAAATTTGTTCATTTTTTATAATTTTTAAATCTAAATTTTTTAAATTTTGTTATCATTTCTTGATCTAATATAACATATTGATATATTATATAATATAATGTGATAAATTAATATTTTTTAATATAATATTTATAGAGAGATACATTGTAAGCTCAAATAATTTGTAAATTTCTAAACTTCTAACAAGTTGATTCTTTTAATAATTTGATTAATAAATTTTTTTTATGATCATATAAAATATAAAAAAATAAAAAAATTTGATAAATTTAATCTTAAAAATTATTGAAAATAGACCAAAAAAAAAAGCAGGATAAGCTATTTATTGAAATTGAATTCTTTAGAGTAATAATGGATATCACATTTTACTTTATAAATTTAACGGAAAGACCCCTCAATTTATCTATATATTTATTTTACGAGCAACGTGAAAAATCACCTCATGTTAATACTGCAATAGAGAATGGTAATCCCAATCTACAAACGCCACATCACCTAAAAAGTAGGCACAAAAAAGTAAGCGCACCCTTAAAATGAAAAGTCGTGCTGAAAAACACGACACCATTTTGCACGAAAGCGTGCCTATGCTTTTTAATAACCAAATTATGTGCTAGTCAAATTAAAAGAACGGAGACAAAATTATTAAGTAATGCAAAATACGGTTGATTACCAATCAAATTGTTCGTATAACGAAAATAAATTATGGAAGGATGAATTTTTTTCCATCTTTGCGCATCACCACCACTCTTTTTCTATTTTCTTCACATTCATGGAGATACAAGTTTTGCGATGAGTCTCGCCAAGCTTTTCTCTCTTTTTTTTTTTCCTTCTCCAATCAGGGGAATCTACAAAATCACCTTTTTTCTAATCTCTCTCTCATTTTCTTCTTGGATAGTGTTTATTAACTAGACACTATTTGTCGAGAATGTGTGGGGCAATATTAGCCCACAAATGCTTAATTTTCACCAAACACCACTTCTTTCATCATGATAATACTTCTCTCTTCTTCTTATTAGTTGAACTAAGTTTCTGCATTTTTTTCTATATAAACTGTCGAGTTATAAATTAACATTGTTCTTCTACTGTAAACATTTTCCTTAGAGCATTTTTCAGTTAGTTAAACTCAAAAAAAAAATTGAAAGAATTTTTTTTAAAAGTGCATTGAAATGAGACAAGCTCTATAGACTATAGAGTTATATTATTTGTTTGTATAATCTCTTAAGATGATATAGCATTTACAATGAGATAATATCTATTACTTTCTTTTTGTTTTTTCTCTTTATTAGTGTCGTTGTTAGTTAAATTGTCCCAAGATTTGCTCAAATATCATTTTTCACTCTATGTTATGTGCACAAAATAGGGGTTTTGACATTTAGGTGGGTTTGGGGGAAAAAAATTCGAATATATGGGTTGGAATGAGAAATTACAAAAGTGTAGGGCAAATTTCTGAAATCGCCATTGTGCAAGGCGATTTCAAAAATCCAAAAAAAAATTTAAATGTCTGAAATTGTCACCGGGATGGCGATTTCAGAATCCCTTGTGGTGATTTTAGTCTTTAAAAAAAATTCAAAAAGTCTGAAATCGTCACTCCCTATAGCGATTTTAAACGTTAAAAAAATAAAAAAATAAAAAAATTAAAATGTCTGAAATCACTGAAATCACTATAAGATATGGCGATTTCAAACAAGAAATCCACACATTCATAATTTTTTTAAATAAATCATACTATGAGATTACAAATTCATTGAGATTTTATATATATATACACACACGTACGTATGTATGTAAAAAAATCCCACAAAATACTCCATTTAGCAAGTCCAAACGCAAGCATTGACGGTCAAAAGTTGACTCCCGTACAGATATTGATATTGCAGGCAATCATGTCATATCATTCATCTCTTTGTTATCTAATCTCTGCTGTATATCACACTTTCTCCATTTCGAATTAATTATAGCAGTTGGCCGAGAATATAATTTTTTGGTTTAAATATGTCTTACCTTTTTGATAAATTTTTAAATTTTGGTTTAAGCTAAAAAAGAGAGTGATATATCAATAGGAAAAATAAACGCACTTAACCTATAACTTAATCTATAATGTGCTATTTAATTTAAATTTACTTATAAACTATGACTCACTCATCACTTAAAATTGAATCAAATTATGAATTGAGTAAATTGAGTTTATTTTAATCCTATAACATTGTTAATTTAACACTTTATTAATTATGTCATCATAAAAGATGAACAATCGATAACATAAGCAATTGACATGGTATGAAAGATGAAAAGTAGGAAAATATAAGAATAGTTTCTCCCAATTAAATTTATTTTCATATATAATGTAATATCTTTTTATTAATATATCATTTATAAGATTCATTTCATAAATTAATGATTTACTGACCCACAACAACAAATTTAGTTGAAAGGATCTATTTACAGAAATTACAGTGTAAACGTGAATGGTGAGGGTTATCAGTCTCGGAGCAAATAAAGGATGTTATTGTTATTATTGAAAGGGGGTGGACCCCACGGCTGACTCACCCGGTCACCCTTCAATTTGTTGACTCTGACCTTCCTTCCTTCCATTCGGCTCAATTCCCTATTCTTAACATTTTGCCTCCACATTCACCCACTCTCCTGCATCTGCATCTGCTATTCTCACACTCTATTCGAACAATTATATACTGTATTTCTTTTTTTATAAATAACCATCACTAACTTGTTTTGTTAATTTAAAATATTACTACCAGATGTTAAATAAATAATTAAAAGTACTAAAGTAAATTTTTTTAATAACAGTTTATAAAATTAATTTTATAAATATTTTTAGAATTTAATTTTTATTTTGTTAACAATATAAATATTTTTTAGACAATTATCTAATTAAATCTCTTGGTATGCATAGCTTTTGAAGTGAATGTCAACCACTTATGTTATTGTGACAATATTTTATTAATTAACAGTATAAAAAAATTTGACATTATCAATGAATAAAAATTAAAATCATATTTTTATTTGTATATATTATCTCTTATTTATAATTATTTTTCTTATTTATTTTATTTAATGGATATATGTTAAAAAATAATAATTAATGTTATCTTAATTTAATAAGTAACTAGTTATTTTTTTAAATCAAAATAAAATGATTAATAATTATTAAAGAGCGAAAGTAATATTAGACTCTATAAGTAGATAGAATAAAATCTTTCAATGCCAAATAATTTTTTCATGAGTAAATGCTTAAAAATCTAATTTATGACTCTAAATATATATATATATATATATATATATATATATAAATGATATTCAAAATTTTAAACTACAAAATAAAATATAAAGTATCAAATATCATTTATATAAATTAATATTTAAGCTCATAGATTAAATCTTCTAAACATTTCTCTTTCTCCAGCCATCTTCTTCCATTGTCATTTCCTTTTACCCAAATAAAAATAAATGTCTTACACCTTAAATGGTATACATGCATCACTCAGTCTCTTTTCCCTTGAATCAAAATATTACAAGCATCACTCGAATACAATTTATTAAACACAATACTGCATGTTATTATAAATGCTGTTTTAATAAGTTGACAGGGATATTTAAGTTGCTTTCCTTTTTGATTAAAAAAGCTTTTAATTCTAAACTTTCAACAATAATATCAAAACTAGTATTTTAAGAGCTGGTTTGAGTTTTTAGTGAGTTTTTTTTTTCATATACTAGTAATTTGTGATAATAATAAAGCTTAAATTTATAACCTCATATATATTATTTAAATTTTTCATTATTAAACCAATCTTAATAGCTTAATTTTTAGTGAGTTTAATTGGGTCATAGTTGTATGAGCCTAATTAGATAACAAGTGCATATTTGTATTTCTATTTTTAACTTATCATAATTTAAGCAAAAGTATTTAAACCATGATTTTGAAAAAGGAAAAAAAATAATTATAAGACATAGACAAACATAAAAAAAATTATATTATCATCTAGTTATAAACCAGCACATTAATTAATATATATATATATATATTTAATTATTACATTCATTATTTAAAAAATAATCTAAATAAAATAGATTAATTAAATAATTACGTAAACATGTTTACGCTATTAATGCATCAAAACTAAAGTTAAGAAAAAGGAAAGGCACTAGAATGCAGTGGGTAAACCACCTCCATATGGCAGCGTCTGATTATCCCCCATCAGCCATCATCTCTTTCTCTCTCTCTCTCTAAACCCTAAAGCTGCAGCTACTACAGAGCAATAAAAAGCACTTTTTCTCTCTTTACTCTTTTCTTCAGTCTGCAACCATGAAAGTACCCGAACCCGTCAACCTCTGCATTGAGCTCATTTCCTCCCTTCTCCACCAAATCCCTTCCATCCAGAGCTTCAAGGGCAAGTGGTCCCTCATCGCTGCCACCCTCACCACCCTCCACTCCCACCTCGCCGACTTCCCCAACTCCTCCTCCAACCCTCTCTCCCTCGACCTCCTCCACTCCCTCACCCACACCCTCCGCCACGCCGCCTCCCTCGCCGGAGACTGTCACTCCCCAAACCCTTCCCAGGGGAAGCTCAAGACCCAGAGCGACCTCCATTCCCTCCTCGCCACCCTCAACCGCCACCTCTCCGACTCCGACATCCTCTCCCGCAGCGGCCTCCTCCTCCAGCACCAAAACGACGCTGTTTCTTCCGTTTCCAACAGCAACAGCACCCGCGACTCCCTCCGATCCGAATCCAGGAACCTCATAACCCGGCTCCAAATCGGGTCGCCCGAATCCAGAAAATCCGCAATGGAGTCGTTGCTGGCCTTGCTCCACGAGGACGACAAGAACGTCGTAATTGCCGTGGCGCAGGGCGTCGTCCCCGTGCTCGTGCGGACGCTGGACTCCACCTCCCCCGAGATGAAAGAAAGAGCCGTCGCCGCCATCTCCAGAATCTCCACCGTGGACAGCAGCAAGCACGTCCTCGCCGCCGAGGGCCTCCTCCTCCTCAACCACCTCCTCCGAGTCCTCGACTCCGGCAGCGGGTTCGCCAAGGAGAGGGCGTGCATTGCGCTCCAATCCCTGAGCCACTCGAAGGAGAACGCGAGGGCCGTGGGTTCCCGCGGCGGAATCTCCTCCCTCCTGGAGATTTGCCAGGTCGGCACCCCCGCCTCGCAGTCCTCCGCCGCTGGCGTCCTCCGCAACCTCTCCGCCTTCCCGGAGATCAAGGAGAATCTCGTTGAGGAAAACGCGGTCATCGTCCTCCTGCAACTCGCTTCCTCGGGAACCGCGCTGGCGCAGGAGAACGCCGTCGCGTGCCTCTGCGGCTTAATCTCCGGCGAAGAAGACCTGAAGCTCTCGGTGGTCAAAGAAGGCGGAGTTGAGTGCTTGAAGAATTTCTGGGACTCGGGTCGGAGCCCTGAAGTGGCCGTCGAATTTCTCGTGCAGTTAGCTTCGTGCTCACGAGTCGCTGAAATTCTAGTCGCAGACGGTTACGTGGTTCCACGTGTCGTGGCGTTGTTGAATTGCGGTGTGATGGCGGTTAGAATCGCAGCAGCGAGAGCGGTTCACGCTTTGGGGTTGAATAGCGGAAAAGCGAGGAAGGATTTGGGCGAGTGCGGCGTTGTGAACCCTCTGATCAAGATGCTGGTGGATGGAAAATGCGTGGAGGAGAAGGAAGCGGCCGCGAGTGCATTGTCGGTGATGCTGCTGCACGCAGCGAATCGGAGGGCTTTCCGTAAGGACGAGATGGGCATCGTGACCGCGGTACAGCTGTTGAACCCTTGTTCGGCGCAGGGTTTGGATAAGAGGTACCCTGTTTCGTTGCTGGTGGCCCTTGTTCATTCCAAGAAGTGCAGGAAGCAGATGGTTGCCGCCGGCGCGTGCGTCTACGCGCAGAAGCTTGTGGAGATGGAGGTCGAGGGTTCCAAGAAGCTCTTGGAGAGCCTCGGTCGCGGTAAGATTTGGGGAGTTTTTGCTAGGCCTTAGCTCTGATTCGTTGATCTCTGTATGTAACGATTAGTTTTTGTTCAGTTTTAATTTCTTTGCAAGTGTGTATAATTTATCCTGCTAGAGGTGAGTTTTGTCAAAATTAATTGATTGATTTCTGTTAGTACTTGTTCTTGTTGTTGTTGTTGTTGTTCATAAGGATATGATCTAACTGAACCTGAGTCCAATTTGATGTATTCCTTCTTCATATGGTTCATGACTCTCTAATGTTATACCAGCTTTGAGTATGGGGTTTGTGTGTAGCATGTGCCATTATTCATCGAGCATGTGGTATTATGATACATGGGGTTGCACAAATTGCACTCTTGTTGGCGGTTGCCTTAACAAGCAAGGACCTACCCTACCTTAGTCTCTAATCTATAAAGAATTATCTGCTCAATTTCCATCCCTAATAGAGATACTGAATGGACGGACCGAGTTAATTAGTTTGCTTTACTGCCTTGTCATCATCCTATTCCTAACTAATCGAAGTTGACACTATTAGTCTACAATGACAGCTGTGTGTGGTGGGAATCTTCAGAATTCGGTGGTGTGTTCCTTAAAATAAAGAGTTGTTGCATGCTCAGCTGAGAATGCAGTACCTAGAAATCCAGTTTTAGGAGTGTTTACAACGCAACAGAGTAGACTTGAATTAACAAAAGATAAAAATTAAATAAAATAAAAAAAGAAGAAGGAGGGTCGAAGGGGAAGATTGTGGGAAATTGGTGGTAGCGCGTATGAGGTGATTATGGTATTCCAGCCCCACATAGGACGTTGGAAAAGGCCTAAAGTCTCAATGACAAAATTCATGGTTTCATACATACATAAATTCTCTTTACAGATGTGAATACAAAGGAAATCACATAAAGGTGGATCCTACTTTCCAGGCTGCATAAAAAACAAGTGAATACCAAGTGGCAAGCAAATCATTGCCATCTTATTTGCGGATTTGCCATCCCATTGAAGAAAGAAACATGTCTACAGGTGTGAGCTTCAGTTTTAGTGAGTTCACATGATAACACTGCCATCCCAGAGGACGACCCAACACAATCAAATGATATACATGTTGCTATCTTTTTTGTTCTCTGTATTCCCACTGTTGATTCACGTTATTAACCATGAATGACGATAATTCCGACACTGGGACAATGAAAATAAAGCTAAATCATGTTTTTTGTTTGATTATGTTGTAGTTTTGCCGTAACATTACCATTATGAGTATTATTATTAGCAAGTGGTTACATAAAGGGAACGCATTGGAATCGTGAACTGAGGAGGATGGCTTTAAGTTTTATTATCACCTTGCAGGCGAAACTGGAAACCTGTGGGGAATCAAAGTTTTAGGGGGAGGTTGTATTTGGATTATCATTGGGTCAAAAATCCAACCTACTGCCTGGACCAATTCCGATTGGGTTTAATAAACTCATGATTAGACGTAATGTCTCAGCCCAACTTAGAACTTTATAGATATATTGGTCCAGGCTCGGTTTTGCCTTTATGTAGTCCGTTTCTTTAAAATGTACATTGACATATTAAAATAAAGGGATATCCTAGTTATCCTGTAAATATCATAAAATATTTATTCCATATAATAGCTAAGAAATTATCTTAAAAGGATATTTATTATTCATCTTAATTATTAAAAAATTTAATATTTTAAGACGATGGGTTAGGATTTCACCTGAATTTCTGATTTTTCTGATATTTCTTTTTTGTCTTGTTGAATTCAGTAGTTAAAACATATATCAAGAAAACGCGGGCTGCCCTTCACCTCCCTTATGAGGGTTCAATCCTCGCTCTTTGAGCATAGGATAATTTTTAAACTCATGGTTAGCTTTTATTCTTTTAAATGGACTTATGGTACCTGAAAGGATTAATTATTGTTTTTAATAGGGGGTGTACATGAGGTGGGTTTAGCTTTTTTATTCCAAAAGAAGGCAGCTAACATCCATTTGCAATTAATTTGTGTTCATGACATTTTATTGTGAACTCGCTCCTTGTGATTGAAATATATTAGTAAAAACATACGCAAAATATATGAAGTTAGCCAGTAATTTAGTGGTGTATATGGATCAAGTTTGCATTTACCCAAACCTGACCTTATATTTGGATTTGAATAATTTTAAAGACTCAAGCCCGACCCTAGACCTAAATAGACCTAATCATCTTTGGGCTGAATGCTTTGGGTTCGTCCGGGTTAGTGGTCCAGACCGGATTTTGTACACCCCTAATTTTCAATAATAAATACCTAATAGAGAGAAAAAAAAATACATATGTGAAGAAAACCCCAAATATAATTTCATTAAAATATATTTTATAATCAGTGTCTCAACAAGTGATGATTAATTAGGAAATTAATTTAATATTTAATTTATGGAAAACTATAAAAGTAATATATTTTGAGTGAGACTGCAACAAAAGAAAATGTGATACAATAAAATCAATTAAAAAATATGTATTCTTGCATTGGTTTTCTAATAATGCAAAATAATGTTATAATTATAATGTTACATTATTAGTACTATGTTTTCCAATTATATAATACTATCTTTCACTTCTTTAAGTTTTGTGAGAATAATTTGGTTAAAATATATTACGGAGAGTTTGCCTAAATAACCACGGCTCTTAAATTTAGAATTGGATGAGTAACTCATAGCCATATGGAGAAAAAAAAAATTTGAATAGAACCAAGAAAGATTGACATAGTTAATAAAAAAAAGTCATATTTTAATATGGCATGAGCGCTTAGACCTGTAAGTGCAGTTAATATAAAGGTTATTTTAATGAATAATTTATAAGGACTTGTGATCAAAGAGTTTAAAGATATATTTTGATCTTAATAAAATGATTAGTGTTAAAATCACCTAAGACTTTTGTTTATAAAAAAAATAAAAATTGAATAGATAAAATACATGGAATTCTCAGTACCAGAAAAGAAAAGCAATGATAATAACTTGAAAAGACACAGTTCAATAAAATTAAACTAATTGAAAATTAACCAAAAAACTGGCCGGGATAAAAACGGCGTCGTTTTTGGCATGAGATTTGTGTTACCCTCTGTTAGTGTACGCATTTGAAGAAGGGGAGAATGAATGGGGGAATGCGAAGGTGAGGGTGAAACGCTCGCAGAGCAGAGTCGAACGACGGTGTCGTTTTAGGGTATCTTCTCCCTTTCTTTGCTTCACCTATTAAATTCACCACTATCTCTTTCTCTCTTTCGCCTTTCGTTTCCTAATTATTATTATCATGATCAAGTCGCAGCTAGGTAATTGCCGTAACCTTTTTAGCTTTTACTGCAACTTTTCACTCTTTTTTCCTTTGATTTCGTCTTGCATTGCATGCTTTGTTTTAAGCTTATGTATGAGTTATTGTAAGTTGAGAAATTGAAAACGTGCTAATGGGTAGAGTGGTGTGGAATAATAATGCTCAAATGGAAGAAGTGTTTTAGAGATTGGCTTCAAGATTAGTACCTTTTAGAGGAGCTTTATGTCTAATGGAGAGTACAATGGTTTGATCACAAGCTGAAAATCCATACAGTTAAAGTGGAAGAAATAAGATTATGTAGTCACACTCACACACACAATTTATAAAGCGAATAAAAAAAATGTTCCTTACTGGCCTTTTCATAGTCACTAGCTTTTTAATTTTCTTGTGTTTAAATGTATAATCTTCAGCTGCAGCCAGTTTACACTTTGAGCTTCGCTGGTTTCCTTCACGTGAGAAATAAGTTATGAGTTGTGTTTTGTCTGTTTCCTTGATTGTACTTGTAACTGGGAGAGAGTTACTCTTACAATGTGATTACTTACGTGAGTGTGACAAACAAACAAACAAGATCGTTTGTTAGCTTTATTGGTTTTGTATCTTAATGTCTGAGTTGCAATTCTATGGCCTGTTTGTTTCAGGCATTCGAGGTGGGAAAATGCCGTTTTCTGACCACAAGTTTGTAAAACGTTACATGTTCGTTTTTGCTTGTTTCTTTCTCTGAGAAAGTTGCATCTCTGGTCTCTTGATTGTATTATAAAGAGGAAATTTATTTTTTCACTTAAGGTAGATATACTCAAGCAGTAATATAATTAAAGTGTTTAAGTTGTATAGCACTAAACCAGCGTATAATTGTTTTTTCTCTCCTTTTGGCAACTTGATGTTATTTGAAGTGCTGAAGTTGTTGTCTTAATGGATGTCAATAGAGTGAAAAATGTCCCTTTTACTGAATGGTATATTCATTACAATGTGTTGAGACGATTTTCAAATAAGTTGGTGGTCATTAACACCTGTTGCACTTTTGGCTGAGAACTTATGGTCTGTCAAATTTGCTTGACTTCATTAGTATTATTGCTTTGCTTGTTTATTTTGCCCACCTGGTGGGAAAAAGGGTTTGTTTTTTATTTAAAAAGTTAATTACTTTCTGTACGAAGATGAGAAATTAACTTAATCATTAAATTACTTGCTTATATTTTTAGCACTGAATGCTGAAATAAAGAATTTTAGATTTGTGGTATCTGACGCCTTTCCCCTGTTTTGCTGTTGGATTTAGTTAACTTAGTCTATTATGTTAGCAAGGTTTTTATCATCTTGAGTTTTTAGTGTACATTGGAGTGTTTTGTTGATCAAAATGCTATTGTAAAATGTATAATTTAAGTGAATTTCACTGACGAGCAATTCAAATAAAGTATAGCACTGCCTGTCTTCTTAAATTTCACTTGTGCAAATGCTATAGTGGATAGAATGGAGTTTGAAAAGGCTTAGCTTAGTTCATTGTTGGAATCATTTTACGACGTTTAAGTTTTCTGGTGGAATTTCAGTCTGACATTTCTGCTTTCATCTGCTGTGTCTAACATAAAGTAAAGAAAGACCCATATAGCCATATTTTTAGATGTTCTATAAATAGTATTAGAATAATGTCTGGGATCATTTCACGAGGGTTTGTTAGCTATAGACTTCATCTGTTATAGTTCTTCCTTTCTGTTGTTCCTTCTAATAGTTTTCCCGCAATATGTGTAGAATTTTTTTCCCCTTGTCTGCTTATTGATTTGATGCCAAGCTGTTGCCTTTCTGATTTGTTAACAGGATATATTTTTCATCCGGAAATTGTTGATTAATCAAACTTGGAAACTTCTTGACACCAACTATCACATGTTACTAAATTATCTGGATGCAAGATGGATGATGACTACCAAAATGAAAGCGGCAGGCATAAGATGGACTATTACCGAGGAGCACATTCCCTGGTAACTAGAATGCATATATTTGGTATTTTTTGTAAGCTTGCACCACTGGATTTATTTTTTGGATTATATTTTACATGTGCAGTGGAACATGGATCACCAACATCAAGCAAAGGAGCCAAATGCCCTAGTTATGAATAAAAAAATAAGGTCCATTTTGGCTGAAAGGCAGGTTGCCATTCTAGAACTTGAACTAGAGGCTGCTATATCTGAAAAGAATGAAGCCTTGGCTGCTCGAGATTTAGCCCTCCGACAAAGGGATGAAGCACTTGCTCAGAGGGATGAAGCACTAATTGAACGGGATAATGCCCTTGCAGCCCTTCAAAATAATGCAGTCAACTTCCCCTTAGGTGGTGGAATTCAGCGTGGATCAAAGCGGATGCACCAAGCTGCATACAGCCCAAAGGATATGCCAAGAAGGGATGTGTCCCCAATGACTCATATGGCTTCTGAAGCTATCAAATCTCATCAAACTAAGAGAACGAAGAAGGAGGACAATGTAGTTAATTCTAAGGCATCAAAGCCACCTAGCAAAGTAAAGAAAATGGGTGAGGATTTAAATAGGCAGGCTGCTTCTGAAGGGATAAAGATCAAATCTGAATGGGATAGGCAGGACGTCGGCTTGAATTTGGTAGTGTTTGATGAAACCATCATGCCGGTGCCGGTATGCACATGCACTGGAGTACCACGGCAGTGCTACAGATGGGGTAATGGTGGATGGCAGTCATCTTGTTGTACCACCACATTGTCAATGTATCCACTACCGCAGCTTCCAAACAAGCGCCATTCCCGGATTGGAGGGCGAAAGATGAGTGGAAGTGTCTTTACGAGACTGCTCAGTAGGTTGGCATCAGAAGGCCATGATTTATCTGTACCATTAGATCTTAAGAGCTACTGGGCGAGACATGGAACAAATCGGTACATTATTATCAAGTAGCTTGCAGACATTCATCATGCCTTGACAAGCACTGTGTGCTTGAATTTTGCGGACGCATGTGAATTTTGAGTAGAGGGTTGTTTCCCTTGCTTATTTTCAGTTACAGGTATGGTTAGACTTAGACCCAACTTTTATCCCTATACATGGGGATAGGTGTAAATTATCTCGTGTATGTACATGTGGCTTTCTAGGTGGCCATAAGAAGAAAACATTTTCTCATCATTTTATGGGATCCCTCTATTTTCAACATTTTATAAAATTCGATGGGGAGAGTCTACACTTCCCTTCGGGATCAAAATATTCTCCAGGGAAACTTTGTGCTATTGAGGTAGAAGTACAACTCTTCAGCTTGGTTTATAGTTCTTTTTATCAACTCTTATGCAAATTATTATATTTGCCTTGGAAATAATACGATAATCCCTCTTCAGAAACTTGGAGGTGTGAAGGATCTTTAGATGACATTCTGCTTCTACTAACGAAAAGAGTGCCATAAAACTCGTAAGTCTTGAATCAGATGAATAACAAAGGGAAAAAAATGACAGTAATCAAAGTCCATGGTCATTTACATAGAGAACTAGTTACCTACACTCTTATGCAAGCACTTTTCCATCATCAGTTCAACCCCACGCCATTCACCACCATATCTTCTCCTTCCTTGAAGTCATAAACATGAATTTCTCTGAAGTTCATTGCGGATATTACAGTAAGTATGAACAATGAAACAACTGAGACATAGGAGAATGTGAGTGAAACGATGACCCTCCGACAGAATTTCCTAAAATAGCCGCAGACAGAAGTCCAACCCGTATGTGAACTTCCATGCAGCCCCACCTCTCCTATAGCTGTTGCAGCCGCACATCCCCCAATTACTAATGTTAACATCATCTGTCATAATTCACAACCAAAACCACAACATCTTCCAATTAATCATGTTCATAAATTTAAGGAACTTTCAGATTTTAAATAATGTAATCAAACTTTTTAATTAAAATGAATCTAGAATGTGTGTTCTGTATAGAAAGAAGTTAATGCAGTGGAATCTTTAGAAATCATACCATGTCAATCAGGAAGAACAAGTAGTGGCACCTGCTGGGGCATGTACCTCCAAGGTAGAAAGAAATGGCAGCAAATAAAGCTACGAGCATAAAGAAGCATGCAATAGCATTTGCATAAACAAAGAACCTGCGAGGTAGAGATGCAAATCATCAAAACACAAGGAAAAGAAACTGAAACAATAATAATTGGTTTGATTTGGTTCTTCCTGAAAAATAAACCGATTGTCTGAACCAATCCGTACCAATGAAATATATGATCTTACTTGAAAGCGGGAGAGTAGCTATAACGAGTATCAAGTTGCATGCCGAATATCTTGCCAGATTGGTGGCTGGTTAGCATACGAAGCATTGCAGTGAAGGTAGCAACAATTGTCACAATCCTCAATATAATCTGTGCTCCCTTCAAGAACTTGAGGGTTTTCCAAAAGTTGGCATGAACCGTGGGGTGTTCTTTTTGTTTGGGAAAATGGTATCCCTTTGAGGTTTGGCTTCAACCTTGTCCATTAAATCTTTGAGGAGAGGACATTCTGTTTTTGAGCAACAGAGTATAATTATAATGAAGGAAAAGAAAGATGTTGATTCAAGTGCAAGGGTAGCTTGTACATCTAAAGAGTGACACCAAATCTTTCTACTTATAGCAAAAAAAGAGGCTCAAGGAATCTTTGCAGAGACAAAGCTAAATTTTTGGAAAGAAGCAAAATCCGGGGGTGATATGTGCTTTAATAATGTGAATTGAGAGAAAATTATTGGGCATATACACATGGGAGTGCTATATGTTTTTGCTTGTTGCAAATTTCTACTTCTCTACCAAAACTCATACAATGTATTAGATTTCATGTGATCTTTGTTTATTAAAAATTTCAAACACTCTTGTATAGTAGGAGGTTGATACGGCACGTTTAGGTAGTTTCATGCTTATGTATGTTTCACACTTTTCCTTATAGATACTGTGCATCCTAAAGGGTGCCATAGGTGCCTTTATCAAGCAATCTACTCCTTTGATTCCTAGCCTAATCGGCCATGTCCCCGAAATAGCAAATAGCAATGTGCAGAATTAATGGAAACCAACTTGAAATTGAACTTTGTTTGCCATTATTACGAAATTCCTATTCCTATTAAATAAGGATAAGATATCATGGTGCAAGCATAATGTTTGAGAGAACAGTCCTGTTATAAGTATATAAAAGTGATAAACAGAAATTAAACATCAAATATGACACAATTTTTATCAATCATTTTCTTGCACACTTAACATTTACAAGGTCAACATGAAGAAAAAAGAAACCCAGAACACTGTACAGCAGTGGGATTCGACCCGATAAATATACAAATATATAATGATCCCCATTGTATTAAACAGCATTGACTTTTATGTCAAATGAAATGCAAACAATGGGGACCAACATGACGAACAAAAATAAATACCACGGTGTAATGGCAAAAAGATTAATCAAGGCCTCAAATCATTCCTTTCCTGATACCATGATGGCCAAATCCAAAGAAACTGATTATGTCCTTCTAAATAACAAATTAAATGAAAGGCCAATAGTTGATGGCTTGAATGCACGCATAAATTTCCACGATGACACCATTTTGGAGTCTGCTTTATTGATTTTCCTTCCTTTGTAAGATCCATCAGCAGCATTTTTGTCAAAATATCCTGAAGGATTTGAATTGAATATGGCTGAGCCGGCACCAAATGAAACAGTTCCTTTGTTTGATGCTTCCAATGGATATCCAACAGCTCCATCTTGATGAGGAGGTGGGAATTTCTCACTCTTGCTTTTGGCATTTCCATGTGTTACAACTCTCCACCTCTGAAATTAATGTTAAAACAAATGAATGTTCATAAGGCAACAAATGATAAGGACCATCAGATCAAACAAAATTTCTCAGAGTTCTATGATTTGTAAAAAACAGGAGATATCACCAAAAAATTATATTTAAATGTATCAGAGAATCCTAAGTAAAAGATGTTGAAGAATCTAGCTCTCAAGTTGCAGATAGCACTAAAATTCATAAAATTTATATCCAAATTATGAAAATGGTTGGGTATTATGGAGGTTGGTCCAAGTATATGGGATATAGTGGAAGCTCAGACAAGATAGTGATGGATGTGTGAGCATGAACTTCAGTTTGTTGAATGTATAGGAAATCATAACCAAAAGATCTGACATACATCTAAGTTTGTTTGGATTTCTGCGTTTGCTTCTGGGGCTGGAATGGCCAAACCATGCTCACGTACTCTAACTTTTTTCACACCATCAACTGCAATAGCTTTTCCGCTTTGAGCCTTGAGCCTAAAAATGAAAAAAATAAGAAGATTAATTAATGAACACTTAGACAAAATCAGTCTAGAAGTTATCAAACAGAACAAAAGAATAATAGAACCTTCTTGCTTCTTCATCTTTCAGTTTGACATCCAGTTCTTTGCTAGGAGGATACTTTGGTAAACTCAATGGTTCACAAGCATATGGCTCAGTGGTAAAGAACTGCAGATAGAAAACAGATATGAATACACTGCATCTCAAGTATAAGGCTAATCCATTGTGAGCACTCACTTCACTATTTAGAGCTGCTGAGGTAGTGCCCCGATCATCAGGATCTATTGCAAGAAGAGTTTCAATCAGAGGTAATGAAGAAGATGGAAAATCCTTGAATGTTTCTACCATGCGTCTTTTATATGGCTGCTGTGGCTTAAATAGTGTAGTCTTTGGCAATCTGTATTTCTTCCAATATTCTTCGGGTGGAGAGCCACATAACTTAAATATTTTGTGCAGTTGCTCAACCTAGGCTCAATCAATCCAAAAATCAGTCGTATATCTTCCTGAAAATATGCTTATGAGGACATAATGACATGTAAATAATCTGGCTTGCCACTTCATTCTGGAAAATCATAAGTGGGCAGTTCTTTCTGCTTGAATAGCAAGACTAAAAGACAAGCCACTTATGGAACAAGAAGAGCAACAATACCTCTGTTCGGCCAGGCATGATTGTCTTTCCAGCAAGCAGCTCTGCCAAGATGCAACCAGCACTCCAGAGGTCAACACCGACACCATAGAATGTAGCCCCAAGAAGAAGCTCAGGGGGCCGATACCAAAGGGTCACGACTCTACTCGTCATCGGATGCTTCTGCTTAGAATCGTAGAAAATAGCGAGTCCAAAATCCGCAATCTTAAGGATTCCTTCATTGTCAACAAGCAGATTGGAACCCTTGATATCGCGGTGCAATACACCTCTGCTGTGGCAATGCTCAAGACCAGATAGTAATTGCTTCATAAAGCATTTCACCTGTCATAGACGATACCTGAGAGACAATCAGCCTTTCCTGTCATATAGCTAGCTTGCTCAAGTATGATTTTCTGAGCAAACCTTCAAGTTTGCCCTTGGGATTGTCAGCGTCAGTGAAGTTTGTCTCCAGGTTATGGAAATGTTCATTTAGTTATTGAGGTTGCCAAAAGCCGGTCAAGCTAACCTCTGAGAGGGACTAATTTGACTGATATCGAAGGATAACTTGATCGGCTTGTAGCAACTTCAAGAACTAATATGACCATTTCCATAACCTAGGAACAGACTTGACCGATGCTGATAATTTCATGGACAAAATTGAAGGTTTACTCATGACTCTGTTTCATTTATTAATATGCAAGACTCTTCCTCCTTCTAGTCTTATTGATACTTGAAAAGGAACCATCCCTTCACACAACTCCACTGTCTGCTAATTGATTGTACAAATCTCCATAAAGTAACAAAAATCATGTAGTGAGACATTTCTAAAGTAATCACAAACACTAGAGCATACAAAGCTGCAAATACAGGAGCTTAAAATTGGGGTACCTGAGGCTCAGTGAACTTGAGACGTTGGGAAGCTACAAGGCCAGCAAGATCATGCTCCATGTACTCAAATACCAAGTAGAGACTTGAAGATATCCTTGAAGTGACCAAGCCCTCAAGTTTCACAACATTCGGGTGATCAAGCCTCCTCAACACAAGAATCTCTCTGGCCATGAACTTCACACTCTCTGCCTCCAAATTATCAAGTCTCACTTTCTTCAAAGCCACTATCTTCCCACTAACAAGGTCCCTTGCTTTGTACACATTGCTATAAGTCCCTTGCCCAATCTAAATACACACAAAAATTCATTAAACAAAGTCCTTTTTTTTATATATATATATATATATATTTTTAAAACCTTTTTGCTAGGAGTTAAGCTTTGGAGTTCAAACTCGAAGAACCTTTGCAAGCTTCTCGAACGTGTTGGCGCGGCGAGGAGTCCAATCTCGGATTGCGTCGCCGGCCATCGACATTAACCACGGCGGCCAACCCTGTTGTGTCACCGCCGCGGATGGACCGGAGCGAGGTTTCCGGCGCTCCGGCGCCGGGATGTCGCCGGCGTACTGGGTCCCCTGCCTCTCCCGAACCCTAATGGCATTTCCACCGTCAGCAGCGTCAGAGCTGCGCCGGCGACGGCCCGGGGCTCCGGCTTCCGCCGGCTTTCGGAGCGCGCAACCCATCCGTCAGAGGTGGAAGTGGAGGGCGGCGGGAGAGTGTTGGAAACACATGAATCAGCCGTGAGCGGTGGCCGGAGAATGAGTGGGGAAGTGGTGGAGGTTTTCTCAGGTGAGGAGTTTGTGGTTGTATACTAACTTGGTAACGCTTACAAGCGAGCATGCACTCAATATAAGAAAGCAGACATGGCTTTTAGTGGAATAACGGAACTGCCACTGTGTGTCTGAAACTGAAATTGAGCGTGTCTCTCTCAGTGTGGGACTCTGAGTTGGTGCTGCCACTGAAACTGTGGCCGTGGCTGTGACCCCAATCAAAAGACGGGTTATTTTGTCGAATATTGTTCTAATACACATATTTATTATTATTTTTTATTTTTATATCTCATTTTTAATAAATTCATATTAATAAAATATTTAATTTATGCATATTTAAAGAAAAGATAAAATATTAATTAACTATCTTTATGGATAATTACAATACAATTAATATAATAATAAAAGTTCATAATAAATATAAATATAATTAGAAATATAATAATTAATACTTTTTTAATTTAATTGAATGATAATTAATTTTGTTCAAAATTTTAAATAAAATATAACATAAAAATGAACATAAAGAGTTTTTGAGTAAAATTTTAATAAAATTCACACCTCAAACAAGTCTTATCTAATGGTAACTATGTGTGTTGTTACAATGTTCCACACATAAATAATTACAACTGTCATTTTCCTCATAAAAATCGAAAGAACAAGGATAATATAAATTTGGGTTTATCATTAATCCTATTGATGGTGATATTGGCTCGTATGTTTTATTATCTCTCTCTATGTATATAATCATAAGAAAAAAATAAATAAATGAGTCGATGATATCATGTGGTGAATAAGGTTCATGGTAAGTTGATGTTTATATTAATAAAATTTCTCAATTTTGTTAAATTTTGGAATCGATCAATTTTGTCACTAAAATTTTTCGTGAAAAAAATAATAGATAGTTAAGTTTGTATTTTTGTTACTTTCATATTAATAACTATTGATGTGAGAGATAAAAAAACGATAAAGTGACCAAATTTTATAATTTACAAAAATAATTTTCATCAAATTTTATTTATTAAAAAAAATTGATTGAAATGAGAATATATCTACATGAAATTGGGATTTTTTCGTTAATAAAATTCCTAATTCATAGTACTCAAAACTTTATCCGCAGCTGATTGATGCGGACACAACTTTGGGGAGGAAAAGAGTCTAAGGCCACCTAAAAAGCAAAGCACGAAAAAACGGAGTTGTCATTTTTTGGCTCTAAAACATGCCGTGTCGTAGAGTAGTTGGGACCAATCCAATTATTGCCATTTTTTATTTTTCATCGGAATTCTTTTGGGAGATTGGCTGGCTGGAATGATATAAGATGGAACTTTTAGCAAGGATGCAGGCCGCGAAATTCTTCAGCATTTTAGAGAATTTAAATTTGAAAATAATAAATTTTTGCGTTTAGTTTGTGAAAAAAAAAATCTCTCAAAAAAGTTATATTATCAAAAATAAAAAAATATTCACTTTTTCTTATTTTCAATCTCATCTTCTACTTCTAACATTCTCATCAGAAACAAATATTTCTACAATAGTAAATTGATAAATTTACCTTTATTTAAAATTGAAAATATAACTTTATCCTTCTATTATAATAATAATAATAATAAATAAATAAATAATATTTTTGAAATCTCAGAAAATAATTAATATTAAATAATATTAATAATAATTATTAAATGATTAATAATAATAAAAATATTGAATAATTAATAATAATAATAATAATGATGATTAAATAATTAATAATGTTAAATAATAACTATTATTAATATTAAATTAATAATAATAAATAATAATTTTATGGGAGTTGATAAAAGAATTATTATTAAATAATTAATAATTAATAATTAATAATAAATAATTAACATTAATAATAATATTAATAATTTCTTTGAGAGTTGTGAAAATAACTATTAATTATATGTAAATTATATTTAAATATGAATTTAATATATGTAATGATATTTTTTATAAATATTATAAAATTGATGAACAAATATTTTAAAACGAGATAAAATGGGATCCACAATGCATTAAATGTTGTAAAGTAATTGTCGTACTCTTTCTTACTCTCACTCACACTTTAAAACGCATGCACATGCTCTTTCGTAAACAAATATTACAAAACAGATGACTAAGCATTAAAGAACAAATAAATAAACATTATCAAACACAAAAAATAAAATAAAACTCACACAAACTAAATAGCGAATAATAAATGTCACACTCTATCTCGCTCTCCCACTCACTCTCACATAAATAAATATTACACCACAAATAAACAGACATTACAACACTAAAAAATAAGCGTTACAAACTCATAAATAAACATTACAACATACATAAGCAAACATTACGTTACACCACACAAAAATAAATACGTAAACAATCATTACTTCATTCATAAATAAACATTATATTACACACAAACAAACATTTTATTACACTGAAATATCACTACAAATAAACAAACGTTACAACACTCATAAATAAACATTATTATACTCGTAAACAAACATTATAATATTCATAAATAAACATTACAATACACATAAACAAACATTACACAATGTTGAAATATTACAAAACATAGAGAATAACATAGATCAGAAAATAATGTCATCGTTTATGATTTCTGTAACGTCTTAAAAAAAGAAAAAATGAAAACAAACCATACAAATGGCAAAAACAAATAAAAAAACAAGAAACAGGAAAAAAAATGAACAAGAAAAAAAAGAGAGAAGAAGAACGGGTAGAACTAAAAGAAAAAAAGAAGTCGCATGTGAAAAAATGAAATAAAACTTTGAAGGGAGAGTAGGAAAAAAGATAAGAAAGAAAAACAAAGAAGAAGGTGAGGAAGAGAAGAAGAGCGAGTGAAAGGAGTGAAGACTAAAAAAATGAGAGAAAAAATTAATATTTAATGTTAATATATAACTTATGTAATTTTTTTTTAGACATAACATTTTCCCTAACATTTATATTTCACCAATTAAAGTGTTTTTTTTAAACGAAAAATGGCTTTATTCCATCTTTAAGTTCTTTTTAGTTGTGGTTTAAGGTATTTAATTACAAATTTAAAATGAAGTGTGATTATCTAACATTTTCCTTTTGTGTAATTTTCGGTGGTTTCAACGAAACGGCAAAGTTAATTGTTACATTAAAACCAAGTATGTTATAAGATATATTAATAAAAGTGATGGCATTCATATAAAAAGGCTACATCCGATTGAGCCAGTTGTTAAAATTATCCAAAAGCAACCCAGTGATCCCACTCTCAGCTCACAGTTCAATGTTCAAATTGATACATGGAGCTGGCATGAATTAGATATTTTGCGATTTCTGCATTTTTTTTATGCCACATACAACAACATAATAAATTGAAGCTTAATAATTGCTAGAAGGGAGAATAGTACCACGCGTGAAAGACATGTGAAGCTAAACGAGCTAGTCAAACCATTGGTCAAATAAGATACTATCAAATTTGCTTTCGTATTGTTCTACTTATATGGAAAATGGTCCTAAGAGCATATCTAAGGAGCATCACTACATGTAGAGAAAGAGAAATATTACATGTATAATAAAAATTATACAATAATTATAAATATGAATTTTTATTATGCTTACATTTTTTTATAATAAAACTTATACTTTTATAAAAGAATTATATGCTTATTATTTAAATTTTATCGTACAAATAACATTTTTATTATAAAAGACGATGAGCCCCAAGTTGACTGTAGAAATAAATGGGCCATTATGTTTATGATTGGGGTAAAAGCAGAGCATAGCCATGAAGGGAAGCAAATCCAATCATGAACATGACTAACCAAATGTGTGAATGGCTCGGGGAGGATACTTAGTTGAAACAAAGAAAAACTGGTAGCGTGATTGGGAAAGAGCAGGCATACGCGCGAACTACTACCGAAGAAAAGCAGAAAGAACCAAAGGAGTAGGATAGTTAGGTGTAGAAGCAAAGAAAAGAGATCACAACACTGGTCAACATGACGAGACGCGTATAGTTAGTTTGAATATAGTTGGATTGAATAGGGCATTTTTATTAAATGATTTGATGAACCCATTGTGTTGAATTTCTCGTTTTCTTCAGTCTTATTTTCCCACTGGTCAGTCTTCCCTGAATTTACATTGGTCTTCATGTCATCATATGTGGTCAGTGACACTGACAGTGTTCCCTTCAAAAGAAAAGGTATACATAATACATCCACTTAAATGTCATCGATAATTTGGTGTTTTGATCATTGTGTTGCGTAAAATCTAGCTAATCATAACCATTAGCTAACCATGAATGACTGTGACTATCGCTAATTTAGCAATGTAATGTGAATGTGTTGTATGTTTGTACATTACATGGTAAGCATTGATGTCATAAATATTAAGTACTAAATTGGGAATGTTTATGTGTGAGACATTACGTTGACACACATATTAATCATTGAATGAAGTTTTAATAGAGTTTATGTTTCCAAAGGGTAACGAAGGATGGAATGGGATAGACTGAGATGGTGTGAACAGTGCCTTCCATTTCAGTTTTGCCTTCCGAACACTGGGTGATGAGAAATTGAGAACGGTAGTATCCTCTGCTTGTTGCTCCGCATTGTCATAACAAAGAATGGAAGGAGAAAGGAAGAGAGATGATGAATAGAGAGAGTGTCAAATCTTAATTATCCAACTTGACTCAAATATTGAGAAATTTTAATTATTTTTTATGGATGAGTTTTAGGGAATGGGAATATACCTATTTAATGGGTTCAAAGTTCAAACTACTTGCATAAGAAAACAAATGAGGAAGATCTTCTTGTAACAAATGTACCTTGATGATTTATTGAATCTGACGATGCTCTAACTGCAGGCATTGTTTTCAAACTCGACCTTATATTTTTAGCAATGGGTATCAGATACGGTGCAATGAGGAGCTGACACAAAACAAAAATGTAAATGCTGAGTCCTTGACGCTCCTTGCCATAGGAGTTGTGGGTTTTCGTTCTGAATATTCTACCATCATGCAAACAGAATGATACGTTGGGGAAAGGAAAGCTCAAAGTTTTTCACCCAGAAGATGGACCAGAGTAATGGAAATGCAAGTATGATCAAATATGCTCTGGTGGTCATGTTACGTGCACTATCTGAGCTGCTCAATTTGGCTCACTTAATTTCTTGATGGAGTCCTGGGATTTCCTGATTTTCCGTGTGCCATTTGGTTGCAAAGATCGCATGTATGCAACTAAAAAGTGTCAATTACATGATACTATCTCTTATATTTCTTATTGTTGGACTGGTTTGGCATTGTCATGCCTCATGCACAAAATGAGCACGAAAAGGAAAATAAAATAAAATTGAGACTTGTTCCCTTCCATTTCCAATCTCATCCCCTTGGAAAGCGAATCAGGTGAATTCAACCAAGGGTGTAAAATTACGATACAGGTTGTAATGAGTGATTATTTACTCTTTTCTTGTTCCCGATGCATTCATATGAAGGCTTAAGCTCAAAATAAGCAACAAACAAATATACAGTCAAGGGACAAAAACAATCCATCGGGCCAAATACATTTCGGCATGCAATGCCTCATTAAAATCTACCATGAGAAAACCTCATGAAACAAATCTTAGGTGTGAAAAAAAGAGTACTCAACTACCATAGTTTTAAGGGGGGGAAAAATCAAATATCATTAATTAATAGATAAAGCTAATTTTAAAAAAAATGTTTTTCGTTTCTCTTAATTTATAATGAATTTTCTTTTAAGTGAGGACCTAACTTCTATATGAAATATTAACGTAGGAAAGTAAAATACCATACATATCTATTTTCCACTCCACAACTCCGCGATTGCCACTCACTCCATATTCAAACAATAAAAATGCTCTATGTACACCCCAAAATGATACACCCGTACATACACCCCTCTTTTATACGGTTTTATACGTAATTAATGATGATTATACGTAAAACGTATAATTATACACAACGCGCGCGCCCAACCCTGAACCTCGTTTTCGTCATCGTTTTCACTTATCATCTTCAACCTCTCATCCTTGTTCTGTTACGTTCATCGTCGTCATCGTCATCGTCGTCATTCTCTCATCATCATCGTCCTCTCATCATCATCATCCTTCTCATCCTCTTCATCTTCATCCTCTTATCATGTCAAATTTGATTAAAATGGAATTAAGATGATTAAATGCTAGTTTTCTTTTTAAAATAGATGAAATCTATCTTTAACAATGGTGATAAGGGTCTATGTTACAGAATATGAAATCTAAATAGAGTGCACAACGTAATATTGCAGATTATGATATCAAATTTTTGGTGCACAAACATTTTATGCTGATGTGAACAAACATTTTCTGAACCTGTGCACAAACATTTAGCACTTGTTTACAGCACTGTGATTTTATTCAAACATAACTAAGTTCGCAATCTTTATACATTTTTTAGTGGACAAAGTTTATGAAAATTAGTTCACATACATGTGTACACACACTTTTGTACATTATAATGCATAAATTTTACATCTATGCATGTTACTTAATGTATAGTTAAGTATTTTTATAGATTATGATATCAGATTTTTAGTGCACAAACATTTTCTG
>QANU01107389.1:168157-256340 GCA_003254905.1 Nissolia schottii
TATATATATATATATATATATATTATGTTAATTTTGATCTAACATCTACATACTTGGTAAAAAACATATTCTCACAACACTAATAATATATAAATACTTATATAAGAAATGATTTTTATTTATTTTAAAGCATATAATTAATCATATATATATACACATATAAATAATCAAATATATAATTTTATTATACTCCGATTAAACCTTTAAACTTTCAAACCCTGCCTCGACTGAGTCTATGTCTAATATAATTTGACTGAGTCTATGTCGAATATAATTTTCTTAACCTTGATAGTAATAATTGTTCATCTCCGCCGTCATATTCAATAGTCACAACAACTAATCCATTATTGAATAGAACAAGATAATGTAAATCCGCTATGGTTATTAGATCATGGCTGCTAACACAATGCTAAACAAATTTGAAATTAATATAATGTACTGTATTGTACTAAATAAATTTCACCATACATTAAGGTCGCTTCTTTCTTATAACGTTTCAGGTTTAGTTTTGAGGAGAAAAATACTTATTAAAATAAGCAATTATAATATTTTGAATTGGATTAGTCGATACTATTAGTAATGAAATTTAGATATTAGTGTAAAGAATTAAGAAAAAATCAGCATTGCTAAAAAACTTAATTATGGTATTTTATATAATAAACATAAGATTATGATTTTTTTTTAAAAATAAACTATTGAATTGTGGTATTTTTGTTATAAATGAAAATTAGTAATCATGATATACATAAAAACTCTAAGGGTTAAATATGATTTTAGTTTCTGTAAAATTAAAAAAATTGTATTTGGTCCATGAATATATTTTTGTTAAGAATTAGTGCCTGGAAAAAAATTTGTAACTTTTAGTGGTGCATGTGTCACATTTAACAGTCACGTTAGCACTTATCTCCTTTTAATGTTAGGGACTAAAACCTATTTTATAAAAATTGAGGAACTAGTTTTTAATGAGAAAAATTTTCAAGGACCAAACACAAATTTTTTAATTTTACATGAACTACAAATATATTTAATCTAAATTCTAAAAACATTTGAAATTTAAGGGTTGAGAAGATCCAAAACTTTAAAATCACGATATGACTAAGAATGCTTTCGGATAAGCTTTTAATTTTAAATACTCGACATATGTAGTTAAGCTAACCGTCTAGAGGATGACTCTTACACTCGATGAACTAGAATGAGCAAATTTCAACAAAAATAAAAATAAAAATATTCCATATTACTTTAGTACAAGAAAATACTCAACATACGCGACTTAACCCTCTACGAAAGCTTTATTTTTAAGAATTTTGTTTTATATTTATAAGATAATTATATTAAAAATCATTTTTATTCGTGTGTTTTTTAAGGTTGGATATTATTAGTTTAAATACGAAATGATATTAATTTTTTTTTTTTTACGAAGTTGTATCTAAATAATTTTAATTTTTTATAAAAGTACTTTATAGGTCAATCTAAGTCCAAGCCAATATGCGACCTTCTACGTGATCGCTCAATAACTTGTCAGAGAAGGAGAAGATCGTTATTGGTGTGTTTTATTTTTCCGTACAATCGCATCAATTTTTCATGATACGGAAACGGAAAGATGACCCTTGACCCCACCATACACCCCTTTCCCTTCCCTTCCCTTCCCTTTCCTTTCGTTTCCTTCTCATGCAAGTTCTCCCCCTCTTTCTTAATTAATTAAAAAATACCAATTGTTTTGGGACTAACACCCTATTTAAGAGAATAATAATGCGGAGAAGCGCTGCGCTTTTTGAGTAAACGAAGGAAGACGCAGACTTGACCTTCCTGTTTTGCGCTTCTTTGCTTTCATTGTTGTGACTGTGAGAATTGAGAGAATGGGGAAAGAGAAGGAACACGTGGAAGAGATACGGAGGAGCAAGTTCTCCATCGGAGGCCCACTCAACCCTCTCACGGAGGATCTCCACCAAGCCGTTCGGAATCTCTCCGCCGAACTCTACGCCAAGGACGTTCACTTCCTCATGGAACTCATTCAGGTCATCATCCTATCTCACTTCACACAGACACCTCCCTTGTCATTATTTCTTAGGGATTAGTCTAAGACTGCTTGTTAAACAAGTTACTTGTAGAAATATTTTATTGAAATAGTAAGGGTGTATTTGGTTTATTTTATTTTATGCTTTTAAGATTTTACAAAATAAACAGTCAAATTAATAAAATATTTGTTTTATGTTTTCTCAATATTTTCTCTGCAAAATCCTCAAAACAGAAAACACAAGTGACGAAAACGTTTTGACATACATAATTGCTATTTTACAACGTTTGTTTGAAAGAAAATAAAAAAAAGCATAGTTGATCGAAAGAGTTTTGCAAGTCCAAACACTTAGTATTTTAACTACTAAAATTTGACTAAATTGATCAAAACAATGCTGCAAGTTTGGTTTTTAAGTGAAAACTCTCAGAATCAATTTTGGAGCTCCATAAACGAGAAATATTCACTTCTGGTGGCCTTTAAAATTGATTTTGGTTGTTCTCACCCGAAAATAAAACATATTAGCAATCACAAGCCACACTTTCAAATCTGGACTCAAGTTACAGAGCTAACAGAGCACATGTATGGAATGTTTCAGTTTACCCTTTTAATTATATGTAATTTAATTACAAGAACATGTAAAACTTACTGAAATATCGATAGAAGCTAATTTTCACTTATAATAAAATAAAAAATGTTACATGTACACTCAATTTTATACACTCATACATATACCATTAATAATGCACAAACTTTATTCTCATGAGTGCACAAACATTACAAACTTATAGATGATATTCTCAATTATACTTAATTAAGTGTACAAACATTACATGCATTAAAACACAAACTTTATGTATATAAGTAAAGGGTGTATGTATGGTGTATATTTTTTGGTGTACGTAAACCAGGACTCTAATAAAACATCCATGCTATATGGGTTCATGTATTGAATCATATTGACACTATTATATTGTTTGATTGACTATACTAACTCACATTTTGCTCCCTACAGAATGCAGAAGATAACCAGTATTTTGAAGGAGTGCATCCAACGCTTGACTTCATCATAACATCCAAAGACATTACAGCCACGGGTGCTCCAGCCACTTTACTCATTTTTAATAATGAGAAGGGCTTTTCTAGCAAAAACATTGACTCTATATGTAGCGTGGGACGGTCCACTAAGAAAGGCAACAGAGCTAATGGTTACATAGGGGAGAAAGGTAAGTTCTTGCACCATAATATTTTTCCTGCAATGAAGATGTTAAATCTTGATTATCCAACTTGATTCAACTATTGATAATATTTAATTATTCATGAAAGATAAATTTTTAGGGAGTGGGAATGTATGTCTATTGAATTGGTTCGAACTACTTACTCATAGAAAACGAATTTGATTGTGCTTTAGCAATTGAGGACTTGTGGATTTAATAAGCATGTTGAATTTCATAAGCAGTGCTGCACGTATTAGAAGGACATATTATTAATCTATATAAGGGACAGAACCTCATTCTTCTTCGTAATGTTAAACATATGGAACCATAAGCTGAAAGTTTTATGCATGTATATCTGCATACAAGCATGCACACACATGTAACTACGTATGTATTTTAATCTAGATGAATTCAATAATTCTGAAGATGCACTGAAAGAATCTGTTCTATGATTAAACTGCAGGTATTGGTTTCAAGAGCGTGTTTCTGATCACTGCTCAGCCTTATATCTTTAGCAATGGATATCAGATACGGTTCAATGAGGAGCCTTGTGCACATTGTGGTCTTGGTTATATAGTTCCTGAGTGGGTTGAGGAAAACCCAACCCTTGCTGACATAAAACAAATATATCGCGCTGGCGACACCCTTCCAACCACAACAATTGTGTTACCTCTGAAGCCAGACAAAGTCAAACCAGTGAAACAGCAGCTCTCCAGCATTCATCCAGAAGTTCTGTTATTCCTCTCAAAGATCAAGCGGCTCACAATCAAGGAAGACAATGAGGATCCGAAGCTGAACACAATAAGTTCTGTATCTATTTCGAGCGAAGTAAATTTTGTGACATGCAAAAACATCAATGCTGAGTCCTACACGCTCCATCTCTCAGAAGAGGAGAATGATGACTCCGAAAAGGAATGCAGCTACTACATGTGGAAGCAAAAGTTTCCTGTTAGGCCAGAGAACAGAGTAGACAGGAGAATGGATGTAGATGAGTGGGTTATCACATTGGCCTTTCCAAATCATGAGAGGCTTCAAAGGGGAAAAAGCTTACCTGGAGTCTATGCTTTCCTTCCTACAGAGATGGTTACTAACTTTCCGTTTATAATTCAAGCAGATTTTGTCTTGGTTTCGTCAAGAGAGACAATTCTCTTAGATGATAAGTGGAACCAAGGGATACTTGACTGTATCCCATCCGCTTTCGTGGATGCATTAAAATCGCTTGTTTTGTCAACAAATGATGCTCCAGTGTCTAGCCTGCCTCGGATGTTTCAGTTTCTACCAGTAAATAGCTCTGCTTATGAGGAACTAAATGTTGTGAGGGGTGAAATCAAATCAAAGCTGGTTCAAGAAAATATTGTCCCCATTGAGACATACACAGAGCAGAAGCATTTTTACAAGCCTTGCGATGTTGGCAGGCTATTGCCTTCTTTTTGGGATATTTTGACTGCTGCTCGCAAAGAAGGAGTAACCTTGCACAACCTATCGTCACACGGTAGATACATTCTGAGTTCTTGGTTTGACAGAGCCAAGTATGATGATATACTTAATTTCTTAGGAGTCAAACCAGTCAACAATGAATGGTATGCGAAGTGCATCCAGAGTTCTAATCTTGTGGAGGGAGTGTCAGAATATGTCTATCTGGAACTTCTGCTGTTTGTTGCTACTCACTGGGGGTCCAGATTTCGTGGCTCCAGCATGGTGAACATACCACTGATTAAATATGTTTGTTCTGATGGGAGACTGTCCTATTTCAGTCTCACCGAATGCACACAGCACCACGGCCAGAAGACTGTTTTGCTAGCTAATCAAAATCATTCTCATCTTATCTCATGGCTAATTGATTGGAACAAGGAATTTAGATGTGCATCCAATCGTTACTTTATGCCTGAAAGCACACAACTAGCGATCTGGGCATTTCCTAAGAGACAGGCCTTGTTGGAATGGCTAGGCAACGAAGTCAATGTATCTACTTTGAATGTGTATGATTTTGCCGATCTTGTTAGCAAATCTATCAAGAGCAGTCGCTTGCTTGTCATTACATATGCACACTTCTTGTACCATTCTTTTTCGAAGGGTTATTTGACACCTCGTGAGGTTGGTGGCCTGTGTGGTTCTATGCCTCTTGTCGACAGTTATGGACATGTGACGACAACAAGAAGGGCCGGGGTTGTGGTTCCTGCGAATGAGAGTAAATGGACAGCATTGACTGTTTCTAATCCATGGAGGGATGAAGGCTATGTTGAGTTGGGTAAAGAATACTTGGAGCCTCGTCGTTGTGCAGGCCAATCTACAAGCCAGAATGAGCTCCTACATTTCCTTGGAAACCATGCTGGAGCTTCTGATGTACCTGATATACCTGCTCCAGAAGCTGGGATTTCTGGGGTACACACACCACTTACCAAGAAAAATGCTTTCTTGCTCTTGGATTGGATTCATAATCTGAAGTTCAAGGGAATGAGTCTTCCCAACCGGTTCTTGAAATGCATAAGGGAAGGGAGCTGGCTTAAAGTCACAGTGAGCGGACATAGGCCACCTTCACAGTCATTCTTAATTGGCTCTAAGCTGGGCAACATTATGCAGAGTGCGTCTATTCTCGTTGACATTCCTCTGGTTGATCAGTGTTATTATGGGGACAGAATATTGGAGTACAAGGAAGAATTGAAAACAGCTGGAGTGATGTTCAGCTATGAGGAAGCGTGTGAATTTGTCGGGAAAGAACTCATGTCTCGTGCAGCTTCGTTCACTTTAAGTAAAGGTCATGTGCTTCTGATTCTCAAGTTTATTCAGTACCTGAGGAAAAGTCTGGTTCCTGCGGATCAATTTGTGAACAGCATTAAAGGGGGAAATTGGCTGAAGACATCACGCGGTTACAGGTCTCCCGTTGGTTCTGTTCTGCACGATTCCGCATGGCGAACTGCATCCCAAATTAGTGATATCCCTTTCATTGACGACGCTTACTATGGTGGAGAAATATATCATTACAAAGAGGAGCTTCAGTTGCTAGGTGTTGCAGTTGAATTTCGTGCAAGTTACCAACTTGTTATTGAGCACTTAAAATCAGCGCCATATTTGAATTCTTTGACGGCTGAGGCTGTTGTGTTGATACTGCAACTTATACGTCTTGCGGATGACTCTGCCAAACTTGTTAATGCACTGAAAGCCGCCAAGTGTCTTAAGACGAATGATGGTTTCAAAACTCCCCGTGAATGTTTCTTACCTGACCCTGCATGGGGCTGCATTCTTCATGTGTTCGCTGGTTTCCCAGTGATTGATCATGAATTCTATGGAGACAAGATTTTCACCTATGGAAAAGAGCTGAAGCAAACAGGAGTTGTGGTTGATTTTGAGGGGGCGGTCAACGCATTTGCTCTTGTTTTCAAGCACAAGGCATCGCAAACTTGTTTTATGAAACATCATGTTGAGTCATTTCTCTCATGCTGCAGGCGCTTGAAAGAATCCAATTACGAGTTTCCTTCAGGTTTCTTACAAATCTTGCATTCTTCCAAGTGGTTGCGAACGCGGGTTGGTGATTATAGGTCGCCTGGAGGTTGTATTTTGTTTGGCCCAGCTTGGGAGTCTCTCTCGCCAATCACTCGTCTCCCTTTTGTTGATGACAGTGACAGTTGCTATGGCAGTGGGATACATGAGTACAAGGAAGAGCTGAAGAGTATGGGAGTTATTACTGAGTTGGAACTTGGTGTGGTGTTTGTCACTACCTGTCTAAGGTTTCCTTCGGATCCTTCCGCCATAACTCGTGAGAATGTGCTTTCATTGCTGGAATGCATTCGGTTATTGCTTCAGCAAGGTCATTCTTTCGAAGGCGACTTCAAAAAAGGCTTGTCTAAACGCTGGTTGAAGACCCATGCTGGTTTTAGGGCTCCGGACAAATGTTTACTGTTTGGTCCTAAGTGGAGTTCATTCCTAAAGCCAATGGATGGACCTTTCATCGATGACAACTTTTATGGACCTAAAATTTCCTCCTACAGTAAAGAACTCCGCGCGATTGGAGTTGTTGATGATGATGATGATGAGAAAGGGTCCTCATTGATTGCCAATCACCTGGATTTGCATTCTAACTATTCTACCATTGTACAAATATACAGGTGCTTGAATAAATATAATTGGAAACCAGAAAACAAAGCCAAATGGGTTTGGATTCCTAAAGGAGATGATAATGGAGAGTGGGTCACTCCTGAAGAATGTGTCAATCACGACAAGGATGATCTATTTGGTTCTCGGATACATGTCCTGGAAAAGCATTATGACAAAAAGTTGCTTTCTTTCTTCTCCTTAGCTATGGATGTCAGAAGCAAGCCCTCCCTTGTTGATTATATTGAGCTATGGAAGGAATGGGAGAGCTCTGTGGAACAACTGTCACAGGATAAATGCTGTAAGTTCTGGACTTTTGTTTTGCAAAACAGAAGCAACAAGTCAGAGAAAAGTCTTGCTGAGAGTTTGATGAAACTACCCGCTACATCAGGCTCTGATCCAATATTACTGTCAGACAAGCGCGACGTTTTTGTTGCTGATAACCTTCATTTGAAGAATCTTTTCGAGCAGGAAGGAGTATTTGTCTGGTATCCTAAGCCGAGCTTGGCATCATTGCACAGGTCTGAATTATTAGACTTGTACAAGAAAATTGGTGTTCGCACTATATCCGAGTCTGTGAACATGGAAGAATCATCCTTAGTAGATGATGGAAAGTTCACCCGAATGGAACCAAAGAATATTTTCATTGGAAAGGGGTTGATTAAACTTATTCTTGGCTTTCTTGCTTGTTCTAGCCTCAAAATGGAAGCAGAGAAGAGGCGCGAAGCTGTCCAAGGTCTTCTTGACCTGACTGTATTTGAGACGATGGAACCAGTCACTGTTAGCTATAGTTTGTCACTGTCAACGGGGGACATCATTTCTAAGAAAGCAAACAGGATGATACGTTGGGAAAGGGAAAGCTCAAAGTTTTACACCCAGAAGATGGACTGGAGTAGTGGAAATGCAAGTAGGATCAAATATGCTACTTACTTCTCAGAAGCAATCTCTGTGGGTGTACTGTCTGAGAATGTTGATCATGTAGTTGCGCTATCCGAGCTGATCAAATTGGCTTTCCTGCTGAAGTTTAATGAAGAAGCAGTTGATTTCTTGATGGAATCCAAGGATTTGCAGATTTTTTGGGAGGATGAGGAGTTCCTCAGTTCTGCCTTCCCAGTTGACTAGGTCTGATTCCCTGAACTCAAAGTTTTAGTTTGGAGTTTACTCAAACCTTTTACTGTTCTGCATGTTCCTTCTTTTTTGTGTCCTTGCTAGTGGTGTGATTTTTCCTGTGTTTCTTCTAGAGCTGGAAATAAGTTGTCTAGATTTTTATCTTTTATACTACAGAGGTCTTGTGTGTTTTATTCTGGAAAGTTTAGACTTTATATATTATGCAGGCCTAGTATTCTTTTAGTGTTTTAATATTTGAGTATTTAAACATGGCTGGCTTGTGTCTGCATTTGCAGCAGTGCCATCTTCCACAATTTCATAGTGGATGTTTGGCTTGGTACCATGAGCTGCCGTCAACAACAATTCATAAGACTGGTGCTGGGTCCTTTAGCGTTACAAATTTTGTTTTTTTTGTGTCTTTCAGGTCCAGTCCAGGTTTGAGGTTTGATATTAAGCAACTTCCTGAGCAGATTGATGCCTCCACCTACAGTATGCACTTTATTAGTCATTATTTTGCTTTCGTGTATTGGTTACTCTAGATTTTCGGTGTTGTGCTTGCTTAGATACTTTGCTTTTGCACAACAAGATCAGTCAATGGCATGCTTTTCTAGTATTGTTAATTTGATGGGCTTCATCAGTCGTAAATGTGAATTTTCTGATAAAATAATATAAGCATTTTGCTGATGGTTTTTTTTTCCCTGAGACCTAGAATTTATGATTGGGCATTGGATTTCTCTGAATTGTTTTTCTGTTCAATGCAACCACTTATGTGTCCATTAAGGATTTATAGTTGAATTGCTATCTGATTTTAAAGATGTTTTTCATTCTTTCAAATATAGTGAAGGCTGCTTGAGAAAGGTCGTTGTGGAAATGTGTTTTTGCCCCATGTGGTCTATTGTATTTGTTAGTTCTTCATAGGGAGATGTAGCCTTTTAAATTGAAGCCCTAGCTTGATCTTAAACATTATGCGTGGTTGCTATTATCACTCATTTTTCCAAAGTGGAGCTGATGTAAATAGAAAATGTGGAGGGAAGTTTTTCCCGCATGGAAATCTTTAGACAATGACTATGGATTAGGGGGCATCATTACCTTGATGAAAAGTTTATGTACAAAATTCTTTCGTTCTCTCTTCAACACTCATAAACCTCATGTTATCTTTGAGTTTTATTCACCAATGCTACACTCTGGAGCATAAAAAATTGTTTCTGCTTATTTTTTGGCCATTCTTCGACAGTCACATACTCACATCATGAACATTACTCACTCAAAATGATTAAACTATAAAACAATTTTTTTTTTGTTTACTTTTTCTTTAGTTAGAGAGAATACTTTCTGAAACATAAACCTCTAAAGTAAGTTGGTTTCTGGTGTTGGGTGCTGATACTGCCAGGTTTTTGATGGGGTCTCATTGACAATGTTTTTTGCAGTGCCATCATGAAAAGGTTTAGGGGTAATGCTTTGATTGGATGGGTTGAACTAGCTCTTACGGATATATTCAGCTATGCAAGGCTCTTGGATTTTGCAGTATCCCAGCATCACGGCTTATGAAGTGGTTGTGGTTGTGTTTTTGTTTTTTTTTGTTTTTAATGAATTTACATTTAAAATATTGTGAGGTTGGTATTTTAGTTATTTAGTTTTCCTTGGATGTGCCATGATTGTTGCGCATCAGTTAGACATCGTTTATGTGTGTGGTTGTAAGCTACCTACTGATAAAATATTGCTGTTTGACTTGTGGATCCTACTAATGATTATGATGTTTTTAATCTCTTGATCTTTTTTCAAATTTTGTAGTATGAATGAATCTTTGAGCTTCAGCGCATGAAACTCAGCAATACGATACTGCTTGATCTTCATTTAGATGCTCTAAGAGGTGAAGACGTAGCAATAAACAGTTTACAATGTTGTCGACCTTTGCCAACTCAATTTGTTTGGCATTAAGACATCATTCTTGCATAAACTATAAACTATGATCTGAATACATCTAACTGATGCCATATATATATATATATATATATATATATATATGATAATATGAGCAGTAGACAGAATAACTGGCCTATATGAAAATATGTGAGCAGAGAAAAATAATTTACATAAAGGCTAGAATCAGTAACTCACAAGGCTTTTTGTTTTACACACTGAACAAAGACAATCTGTTTGTGGTTTATCTCTGATTCATGGGATCAAAAGATGAGAATACAAGTTAAAAAAAATAAAAAAATAAATTTAAGCAGGCCCTAGAAAGGCACATATATAGAAAAAGAAAAAGAAAGATGAAATAGAGTATATAGGTTGTCTTCATTCTTTCTAACACCTAGTGTCATGATAATCAATTTCTCGATTTTGCAGCAATTAGGCGTCTTCTCTCATCGCCAGTGCAGGAACACATTGGGTAGTAGCATGACTTAACCTTGAGTAGGCTCCTCACAGCCCCAAATTTCCTTTTGCTTCCTCTTCTTCTTTTTGTAATTGGTTCAATTTCAGCAACCGGAACCTAATGATAAAGAGAACAGAATTAGGATAATTCTTCTAACTCTATCTAAGCTTTTGGATAAATCATGGAAGAGAAATGAAACTAGAAAATGCACCTCTAAATTCACTGAGTTCTCTGCCTCTGATATAGTGCTTAGCACACTGTCAACGCTGCGAGATTTCTGGTGCGCTGCAGGGATTTGGTTCTTACCTGCATTTGACAAAATCACTTGTTAAATTTGGCGGGAAATAAAAACAACATCGGTGTTGCCTTTTATGATGGCGGTACTCACGCGCTTCCTCTTGTTTGTTGTCAGCCTCAATGCAATATATTCTGAAGCTTGGAGATCCAGGGAAAAATTTGCCGAATTCTTCATCGTCGTCGTCGTCGTCCTCGTCATCAACATCGCTTTTTGCATCTACAAATTGCTCATTATCTGTGTTTGGCTCTGTAGTCTCTCCTCCCTCTGTTTCAGCCTTGGCATCTAGATGAATCACCTTTTCTTGTTCATCGCGGTGGTCATTGCGTTTGTTTTCCTTCTCTTTCGCCTCCTCAGCTTCGCTTTCAAAGTTTGGCATAGGAACCACTCTGGAAAGCTTTTCTGTTGGTGTTATCGCCGAAACCTTTTCCGCCGCCTCGGTGGTTGTTTTGGTTACAGGGCATGCTCCTTGACAAGAAGATTGAGAGTTGCTGTCATCTTCCTCAGCATCCTTTATTAACAGCTGCTTCTTGGAGAGGGTGCCCTCTACTTTCACCACGCTCCTACCCTTCCTCAGCTCCTCGAACCGGCGAAAAAACCTTTTCGCCGGTACCGGTACTGCCGCTCCTTCGGCCGCATTCGGCCTAGAATTTCCACCCCCCATTATAGACATGGTGCCCCCCATTGCAGACAGTCAAAAACAAAGTGTATCTGCAATGTCAAAACTCTCTAGTTGAAGAAGAAGATGATAGAAATGAAAGTGAGTTTTAAGGGGTTTGGTGTGTTAGTTAAAACAACCAGAAAAGGGTCTTGTACAGTCTGTGTTAACCGTTATTGCCTCTCATTAATAGTAAAAAAAAAAAAGAAGCTCATTTTTGAGTTTTATCGGATTTCAACAGAACAAACACAAAAACCCTCTCCTGAATTTAACCAACTTTGCACTTTTGGTTGTGTTTTGTAACAATCTCTTAAATTGTTTGAACATGGAAAATGTCAACATGGGATAGGGATCAACGTCTGACTTTGACAGATTGGAACGTGTTGATGACTATCTTAGTAACATGCAAACGATGCAGAGCCTCAAACTGCGTTATGCCACCTATTCATTTTCTCTAAATGAGGCTTTGTATCTTTGACTCCTTACCACAAAAATAGTGTGATAAGTTCGTTTTGTTAGTTTTAGTCAACAGAATGTGACTCTTAGCAAGTTAATATAGGTAAAATTTAGGGCAATGCTGCATTTTAAGGGCTAACTTTCCTCCTTTTTTTTTTCTTTCTATTTTGCTAAAATAAAATAAATTGAAATATTTTGAATGATTACACGGATTCCTATTATGGAAATGGCAGTTGAGAGTCAAACACACGAAAATCCTAACATTAGGAAATTTGATGCCATCCATTTTCTCAACCGGCTGGTTATCTAATTTAAAATATGTTGTTCCCTTTTAGTTCAGAAATTAGAAAATTGAAAATGTGAGATGAAATGCAAATTACCAAATAGTTATTAGTAATCTTACTAATTAAAATTATGGGATAATCATCAGGGATACCGGAGTAATGCTCATTAGCTTTAAATAGAAGAAAGCAGTAAGTTCAAATTATATTTACTTATTTTCTTAAAATAACTTAGATACAATTTTGTGAATCTAAAGAATTTGAATTAGTTTAGAATCTTAGATCATAAATTATAATTTTAGGTTTAATTTTTTTAAAAGAGATTTGTGATTCAAGATATTAAATTGATGAAAATAGTAATAAAATAATTTTTTTAAACTTGTTTATCCATAAAACAATAAACTAAAACTTGAAAATATATATATGTACTAAATATAATATTTTATAAAGATAATAATAAATTAGTATATATTTTACGTAGATATATACAACAGATTCATTTCATTTCTATGTAAGCGTGCATCTCTATACTCACACTTTTACGTTAATACGTGATCTCTATACATTTTATAGGGTTAAAAACGAAAAATTCTCTTATCCCTGGTGTAAAAAGAAAAGAAAAAGAAAGAAAGAAACAAAAAGATATATTTCTCTTTTCTCTTCAACATGGGAAGAAAATGCAATTCGTGGTCTCAATGCATGGTTATCGTTGAAAGACAATAACATGATGGTGCCAATTCGAGTGCAGGTTGAGTTGTTGACCATTGGCAGTGTATACTACTACTTAAATTACTATTGAGCTTATAATTCAAATTCAAATTGAAATTGAAATTACTACTAAAATCAAGAACATAAGCTTAATTATTATTTTCAAGATTAGGGTAGGAATCAAACAAGCATGGGATACATCCACGTACTATAACACGGTTGAGCGTTGAATAGGATGGTATCCTCTATTTCCCCTCAACGGATGCATGCATCCATGCACGCACGCACGCACGCGTGGCTGAGTTACACATTTTTACAAACAATATTAATAGTCGGCATAACCACCACCGCCACTTGTCTCTTCATGGTCTGAAGCATTATACGAAGAAGACACTTCCATGTAATTAACGTTACTAGAACTTGAACATGATGACGATGTTGATGAATGTTGCTGAGTATTGTTGTTGTTGTTGTTTACCATCATAAAATTGAACAATCTTGGAAGTGCCCGAACTCCTGTTGTATTGTTATGCATTTGATGAGTGCTGCTCCCATCACTTTCTACACTTGTTTTCTTCATCAACAAGCGACATAGAACCCAATCTCCTATCTCGTTCACGTAGTTCTGAAAAACCCAAAAAACATATTTCTCTTTTATTATTGCATGACAACACACCAAAAATCATTGACGAAGCATTAATTAATTATTAATTACCTGGGTTGAGTCGCAACCACTAGGTTCCACATTGGCAAGGCGATATTCGTGCAAGACCCAGTTAGTTCTACACCCATTTGGAGATTTGCCTTCATAAAACACCAGCGTTTTTCTTATCCCCACAATACCATCACACGTCGGAGATGAAATCTTCTTGTCTGATCCTGTTGCCTTCCAATACCCAGATTTTGTGGTTCTGTTCATGCGGCTACCGTTTCTATACTTTGCTTCCTTGGAGCTGAAGAAATACCTCTCTTCACAATTTCCTTAAAAAACACACATCGATATGCAACAAGCTTGGTTTATACTAAGCACAACAATATTGTATCCTATCTTTCATTCACACTTCAGCGTCTCATTTTTCAGCCAGCCATTGTGAGTTATTATATTTCTCACTTTTTTTTAAAAAAATTTATTTTAACTACGTACATTCTTAATACAAGAACAGATAGATTTTAAAGTGTGTAAATGATATATATTCAGTGTCTTGTACGAGAGACTTTAATTTGAGGGAGTGAGTACGAGACTCTAATCACCTTTTTTATATAACAACACATAATTAAATGCATGATAGTGTCGGTATACATAAAATTAATATTTGTTTTTGTTGCAGCGGCTTAAGGTAGTAATCTAGTACATGAGAAATAATTAATGCATGATGATTAATTCTTGTTGACATTATAAAAAGAGAAAGAAAAAGGGTTGAGAAACGAAGAGATATTATGCACCTGGGAGATCCCAAGGATCATAGTTGCAGACATTGATCTCAGGGATGATGGAAGCAGGCAAGGGGCAAGAGAAGACCTTACACTTCAAGTACCGAAACACAAGCTCTTCATCTGTTGGCTGGAACCGGAATCCAGGCGGCAATCTGCTCACTCCATTCTTCACAAAATTCAACTTTTCCATACGCTGTTAATTAATTAAACCCTTCTTCACTTGAAACAAATGACAACTTGGACTCTTCGACCAAACTCAAAATGAGGACAGGTGCATCAATGAATTAGGCTATGGTATTTATAGAGTGCATAGGGAAGAAGAATGCTTAGCAGACAAAGTTTGATCTGTTTTGACAATCAACTTAATTAACATTTTTCTTTTCTTATTAGGGGGTCTTAAAGATCTTTTTCTTTGCCTTTTCTCATGCCTAACCTTTTTTTATGATAAAGTGATCATGTATCACGTCAGTTTTTGTTTTTATTTTTAAATAGAAATAATGCATACTATATATACAGAATCTCAACTAAATATGTTAATTGAATTTCTTTTCAAAGTTGTAGTGTTAATCTTTCTTTGGTTATTTCGTTGCGTTTTGTTTTTATATATAGCACTTGAGCGTTGCCTCATATGATCTTTATATAAGATCAGCAACTATGTCTTAACAAGGGCAGTATATATGGCATTTAAGAACCAAATACTAGTTTGAAATTTGTTTATCTAAAGTTGAACAGACTGTTGACAATTTTTAACTCAGGTCGTTGGATTTTTTTTTCTTAATAAATAAACAAGCTTTTCTAAAATATTATTAAAGGGTGAACATATGAACGACGAGAAGGTTACTGTTGTGTAAGTTTGAGGTTATGAATTCAAATTCAAGAAATTTTCTTATTTTGTATAAAAGAAATAAAGTTGCATATATTTATCCTCCTCAATTTCATACTTCACTAGCTAGGTAAGAGTATTGTACATTGAGCTATCATTATTTTTTCTTTTAAAAAATTGGGATTGTTAGGCCGCCCAAATTACATTCCTTCACTCAAATCTATATCTATTTTATAATTGTCTAACGTGTGATGCACTTTACAGCCACACTCTTAAAATGTGACAAGATGCAGTTAGTGTTTAACCACATTTCTGAATATGTTAAGCAATACTTCTTTTATGTGATAGTAATACTTGCATTTAGCCAGTTTTTAAAAATGCGGTTAAATGGAAAATGCACCCCACACTTTACTTAACAAGGTGCACATCAGAGAAAGTCTATTTTAAATCCCGTACATCTTTTGCCATCTATTTTGCAACAGAAATCGAATATTTTCAAACGGTGAGAGATTTTTATGAGTTAAGACACTTTAACTCAACATTGATAGATTTTTATATGGTCATGCAGCGTTAATCAATCAATTATAATTTTTATAAAATTCATTTATTTTTGACTGGAGAGTGAAGAGCCTCACCCAAGGGGATGCAACGTTGATTTTATAGCAAAGTCTTGCATGTGATTCTGATGTTTGCCGCATTCTCATTGCTACCTGAGAATGACTCAGCTCAGTCTTTGTTTTTTCCACGTGGGATTGCAAAGTTTTGTAAATGATAATTAATCAATAACTAACTAACCCATTATCCTTCAATTGCATTTTTTAACTTTTCTAAATTTACGGTGTTTAAAGTTTTCCTAGTGGATTTTTCATATAAATTGACTATGATATCAAGATAATGTAGCCTTTTGCTCCGCCTCCTTCTTCTTTTTTTTTTTGTCCCTTAATAATTTTAATTATTTGATCGATGGATAGATGAGTCAGACTCACTTTATGTCTGCACTGCAGCATTCTAAAGACGAACCTTCTTTTTTTCTTTAGTAGTTTTCTTTACCCACCAGTTAGTTCCGCTATGTTTAATTTTAGTTTGTTGTTTGTAAAGTTTGCACTTGAATTTAATTGGAAGAAGCAAAAGAAATAAAGGGAAATAATTGAGTATTCATTTGTTTGTCCAATTCAATATCAAGAAGAGAGCTATTGGACAAGAATGGATGATACGATGTCCAGGGATAAATTATATCATTTTTCAATTTTGTTACTTAAACATATGAAAATATGTTTATATCTTGTAAATAATTATACATCATGAGACTCACTTTTCACAACAAAGTGGGTCTAATGATGTGTTTTGAGATAGGTGACAAGATGTAAACAATTTTTCATATGTTCAAGAAGTAGTTTTCATAATTTTTTGTGTATACATATTGTTGGACAATAAGTCTAAGAATGTGAATACAATAAGAACAACTCACAATAAAGTGAACCCTATAATGTGTTGTGAAAAGAATGATGAAGGATGTAAATACAATTTTACATATTTAATGAACGGTTTTCATAATTTTTTTTGGATGTGCTGGACAATAAATCTAATATATGAATATAAAAAATATGACTCACATCAAAAAATCATATATTCCAAAAGAAATGACAATTGCCAAAAATTAAACTTTTAACTTTTTAATTAAAAATCATCTTTTTCATAAATTTAAGTTGTTCAACAAAATCAATTAAATAATTTTATATGTCTTCTCACAGTTCGCCAAGTAAAAGGAAAATCAATAGGCTCATGGTTTCGTTAAAAGCAAAACCACTTATCAAACATGCACGTAGTCAACTAACTAGGATATACTGGGGCTTTCCTGTTGTACCCCAACATTAAAGAAAGGATTGGTACTTTCCTTCACCAAGAAGATGTTGATTTAAAGCGCTTTACTTTTTCCCCACACACAAAAAAAANAAAAACCAGATTTTGAAAGATTCACTCACTTACTATAAAATTAAAAAGAAAATAAAAGGGTCCATATTTGAATCCCCTTGCTTAAGACTGCGGCAAAAGAAGTTGCTCTTCCTAGGTGTAATACTAACAACTATTCTTTGAACGAGTGTCTTTGTAGTTCTTCTAACTTTCTACACATGGGACTCAACTCTCCTTACATTCTTTCTTTTTCTTCTTCTTCTTCTTCTTTTTTAAATTAAGCCTCTTTTTATAGTTTATGATGCATCTAAATTGTCCTTAATTTCCATTTTATTTTAACTAGGGGTTTCCCATCCAATATTTATGTGTGTGGAGCCTCCCCTATCAATCATGTGTTGTAATCTTTTCATTGATGCACTATTTTTCAATGCTCATTAATTCTATGCCCAAAGTGAGCTGCGCTTTTTGCTTACCAAGAAAAACAGCAGAAAAAAGCAAACTATGCTTAACGCATAAGAAACTCTGTCTTTGCCTCAGTGGTTTTTCATCTCGGGATCACTTGCAATTAATTTGTCACCGTAGCATACACGGCTTAATTTTGAGAATTTAACTCATTTACATAAAGAAATTAATCTGAGATTTTTTTTTCTTTCTTGAGCCTAGGAATAAAATACTCACGGTACTTTCTTTTTCTTTTTCATTCACAAAACAGAAATAAGATATGTTATATTAGGAGAAGAATGATTGATTATTCGATTTCGCCTCTAACTATAGAATGCAACCCCCAGAACGTGTTTAGAAAAAGAAACTTGTATGTTTTATTCATTTGAAATATTTAGAGGTGTCGAACAAGATTCAAAATCAAGATCTTACTTGTAAAGATCAAATAAAAATACATGTATATGGTAACATTTAGTATAATATTTCTTAAATAAAGTTGCACTTATATACAATATAAATCATAAATGTATATTAGAATATGCAAAAATAAATTAGAACTAAAGACAACTTTCTACTTGTGATTTTTTGTTTGTCTCAATGAAATCACTAACATTCAGACTTTATAACTTAGTCCAACCGGTCTTGGTTTTGGAAGACAGCACAGATCTCACAATGAGGTTTTTTCCTTTGATAGAGTTAAGCAAGTTAATTGGCGGATCAAATAATTTATTTTTTTTTTTAAAATAACCTATCTATTTTACAATAATAAAATCTTGTATATATATATTTTCTATATTTTGGGCCAGGGAAAGGAAAAGAATGAACTCGGAGCTTTTCAACTCTTTTTATCGCTGGGTCATGGTTTACTCATTTTAACTTGTCTCAAAAGAACTTGGACCTTTCCAAAGGTGTGTCGGCCCATGTTGACGCAATTCATTGGACCTGGGCTTTCAATGGGCCTTCATACTTGGGCCGCCTTCCTGTCGTTTTGGTGGATTTCACTTTTCAGGCATTTTAGCGTCGTTTTGCAACGAACTCTGTAAAGGTGATCAGGGTTTTTCTAAGGTTTTGTTGAAGATTCCATAGCCTGATCCTCTCTCCAATCTAGATGGATTTTTCAAAGCTCGATTCATTGTCTCTTTGTTCATGTGATTACGTTGAAGCAAGCAAAGAACAGAGTGAAGGTTGAGCTATGGTGTGTGTTAGGTGTTGTGTTAAATTCATTTGAATTCTAAATTCCGATAACTTCGTTTCTTTTATGCAATTATTTTAGGGTCTTTGAGAGAAGTGAAATTTTACTTTATTTTTTGTCAGTATCTTGTTACTGTGTTTTACCCCTTTCCTGCTTATCGCATAAAAATGATTTGAGAAGAACATACCTAACTTTGTTTTGGATTTACAATATTTATGGCTAAAGGTTTGGAATTTTGGCAAGTGCTTAGCTCGAGTTTAGGATTTAGGAATGTAAATTGTCTTTACAAGTTGTATCATGCTCTCTTATACTGCTGCATTTGGAGAAGAACATGCTTGTTATTACTTTGAGGTTAAAGTTGATGCTTCAAGATGAACTAAGATTCTATGAATGCATTATTTTTCTTTTGATGAAGATTACATTGATATGATCTTACAGTTTTACTGTATAAAGAAGTAAAAAATGTTGTTCCCATTGCCTTTGTGAAGTGGTTAACTTTCACTTTGTTCTCTAAATGCAGCAACAAGAGCAAATGGCCATGGTTAATGAAATGGTGTCAAAGCTGACGAGTGTATGTTGGGACAAATGCATTACTGGTACGACCGGGAGTAAGTTGAGTTCCAGTGAATCCACTTGTCTTTCAAACTGTGCACATCGTTATCTTGAGATGAGCGTCCTTATTATGAAAAAGTATCAAAGCATGCAATGAAGATCAGGGGCAAGCAATGTGCTTCCATAGTTGATACGTGTAGTCTTAGATTACTCTTTTGCCTGATTATCAATTTTATTATTTAACTGTTTGGGAATTTTGGGAATTAGTTTTTATCTTCTCAAATTTTTGGCATGCCTGAAATTTAGAGGAAAATAATAGAGCTTTTGTATGCTATTCTTACTTTTAACAGATTACAATTATCATCGTTTGCAATCTTCTGCTTTCCCATTGTAACCACCACAGAACTCCCATGGCATTCAAACTCTCGCCAAGTTTGGGACAATGGGTTGTAGTCATGTTCATTATGGCACTGGATTGTTACAAGGTGAGGCAGGTGGAAACTCAGCAACACTTCGGGAGAGGCCAAGAATGAAAATAACTGTTAAGAGGCCAAGAATGAAAATAACTGTTAAGAGGCCAAGATTACAATTTTTTTGTACATATCTACCATTGAGAATTGACTTTTTGCTGATAAAATCCTGCAATCGTGTTCAAAACCTCTAATTGTCTACCGTAGCAGACAGGAGTATTCATAGATTGGGTTGACCTTTATCCGAACCTGGCTCTATATTTAGATTGGGTTAATTTTGAGGATTTAGACTTGATCCTAAATCTAATAGACTCAATCATCTTTAGGCTGAGTTTGGACCGGGCCAAAGCTATCTCAAACTTTAAAATAAAAAATAACATCCATTAAAAAATAAAGTTAAAAAAATTGCAAACTAATCATTATATTTTCTAACTAAATACTCATTAATTTCAAACATTACAACAAAATGACATAAAATTTATAATCTTAGCATTCGCATTCAAAATTTCATAGTTTTAGTGGAACATAAACAACCAAAAAAGCAATAAGTGCATTACAATAGATTTCTACACACTAAAGTAGACATAGTTTAATTGCAATACACACCAAAATGGACAGAGTTTAAGAAATAGATATCAAAATAGACATGGTTTAACTATAATAGACATCAAAATAGACATGGGTTATGGGATGAGAATGAAAGAAAATAAGAAATGCATAGTATAGTAATGTATGCGGGTCAGACCTGGTGACCTAAGACTAAACTCTAACCCGATATGAATTAAAATCGAGTTTTTTTTAAAGTTGTTTAAAATTGGGTTTAATTAAAATCGGACCCAATTCGACCCGAATACTTCGACCCAGTTTGGATTAGTAGGTCGGACCAGGTTATGAACACCCCTAGTAGCAGAATAGAATAACCTTCAAAACAAACTTCTTTTACTGTTGAAAAATAATAACTATGCAAAACTTTAAACATATCAATAAATTTTTATTTTTGTATAGTTTTCTGATGAATCAATTTTGCTTTAATGTATAATATACTTTATTATTACTTTATGATACTTATATAAACTGGGCCCTATTTTTTTGTCATCAAATTGGGCTTATTTGACTGTGATTGTTTGAAGGATAAGTTGGCCCGCATCAAATGCTATACCGGATGCTACCAGAAAACAGTGGTATACTGGAGTAAGCGAGCCCAATAGATTCATTGGCCAGTCAACAGGCAAGAGGAAGACAGTAAAGTTAACAAAACGTATGAATAATAATAACAATAATGCAAGTGATGTAAGCAAGTACATGATCACCATAGGTAGAGTCCAGGATTTAGCTTGGGCAGGATGGGTATTGGCTTTTCATGATTCAAAATTTGCTTCACCAAGTGGAATTGTTACACTGTTCTTTGTAAATTGGGCTAAAATTTTGAAATATTTTGGCTTGAATGATTGAGTAAAAGACTTACGAGTAACAGGGAAATGGTTCTTTATGCGACAATAGGCAAAAACGTGTTCATATTCTGTATATCACGTACCCATTAGTATTCACTTCATTAACATTTGTAGTGAACATATATATTGATATGGTACTGTGCACCTCAAGATAGAATTCCTTTTTGTTGCCATGTTGCATACTTGCATGTAAAGTGAATCAGATACTTGATGATATCTCTGTTTCATGCGATTGTCATATGTGAATTGATAGCTTGCTTGTAATGTGTGGTGGAAACCTGTTTTAATACTCATTAGTATACTTTACTAGTTTACTGAGGCAGTCCAATTACAGCAAGTATCACACATTTGTTGTTGTTTTTCAGGTTACGGAGAATGGTAAACAAGAACGATATATGAATAACATCTGGAGTATTTTGCTTCTTGTAATTGTAATACCATATATGTAATAAAGTGCAGGCATAAAGGTATCCATGTTCAAATTATTATTCTCAATTATAAGAAAAGTTGTCTATTCCCAATGAGTTTGAATAGAGTCATAAAGGTAATCATAGGAATACTTCATAGTTCCACATTGGTTAGATCACAAACCTTTTAAGTGTTTATATATCTTTAGTAGTTGTTGTATTGATAAAAAGAGTTGAGAAGGGAGTTGGGCTCGCGCGTATGAGTTCAAGTCATTCAGGCTCTTTGAAATGTAAATCGGTGAATTCCCCCCGCGCATAACAAAAAGCATCTCGGGTTTTTCAAACTTATTTTTTTCAGCTTACCTGAGCAAACATGTTTTTTTGGACTTTTTGCATCTTACCTGGGTAACCCAGTTTTTGGGCTATTGTTTTTTGTTTGCTGGAATTCGCCTATAAGGTTGGCAGATTTGCTTCGAATTTGCCAATCCCTTTGGCGAATTTAGTGCAAATGGTGATTTTCGCAATGCACTGAATTCGCCATTCTGGTTGGCGAATCCTGCGTGGCATGCCACGCGTGATGCGGGTGCCACGTCAGCCCAAACCGTGGTAGTTTGGGAAATACTTTGAAAATGAGAGTAATTTGGTAAATAGTTTCAACGGTAAGGACAAAAGAGTAAAATTGTCATATTATACCTATGAACTAATCTCAATCAAAAAGATTAATTTCTAATCTTTACCCACAGTAAAAGGTTAAAGACCTTTAAATGGTCTCTGTTGGAGTCAAAATGCAATTTACTTCCTCTTACGTCTCTCCCGTTCATACAACTTTCAAGGGCTCACAGGCAAGGACCGATTTTTTTTTTCTTTTTTTAAGAAATTGCTCGCACAATTCTGGATTCAAGGGTTAGTGATTTGACAAAATTTGCTTTAAAGTGACAATTTGAGTTTCTAACACTTACGTATTAAAATCTCCTTTGTGACCAACCCCCTTTTTGGTAATCTCCGATGTGTTATAATCCCACTTAACCCATATTTTTTTCATACGAATGCATCAAAGGTTCTAGCTATGAAAAATATGATGTACAGATTCGAATGATCAGTGTCCACTCATTCTATTTTTCTTCGGCTGCTGTACACGAACTCCTCTTCTAAATGAATTCAGAGATCACCTCAAACTATGTCCACAAAACACTATCTTACTACAATCAGCAGAGCAACTCCAACCACGTTTCAGACTTGACCAAAAGACAAGCATCACCTCCCTATCAACCCCAACCCAATGAACCTCCACCCAACTTTAACACTAAATCCTATTCTTTTTCCCATTATGCGTTTGAACTTTAGTTTACATCTCTAAAGTTGTCTGAGAGAGTGACACTATGCTCTAAGGAGCCGCTTTAGTTTGAGTACCCACTAGGTGCACTACTTCTGCCACTTGCAGTCCAATTGGATTCCCCAACGTCAATTACACTGTCCAGAACTTCAGGAGCTGTGTCCCACTTTCTGCTGCTTCTTTCCCAAAGAGAGTGCCTAGGAAATGAAGTTCCTTGTCCCTCCCCACCTTCTGTGTGAAAGGTCATGCTTAAATCCTGGGACATATTGGCCAATTCACTATCCTTGCCAAGATCCAAATTGGTAAAGCCATTTCTATAATCACTTCCCACCTCGTCGGGCTCATTGTAAACTAAAGTGGTGTTTTTTCTCAGCATAGGGCTCAGAGACTGTGCACCCTCTCTTCGGTATGAATCTGATAGCTCCTTTGGAACCTTGGCCCTGAAATTGTTCTTGGATGGAGGAATGCTAGTGCAGAATACTTCTCTGAAATTCGCAAGTATCCCTCTGTCATATGGGTTGACTAGTTGTTGGTCATACCGGTATCTAAAATTTTCATAAGTTGACTGCACATAAAACAAAAGAACTTTCCATTCACATAAGAAAGCCAAACTAGAAATGCAGGCAAGTCTTTCATTGTTTACAGTTGCCATTTCATTCACGTAGCAGGTGAATTATGTCATTGTTCCATATGAAGATATGTAGAATGGAGTAAATGAGAAGTGGATGCACCAAAAAGTAGTGAAAATCATGAGCTGAATAGCATTCATACCTGGTTTGTGCTGATGAGATACGTGTGGAAAACAGTGAGGCCACCAACAAACCAGACACAAATGAAAGTGTAGATTATTAGTACAATTGAGGCAGGAGTTTTGATCATTGCTTTCCAAATCGATATTTCCTCGGAGCCCATGATCTTCTTAATGTAGACCCAGCAAAAGCCATGTACGTATAAGCAAAGAAGAGTTGCAGAGAACACAAATGTGTAGTAGAACCTGTAATTTCGCTGCAGCAGTGTGCAAATGTGAAACAAGGCAAACAAAGTTGATTTAGTAATTTCATGATCATTCTAGAAATATAGTTTTTTTTTAATTATTATTAACTGTTGTTTTCCCCTAAGCATATGACGTTGTAAGTGTTATGATGAAGTTGATCATCATACTAGCACATACTTTGAATTTCATTAGACTCACGGAACTTATTCAAATATCCGTGTAGGAGGCTAAAGCTTATTCCAAAGGCCATTACTCTCCCACCTTCCATAGCAATTTCAGCTGTTTGTAATTCCATGTGATTGCAGTACTTCCTAAGCTTTCCATCAATGGACAATGATATTCTATAAATTTTACCAAAGATATCTATATTAAGTAGTAGAGACATGCCTGCCTATCCATCTTTCAATAGTAATTAAATTAAATTCCATCCCTACTTTTTATTAGTAGGTGACTGTCGGCATTTGGACAGAGTAAATTGAGAGTTCAAATGTCCCAGTATGCTTTTATCTGTGGGGAATTCAGAAGGCCAAAAAGAATATTTAATGAAATATAGTAGATTACTTAAGACAATTAGACAAAGGGAAAGACCCAAACTTAGACTGTGTTCTCTGCATACCATCATAAATGCAAATAGGAATACGACGAAATATGAAAGAAAAACTATTACCACTCCAATACACTGGCCAACCCATGGGCAGTGATGATCAAAACGCATCACGCAGTTATCGCATACCGAACAATGAGAACAACGGAGGGGTCTATAGAGCTGGCAAGTATCGCAATATTTGATTTTCACAGATATACCATTAACAATTACAATCTTCGTCCGTGGCAAACGTGCCCGTGGACTTTGTCCATCATTGACATTCGGAGTCGCGTCATAGTCATCTTGCTCTGGAGGATATGCATTACGAGGTACTATGCCTGGATCTCTTCCTGCCGTCAGTACAAGGGTGATCAGAACCTGGGAATACATTTTACGACTTAAGAGTACAGTGTGAATGAAAGACGTAGTGCTGTAGAAGATCTCAATAACTAATGCAAAGGGAATCCATATCGAACCTTGAAAATTCCTATATATAAGCATCCTTATGTACTCGTTTGAATAGGGAAACGTGAAAACATTGACTCACTAGATTTGTTCATCCATTAATGTATCAGTTTTGTACACAAAGATGATATGGCTTTATTCAGCTATGAAGAGTTTTAGTACGAAAACTAAATGCAAGTGTTTACATAATTTATTAGTTGGATTGTTTAGAAAGCAGTGCACAAGATCATATGGTGTTATATAATTTATTCGGGGGATTGTCAAGAAAGCAGTACACAAGATCATATACCTGACTACAATTTATATCAAAACGACAAAACCTATATATACTCAGAATGTCTTAGCTAATAATTAGAGAAGTAATATTGCATTTCCAGTCTGAAATTGGAGACTAATGAGTTCTGAAAGCCTTTTGATTTTTCTTCCATTCACTTGCAAAAATTGTTGAAATTACATTAGCAGCATATGACAATGCCCCGAAATGATATGTAACTAAGAAAATAATTATTGGTAAGGGGGTATACGAAAACCTCTTCCTACTTTCAGCATCAACAGTACATTACACAGACACTTTCAAGTAAGAAAGAATAAGCAGAGCATTTTAAATATTACACATTATGATAATTGCAAACACGGTAATGATGGAAGAAAATAAAAAAATATGTCTTATTGGGGGTGGCTTCAAACCTTAGCTTTGAGATGACAAGTCATCATTTTTATAGCACGATTTTCAAGATGCAAATGAAAGAATTGGAATAACTGATTATTGATTTTCCAAGTCAAAGTTAACATTTATCACATCTTACATTTAGGCAATATACAGAGAATGCTTGGATCTTTTTCAAAAAAAGAGGAGTTTATAGCATATGCTGTATGGACAACCTTTAAGGCATTGCAATATTAATTCAGTGTTACATCATAAACGAAGTACGGTAAAACCAGGAGATCAAGAAACCTAGATTGTCATGCCTTCAGAGTAAAAATCTATATTATAATATAAGAATGATGTAGAAATCTGCTATCTTGATGCAACTTAGCAACAGTTATTCAAATATTAAAGGAGAACATTATGCATCACTTAAATAGATATAAAGATAGGCCATGCAATGGCTCTACTATATAAGTCAAGAAGACAATACTGAGGATGCTAAATCATGGTTTTATTAATTAATAAATAAGGATAGATTTTAAAACAAAGAATAACTTACAAACAAAGTGTGAACAATAACTACGATCAATATTGACCATCCCGCGCGATGAGGAAAATCATGTAACAGTTTTCTGGCTACAAAAGCACAGAAAAAGGCAACAGGGGCAATAATGAGAAACACCGATATAAATATAGATTTCACATCAGGTCCAAAGATAAGCCTCCCTCGAAGTAAAAACACCTGCAAAAAAAAAAAGAAAAAAAAAAGAGTTGAACCTTGAATTCAGAACAAGATGGTATAACCATGACAAAAAACCAATATGTTAATGAAAATTGATCCTTGCAATTCTATAAAAAATTATAAACAACAAAGAACACAGAAGCTAGACAAACACAAAGTCAGTTGAGTTTGTTATGTTAGGATATGCCTAAGTTTTTTATAATCTGTTTGTGCTTATCTCTTCTGCTTTGCCTATTCCTTCATGTGTACAAGGATGAATTCTGTTACAAACCCAATAGCCAGTATAGCTGAATCGGGGAAGGGAAACCAGAAAGGAAAGAAACTAGTTCCCTTGCCTTTTCATTATTCCAGAAAATATAAAAAAGGGAAAGAGCAATAATGGAATAGTAGGGGCTGATTAGCAACAGATCGGGGATTGGAGTAATAAGGGGGAAGAATAAATCAAGAGAGAATAAATAGGGGAATAAATCAAGATTAGGAGAAATAAGGGGGGAATAAATCAGTTAGAAAATAAATAAGGAAATAAGGAATCCCCACGAGGAAATCAAGCATAGTCCTTGATTCTTTCTTAGTAAGAAACTATATGTACAGATCGGGTAGCAGGGAGGAAGGCATCGAATCAGAATCTTAAGGAAAGGAGGGCCAAGGGAACCTTAATCCCAGAAAGTAACTTTCGAGTACGTGTGTTACCTGTTATTTTATTTTCTTGCAAGGTTCTGAAGCCTGAATTCCCCTCTGGAGTTCAGTTTTATATTCAATCACAGAAGACATTTCAGTATTTTATTTCTATTGGTACCAGTTCTAACAAATTCCTTCTCCCTCTGTAACTGATTCAGTCATAATACTATCTTTCTATTCCGATCAAATTCTGTTATCTCTCTGTTTATCTACCTTTAATCACTTAAGAGCCAGGTTATGTTGTGATCCCTATCAATAACAAACACAAACCAATACACTCTTTAATCTGTTTCAGTGTTTTCTGGAACATAATTTAGACATTCATTAACTTGGGAACCATTATAAACATATCTGTAATCTTGCTGATCTACACGCGGAGATAGGACATAATTCTCTTTAATGGAAAATTAGAAAGAAAAAAAAATCTCAATTATCAAAATTGACATTGATGCTGAGATCAATGACAATTTACAACCTCAATCACTAATAAGAGGCACAAAATCATGGAAAGGAAGCGGCGTCGCCATATTCTTGAGCTAAGCAACGTCAGATTCATTTGTCAAAGGATCCACGCAAAAAAGAACAAGAAACTTGAGCAAAAACTAAGCCCGAAAAGGAATCTACTCGTTGCTGCGGCTTCCAATTGGAATCGAATTGGAGCGCCAAAAGCCCTAAAGGCTCCAAATCCAATTACAGTGTTATAATAGAGTCGCGTGATGGTAACTTACATTATTGCCCTTCCAGGCGCGGTAAGTTCTGACGAGCGGCGGAGCATCGGATTCTCCGGCAGTGGCGGAGAAGTGCGAGGTCGCCGGCGGCATCTCATTCATTGCGTCGTGTGAAAGGGATCACAATGAATGAGATGGGAGTAGTTGTTTTTGTTGTTGTTGCTATGGCAATGAATGAAGAGAGTGAGAGAGAGAGAGAGAGAGAGAAACAGCGACGCCGAAATTGCATCGCTGCTGTTGCTTTTGCTTTTGGCTCTGGGCTCTGGCTATGGTCAATGCCTCAATAGTCAATGGGAGTTTTGGGGAAAAGGCGGCTTCTAAATCTTTATTTTATTTCTTTTTATGACAATAATTTATTTTCTTTCTTGCCATTGGATGTTTGACTTTTTGGTAAATATTCTTGGTTTCTACTTTCTAGTTACGCTGCCTGCACGCCTCCACTTTTTTCATTTTTCAGATGACAAACTTTGACTTACTTGATTCCCTGAATTTTAATTATTTGTTTATTTTAAGAGTTTTGAACATTTTTAAAAGGGGAATCTTACTCTTTTTTTCTCTTCTTTATTATTACTATCTTTCTCTATTTTTCTTAGCAATGATTGTGGTTTAAAAAAATTATATGATTTATGCTGTTAAAAAATTAATGGCTGAAATAATTTGAATTTAATGATATTTCAGCTGCAAGATTAGGCCCACTAACTAACTATTTAATGATGACTGGCAACTACTCTCCGTAGTGGTTGTGGAGTCGGTCAATTTTTGTATTTTTTAAAACTGGAATTCAACTTTGATCAAATCAAATTTGAATAATAATAGTAATAATGATAATAATCATAAAAAATTAGCTTGATTCAGACGTGCAGGTTGCAATAAGTTAGCATACCCCCACGTAATGATTAAATGAATAGAAGAATAGAAAATTATATTCAGAATTTGATTGTCTAATTCAAAGTTAGAATCTGTGTGTCCAATAATGAGTATCATGATCCAACGAAATTACTATTACAGTTCAGTTCTTCAATAGAATGAAGTGATTTTATGACAACTTGGATGCTGATGTGATGTTTTTGGAAGTAGTATCCTACATAATTACTTTGATATATATATAATATATCACCTTGTGTTAAGTTCAATTCTTCAAAAAACATTACATAAGTCTAATGAACTCCGTGTAGCTTAATTTAAAAATTTTATTCTATTTAGTTAAAAATAAAATTGTAAAAGAAGTGAATATCAATGATGCAACTTAAAGATAACCTTTTTTTTTCAGCTAAAATAAAACAAAAATGATACTAAACCTCTGTCATTTTAACTATTTCTGGTTATGGTTCTTGAAAAATTCAGAAAAAGGTCGTCGTAATTTTGTTTTTTCTTTTTCGGATGGGTTAGTCGCAGTTTTTGTTTTCTGGGCCAAAGTCAGTAGCCTTAGGTATGGTCAGAACGAGGAGGCAAAGAACATTGAGCAGGCAGATTATTGTTTATTCATCTATGTATTATTGGTCTTCATAAGTGGATAGGCTCCTCTTTCCCTGCTGTCCATGAAATAGCCCAACTACAGATAGATCCAAAAAGACAAGACAAAAATAGAACTAAAACCAGGGACTTGGGCCCATTCAGAGGTTTAGATATTTATTATACTCCTTCAAAAACAAATGATTTTTTTTTAAATAAATATTTATATTTTATGTTAGACACATTATATATCATATAAAAATAATTAAACACAACTCATTTAATTTATTCTTTAACGCAAGATTAAGGGAGATGTCACTTGAGTTACTAACTCTTAACAATGATGAATTTAAATTTGAACGAGTGTAAAAATGTTTTTCTTTTATGATGTCAACGATCATCCACGGCTTAACAAATATAGTTAATGATTCCATTCACAGTTTTAAAGGTCATGCAAATAAAATGAATTGATTAAATGATTGGGTAAAGACTTTTGAATTAGTGCATCATAATTAAACTCAAACAAATATACGATGTACACATCTTCATCGTTCAGTTGATAATGTATATACACACTGTTCGCATATATAGTCGATTAGTCTACCATGTATGGGATTTCAAATGTACACATGAAACGGAAAATAAATGGAAATATCGTTATCGTTAATATCATCATAGCTACCTTGCCGAAAAGGACGGTTTGATAGGCAATTTGGAAAATAACACAGAAACACTGTTTCAATAATTGTCACGCACTTTTATTAATAATTTTGTCTGGATTCCTACTAGTTCATTACCATATACAGGTATTTATAACTCAACTATATTGATAAGTTCACGATCTAATGGTTGCTCTTGAACTTAATAAACTAAAAAGATTCGAGTTAGAATCATACAGTGAATGAAAAATTTTACTATTATCTTAATAAAAGATAAATAAAAATTATAAGTCCGTCGTATATTTTTTCCAATGCAAATTCAATTTACGGCTGGACACGCCTGCCAACAGTGTACGTGAGTTCATTGTATGTACATGTGGGAGTAATTTGTTGTATCCAATAATGTTACTCTCGTTGCCTGGTTGCGATGATCTGATCGTGTAGTTACGTAGATGTGTGTATTGTGTATCACTGTTTAAGAATTTAAGCAAAAGAGTTAAAAGATAGTTCATTGCCAAAACTTTCTGCCAAATTAATCTAATTAATTTATGATCTCAGATACTATTAGTTGCCCAAACATTCTGCCAAAATAATCTAATTAATTAGTGAGTTTAAAGTATGGGGATGAAGAAGATGATAATATTGGAGGTTTCTACTTAAAGATGATAATATTGGGTTTAGAGTTGGAGAAGGAGCAAGATGTAATTTTGGAGTTAGGATTCGCACTCAAGTAATAAACTGCAGAGTTTTTTACTCTTTTACCCTCACCAGAGGAAGTAATTACCAAAATACTCTCATTTTAAAACATTTTACCAAACTACTACCGTTTGGGCTGACGTGGATTCCGCAGACTGCGTGGATGACCACGTCAGAATCGCCAACACGGTTGGCGAAAAACTCTGCACACAAAACTCTTAATATATATGATGGAGGGTGCAAAAGTCTAAAAAACATGGTTTCCCGGATAAGTGCAAAAGTCCAAAAAATATGCTTGGAAAAAGACCGATACGCTCTTTATCGTGCGCGCAGGGGGGCAAATCCATCAATTTGCACTTTGGAGAGCCTGAATGGCTTGGACTCATGCGCGCGAGCCCAACTCCTTTCTCAACTCTTTTTACCAATACAACAACTACTAAAGGTATATAACCACTTAAAAGATTTGTGATCTAACCAATGTGGGACTAGAGCTTTTGAAATACATGTCTTTAGAAGGTGGATTAGCTTATGTAGTTTTCTTTCCCTTATGTGACATCTTTCAACCTTATATATTACCTAGCCCCACAGTATATACGTGTAGTTTCCGCTCTCACAGTATATATATTTATTATTTTTTCACTACGTTTGGAGGGTTTTCTTCTCTTTCTTTTAAGTAACCACAACATGATTTCTCATGAGTGAAAGAAGATCATTTTCTTCTTTGATATTTTAAACCCCTACTAGCTAGCTGGTCTTTATGACGAACTGGTATGATACAAACAACTCAAATATTGGTACACAAGTGCAAAAATGAATCTTAATCTCCTATGTTAAATTTAAATCTGATAATTTACATTCGGTGATTACAACTTCTTCATTGTATGATAGTACATATTATAAAGATAGGATAAAATCTTATTTTAGTTCTTAGAAAAATTTATACGCCATATTATTCATTTAATTGTAATTGTCATTATGTAAGTTTCTCAAAGATTTAAAATGTTATCATATTTAATTTAATTTTTTGGAGAATTAAAATAACAAGACAAAAGGATCAATAATAGTCTAATTATTTTGAATATTTCAGAAAATTATATATTTTGGATGACTAACTATATATATGAGCATACTAAAATAGAGTTTTAATCTATTATAAATTAGTGTTTTACATCTTTTTCGATGACTTGTTGTGAGGCTTCATACTCTTACATATGTGTATATATATTAATAGATGCATATGCATGCTGGATTCTTGTTGTAGCTAGGTATAGGGTGTTTTGTTAGCCTAATATATATAAGGCTGAAAGATGCCACATAAGGGAAAGAACACTACGTAAGCTAATCCACCTTCTAAAAACATGTATTTTAAAAGCTCTAGTCCCACATTGGTTAGATCACAAACATTTTAAGTGTTTATATACCTTTAGTAGTTGTTGTATTTGTAAAAAGAGTTGAGAAAAGAGTTGGGCTCGCGAGCATGAGTCCAAGTCATTCGGGCTCTCCGAAGTGCAAATCGATGGATTTGCCCCCTGCGCGCACGACAAAGAGCATATCAATCTTTTTGCAAGCATATTTTTTGGACTTTTGTACTTATCTGAGAAACCATGTTTTTTAGACTTTTGCACCCTCCATCATATACATTAAGAGTTTTGTGTGCATTGTTTTATATGATTTTCTTCCGAACCGGTTAGCAAGGTCCACGTGGTTAGTGATTCGCCAACATAGGTGGCGAATTTAGTACATATAATGTATTTCGTTTTGTAAGGAATTCGCCAACCGTGTTGGCGAATTTAGGCCATATTCGCCATCCGTGTTGGCGATTCTGACGTGGCCGTCCACGCGGTGCACGGAATCCACGTCAGTCCAAACGGTCATAGTTTGGTAAAATGTTTTGAAACGAGTGTATTTTGGTAATTACTTCCTCTGGCAAAGGTAAAAGAGTAGAAAACTCGTCAACTAATTAACTGCACATGCAAGCACTTTTGTTAAGTGCGCCGCATGATAAATGTGTGGAAGTCATTGTAATGATTTTTATCATAACTTTTAAATATATATATATATATATATATATATATATATATATATTTATTTGTAAGTATAATTATTAAAAAATTGTTTAAAATAATTGTCGTAATTCATGACTACGTGAATATATAAGACGTTGTTGTCGAATTTAATTAGAAATAATGAGTAGTACTACTATAGTGTATAGTGCTAGTACTCATTGATTGGCAGTTTGGATTGGAATTGGGAGAGAAATTCATAATTTCTTTAATTTGTAGTATTGTATAGCTGCTACATCAGTTAAGAGGTTAAAAGATATTTTATCATCAATAAATTTAGTATAAAATATTGTGTTGACTTATATTTTATGTACAATTAAATAAAATTTATTATAAGTCTCATTGAATTTTATCCAACAATAAATAAAGTGAGTCACATATCCCTTTCATCTACTCTTATATATCACTTTTATCTAAAACTTTATTTAAAATTAATTATCATTTAATTAGATTAATAAAATATTAAGTATTATCTTTCAAAGTTTACTTCTATTTATTATAAAATTTATACTGTTATATTAATTGTTAAAGAATAATTTAGTTTAAACGCTTTATATTTTTTTAAATATGTGCAAATTAATATTTTTTAATTTATTTATGTATATTTATTAAAATTAACATATAATATTAAAGGGAGGGAATAATATTTAACTTCATGTAACAGCTCTTCAATTAGATTGGTTTTGAGTGCCGATTCAACCCACATGGCCGCAATAGCCCAAGTTGGCGCCAGGAAAAAGCACTAAGTGGCACAATCTGTGTGGCCCAGGTGGCTCTAAATTATTACTAAGAGGGACAAGAATTTGAAGTGGTATGTTTAGAATTTGTATTCTCAAAAAGTAATTTTTTTTTTATTTTAGTGGATAGAGGGAGAAATTTTATTATTAAATTAATAAAATAAAAATAATTTTTATTTTTATTTTATTAATTTAATTATGACATCACTCATTCTATTTTTTAAAAATAAAAAATCTCACTTTAAAAGGCTTTTGTCACACAGTTCGGAGCTGCATGAATGGATGACGATGGAAGTGAAGGAGCTTTCCTAAAATAGGGAGAGATTTAATTCCATGAATATCCATGGTTGACAATAGAGACGAGCGTCATGTGAAGCGTGTCCCGTGGACGCGCGGGTCCATCCTCCCATCATTGTGGAACACAGATAGATTTGAAGCCATCCTCTTTTTCTTTTCTTTTTTTATTTCAATTATTATAAAATCATATCAGTCACATTAACAACTCTGCATAGTTCCAGGTGAAATTAATTATAAGTAAATAGTGTAATGAAATTATATGAATATAGAATATGTTTAATTGAACTGAACGACTGTATTCGTACGTCATCAGTATCAAGCAGCGAACTCATAGTTATGGGCTGATTTAGACCCTTCGTGCTCTTTGTTTCAGGTTGTGATAATGATATAACCTCGTGATATCTTTGACACAAGCCCAAATATTCAAGACAAATCTCACCAGTAAGATCAAATCTAAAAGGACAAAACTTAATCACATAGCATTTTATAGTCGAAATTTAGTTGTTAGAATAACATGGGCCATAATACTTATTTAACATTAACAAGTGAATCATTTCATTTTGTTCAGTACATTATCTTGGTTCTTAGTTGTTAGCCATAATTTTCAACTCTTAAATATTAAATATTCTTAGTTTCTCAAAATCGGACCCAACCGGTCCATTTGAACCAAAAACTAATGAACTGGCCGTTGGTCTGATTTGGTTCTGTAATTAGACTAGATAAGTTATTGGTTTGAATAGACATAGTTACATCCGTAATAAATTGGTTGATTGCAATCAAATTGAAGAGCAAACTGACCTCTTAACCAAGTGCATCCAAATAAGATTTTATTGAATTTGAAATTCAAAACTTGCACGATACGAAGATGTAGAGGACACACCCACCACTAGAATAAGTAAGCTTGTGTGCTACAGTGTCTCAAACATTCTCTCTCCTTATTTATTTTTATATATTTATTTAATTATATCACATTCAACAAATAAATCAATAATAACCTACTAATTAGACCGATGGCCTGATTTAATAACTATAGTTGGTTGATCCACAATATTTTATAGAAATTAAGATATACGGATTAATTAAACCTGAAAAGTGCAAGAAAAGTCTCTTATTTACATTATAATACATGGCCTTCATTTGCCCGCATACGTGGACATATATCCCAAAATAATTCAGCAATACATGCATCACTCACACTCACACTCACACTCACGTTAATGAGTGGGAACTGTGAACTGAAGGGTCGCATTCTTTCAATGCATAAGAGAGAATACGATGCTCAAGTGGCTGCATTTTTCAATTTTTCATTTAAAAAGTATTCCTCCTGCCGCCAACTCTGAGTAAATTCCAGCTTATTCCAGGGAAGTCCCTACCAAGCTCTCTACAATATATATGAATATGAGCCACACAAAAAAGAAACATAGCCCAGAAATCATGCAATTTATACATATTATTATACGCCTATATAAAAAACATAAAAAAAAATCAATCAATCAAATAGGGCGAGTGATCGAAATTTGACACGAAACAGGCCATGCAATTTGATCCACTTGTATACATACATACACCAATGAATTTAAATTATAAATACTAAATAATTTGGTCAGATAAATGTGCCGCTCAGAAAAAATAGGACCCTACGAGACTCGTTTCTCTTTTCCTTTTTGGGTTTTCTTTATCACTCGTATTTTTTGAGTGCTTGGCGTCAAAACAATATAACATACGCAAGCACTAAACGATAAAAACCACGACTTCCAAATCTGCATCAGCAAAATATATATTTTGACTTCTCGTTCTTGTTTCTTTTTTTATTTTGCATCCAAAAGCAAAAATCAATTGAACACATTTAACAATAACACATTAACATAGAGATTACTGATTAGACGGTGACTTCCCTAGTGGTTGTAACTATCGTTTTAAACGCATTTTCTTTATGGAAAAGTGGTAACTTTTGAATAGTGGACTTGTTAAGGAAGACTGCCGGTGGCGAAGCCAACTGATGGGTATAGCGATTGTTAATCAATATTCCATCCGTCAGTAATAATAGTTAATTTTTTGTCTTCTAAAAACATTATTTACTCAATATATTTAAATATAATTTAGATATATTGAATCAATAATATATCTAAAAATTAAAAAAGATTATTATTAATGGATAGAGGTAATAGTATTATTTCTGGTCTAATTTATTTGTGCACTTATCCATGGTGGCAATGCAAAGTTGGAAAGATTTCATTTAATAGAGTTGCTTACATTTAAGTATCTTCAAAAAAGACTATCGCTACGGTACGATGAAATCGATAAGAAACTCAAAAAAATTGACAAATCAATGGATGGAAATCATAGATTCATTAGAATAAGCTGTAAATCTTTGCAAGCATGATAGCAACTGCGTGTCTAGACCAAACAATATACTTCATCTCAAAGATTCAATGCACATGAATTATCCAATCACGTGCTTCCTTACTCTATCTCAACCTTGGAGATATAAATCCTTAGTTGTGTGTTCATTTTTTATTTTTTTTCTTAAGATGAATCGAACACACAATCTTTTGGCTCAATATCAAGCGAGATGACAATTAAACTACTAGTTGTTGACAACTACCAATACATAATTACACGTTGTAGATTTCTAATTATAACTATACAAGAAATATTAACATGTTCGTGGAACATATCTAATGCATATTTGTAAGAGCTGTAATTTGAAATTAACGTATTTAAGACATATATTAAACGTGTTTTTTTTTAAGTATGTAAATATTTCTCCAATTTCTATATACACGAAAAGAAAGGAGGAAAAAAAACAATGACCACACACGTGCACGCACAACTGCGGCAATCACCTGAGGCTTGACCTTCCGAAATATCTGTCCTAACTTTGATCTAACTCTTCAATTATTGCTAATCATGGGAGATACGCTAAGCTAATGCATCTTAATTATTTATTAGTCGGATCAAGTGTGATGTACAGACTTGGAAGTTCTTATCCATTCTCGTCGCTAATTAAACAACGCCATATAGAATTAGTTCGCCTCCTACCTCTTTCAAATTTTCTTTGCTTTCTTTTTATATAGGAAATATATTTTGAAACATACTCCAACCGTTGCAATTGTACAAAACTAAAGACTACACATGCTAAAATAAAAATAAAAATAAAAATAAAATATTTTTAATAAATACATAAAATAATATAAATTGTCAAAATTATTTTTATATAAAAAATAAATTTTTATTTTCAATAAAACTATTATTCTATTCACATCTACTATATTAATAAATGTTTCCCTACAATTAAAACTATGAACGAAAAAAAAAGAAGTAATTATACTTAAATATTATAAATGGACAAGGATTTTAAAATCTTAAAAAATAAAAAGTGAACAGTTAAAACAAAACAATTAGAATAATATTTTTGACATCAATTTAGATATTTAATGTGTCCAAACAAAAGAAATATCTATATTCGAAAAAAAAAAGTAATGTAAGGGTGATAAAGTAGTACATAATATATTTATGAAAATTAGTATATCAACAAAATTATTGTTGGTTTTATTAAAAGAACTAATCATTGTTCGAACATCACTTTGGCCCGGCCATCACAATGTACTTTTTTGCAAGTTTTCAACTCTTACAATTGACAATGACAGTTTTACATATTTTTTCTTAATCATACATTTTATTACCATCAAAAAGTTTAAATTAATTTTTGGTTCATCTATGCTGGTTTTGTGTGGCTTAAAGAAGGGGGGTTGAATCTAAGCAAATGTTTTCAAAAAAACTTTCTGTTCTTTAAAATTTGTCTCCTAAAATTTCAGGAGATATCTCCTAGTTTTCTGAGAGATAAGTTTTTATGAAAAACTCAATGTCTTTAAAATGAAAACAAAATTTATTTGAAGAGTAGAGAATGTAAAAGATAGAGGGAAAAGAAAATTCACACAAGGATTTATACTGGTTTGATTCCTTAACTGGAATCTACGTCCAGTTCTTCAAACGCCAAAGTCAATTTTCTTTCACACAAATTTCAAGTACAAAAACCAATAGTTCCTTTTACTCAGGAACTCTCAAATCAAAACAAAAGCTTGAAACAAAACATTTCTCTCAAGCTCTCTGTTACTCGCCAAGAAAAAATCGCAAACCACAAATATTTTCCAAAACAATGAAGACACTTAAAAACTTCAAATCAGAGTATAAACCAAAATAATCAGAGATGGAGAAGTTTGTATGTGAAGCTCTTGAGAAGAATGTCACGAATGGTTTTTGCTCAAGTGTCTTGCTTTCTCAGTGATGAGGGATGACTCTTTTATGCTTGACCCTTGAGTATTGAAGCTCAAGATTAGCTCCTTTGTTTTTGCCATTCTTTCTTGCAATAACTTGTGTGCTTTCTTCTTTTGTCTTCAATCATCTTGATGTTTTTCTCTCTTGACCGTTGTAAGGAGAACTTCTTGCTCCATGAATATTATTTTTCCAAATTTGCATCCATCACCTTCGTGTGTCTCTTTGACCGTTGGAAGGAGACCATTTGTTTCATGATTTTTGCTTTCTATTTTTTTGTTGCATCCATCACTTCCACCCTTTCTTTTTGTGAGCTTCTACACGTGATTTTTTTTTTCATTACAAAAAAAATTGCTTTCCATTTCTTTGTCCTATTCCATTTACTTCACTCATGGCTACATTATAGCCTTTTTGTATATGGAAGGTTTCTTGAAGAGAGTTTGTACTTGATAGCTTTCTATTTCTTTATCACTTGATTTGTTTCTCTTTCTTCCTTTTCATAAATGTATTTCTCTTTCTTCCTTTTTAGCTTGTCATAAGTTCATATCTCTTTCTTCCTTTTTCTTTGACTTTAGCTGATGGAGTAGCAAGATTTGTGCTTCCCTTATTTTTCTTTATTCAAATTATTGTTTCCTTTTCTAATGAAGTCCAACTATGTCGAATAGTTCTCTGTCTTTCCATCAGATGAGGACATAATCTTGCTTGCTTCCAATCTTCCATCCAATAAATGTTGACAGCCTTATTTCCTTGTGTTGAAGATCTTTTTCTTTTAAGCGTTGATACCTCTCTTTCTTTCTTCCTCGAATCTGTCAGCATATGGAAAATATGTATTTTCCTTTCTTGCTTATGAGGGTGGTATCCATCTTATTTATGTGTTTCCTTTGCTGCTACACAATCTTGGTTTGTCAGTCGTGTATCTTCATGCTCTTGTCTTGTCAAGAGACAAATTTGCTGACCACCATTTTAGCCAAGGATCACAGATATCCCTTTTTTGTGATATTCATTATTTTGATAATTCTAACATTCATAATACTTTGGGCTGCTCTTTGAATACCCAGTTCAGCTCCAGCTATATTCGTTTTGGGCTGTGTACACATTGGATACATGTCCTTTTTTTTTGTGGTAACAATGCAGCAGGTTTGGGTCAGTCAAAAATAATTTTGCTAACAATAATAACTTAACCTGAAACACTTAGCACACATATTAGAATGTTCATGTAATGTTTGTCATCATCAATTTATTATTTTGCAGTTTTAATCAACAATCTAAATATGTCAAGTCTTGGTAGTGTCTAAAATTTTTGTTTGATAATTGATATCCTTTAACATTTTTTTTTAAAAATAGCATAACTGCTCCCTGATAATAAACATAAAACTTAGTTATCTTTTTGTCCTATGGCCTCATTTAGGGATTAAATATGCGTTCATTAATTTCAAAACAAATTGAACTGGCTAAAGAAAATAATTTGAAGTAAAATTCTATTTAAGTTCATAGCATTAGTCCCGTGAAGATCGTTGTGATTATTAAGTTCATCAAAGATCTAAAATGCCAAAATAATTCATCCTTTTAATTAAATGACTAATTAAATTAAGTGACACAAAAAAAATTAATTTTTTTTAATCTATTTTGAATTGTTGATGGACTTATACAATGGATCTTTAGAAGAATAATGTAATATCACATATTTCTCCCTAATTAGGTCTCTGTTTTCATGAAGCTTAATTTTAAAATGTGATCATCTCGTGGTTGATCCAGACACCTTGTGCTGTCCAACCAAGTAGTAGCTGCGAAATTAATATGCCAAGCAAATAAATTTCACCAATAATGTTATGTGAAACCGTTGGATCATGGACACCCTACAATTGTCATCAGCTCAAAGCGTGCCACTTGGGTTCATCACGAGCAGGATTTTGAATTCCACTGTTCACGGGCTATAGTCAAAAAAGCCAAATCAGAATAAATATCACTAACTTCTTCTCTACTACTAACTTCTAATTATAGGCAACAGTGCATGGGTCTGATCCCCTCATTCGAACACGTGTCCTGTTTATATCTCCAAGTCATGAAAATTTGGTGAAACTAGTGAGTTGTGCCAATAGTACTAAGGGTGATTCAGCTGAGTGCATAATTTGGCGGCCAATTGCACATCAAGCTAGCTAGGTACCAACACACAACAATAAATAAAGGAACCAGAGAGAGGACGTTAAAATAATGAAATTAATCAAAGTGTGTTATTTAAATTTATTTTACATGAAATATCATATTAATTTATGTATTAAATGAGATTTTATTAGAACTTATATTTTATTAAAATCTTATAAAATAATAAATAAAATACGAGTAAATATGATATCTCACTCAAAATATGGACATGTAATATTTCTTTTAACCAAATAATGGAGATGGGTCACGTGAGGAGGGGGATTTTTGGAGAGGGGGAAAGTTTGAAATTTGGGGAGGAGAAGGTATTTTCCATACGTAATAATAACACGAAAATAATTTGAAGGGAAGGTGGGCCCCAAGTATTAATTAATGAATAGAACCACATCACACCAACTAGATACAATAATGTGTTTGAGTTGGCACTCAAAATTGGGTGCATGGCTTTGCTTACCCTCAATGCATGCAATGCAATGCAATAATATCATCATCACCATTATTGATTTGTAGTTTCATTAATGTCCATGCAACTATTACCATTGCTTGACCATGCATCCACACATGCATGAGTACGATATCTCATTGCCCCTATATATAAATGGATCTACTTTCTGTTTTCTTCAGTAGGTGGCAGAGAGTGTAACAGAGATTTAAGTTAGAGCTAGGTATCTAGCTTCCCTTCAAACCTTCCTTCTCTCCTCTTCTCTCATTCAATTAATTCAGGGGAATATTTTGTGGGGGAGATATTCCAAAACCATGACTCAAAAGGCTATTGAGGTTTTCGTCATTGGAGTTTTAGGTATTTTTACACAGATCTCGCTTAATTTGTATTGTTTTTATCTTTTTGGTTATTATCATTTTTTATTTACGTTTCTTCCTTTTCAGTCAGGAAAATGAAAATGTGTTTGTTCAGTTTATTTAACCAAAAAAAAAAAAAATTCCAATAAAGTCACTCTTAATTGAGGTTGCAAATATATGTACGTACTGAGATGAATTTCCTCAATTTGTGGTGAATTTTTGTAGGTAACATTGCCTCCTTCATTTGCTTTCTAGCACCTATGTAAGTATTTTTAAATTGTGATGCTTAATTAACACTGATTAATGGTAGTATTCAGAAATTAAGCAGCGGCATGCATGCATGGTTGTGTTTGTAGGATGACATTTTATCGAATTTGCAAGAAGAAATCAACGGAAGAGTTCCAATCAGTTCCATACGTGGCAGCACTCTTCAGTGCAATGCTTTGGATTTTTTATGCCTACATAAAGCAGGGTGAATTCCTCATTATCACCATCAACACATTCGGTTCTGTTATTGAGACAATTTACCTTGCCATCTATCTCACTTATTGCCCCAAGAAAGCTAGGGTGCGTATGATTTATTGAATTAATTGATCTTAATTGATGTCACTTAATGATCATCAGCATGCCTCTCTCATTAATAACCATATTAATATGTGAGTGTGTGCATGATTGAACTTACTTTGCAGATCTTCACATTGAAGCTGATTTTCTTGTTCAATTTGGGGGGAATATTCTTGGTTGTCCTTCTAACGCACGTCCTAGCAAAAGAAAGAGCAGAACGTCTTGAGCTTCTTGGATGGATTTGCGTTGTCCTTTCTATTAGTGTCTTTGCTGCACCTTTAAGCATTATGGTGAGTATCTTATTGAATTAATTATTATTATTATTACTACTGCTGCTTGATACAATTTTCTCACCAAAATTCACCAGTCATGCATGCGTGAACTAATTAATTTTGTTTAAATTGCAGAGAGTGGTCATCCGCACCAAAAGTGTAGAGTTCATGCCTTTTCCTCTGACAGTCCTCCTCACAGTAAGCGCATGTATGTGGATGACATACGGTATTCTTCTCAGAGATATCTATGTTACGGTAAGCGATAATAGGATTCAATTATATTTATATATATATATTGCCACGTCATCATAAGTATTTTGATGTATTCTTCTTGTGGACAGCTTCCGAACATAGTGGGTATCACATTTGGCACAATTCAGATGGTGCTGTACGCAATGTACAGAAGGAACAAGCCGGTGAAGCTGCCAGAGCACAAAGGAGACATCGCCATTAATGATGAAAACGCTAATAATAATAATAATGTTACAGCCGTGAATGATGGGAACCCTCTGCCCCCAATTGATATTGAGATTGGAGAAGAGAAGAAGCGGCAAGACCAAGTGGCTAATAATAATGCTACTGACCAAACACAGAACAACAACATTAACAAGGCAGGCGAAGGAACTCAACTTCAAAAACAAAAGGGGACTAATTGAGTTGACCACAAGTTTGAAGAAATTAAGAGGGAGTACTAGTTGTGAACTTGTTGTGCCTCTTTATCTGTATGATCTCTCTCTCTCTCTCTCTCTCTGCCGCCATGTACGTGTCGTTCAAATTTGTGTGACGTTGTGAAACCTATATATGTAAGGGGGAGACACCATATACACATATAATAGAGTATATCTATATTCTACACATAGTTCTTCGGTTCCATTTTATGTAATTTCTCTGCTTTTGTTTTTGTTATGAAGCAACCAAAATTAGTCAAAGAGTTCATAGCAGTTATCCGCTCCCAAAATCTTAATTCTAAGCGCATCGATGGATGGATCATCTGCATGAATTCTGATTATGTTTTTTCTTTCTTTTTTGGTGAATACAAATTTTGTACTATCGAAAGAAAGGCCTTCATGTCGTAAAATTACTTACTACGTCACTTTTCCCATCCTCAATTGAATGTTAATAATAATAAAATAGATATATAAAAGAGAAAAGTAACTATTAATTGAGACATTTTGTTTAATATAATTAATGATGTAATTCTTCTAACCAAAGTTGCTTACATAATTGCAAGTATCTAAAATTTTTTAACCATTCACTATTTTTAAAAATCCGTAACTATTTCTCGGAGAATATAGAAATTATGCACATATTTTTGCTGATTAATTAAAGATGGAGAAAGGGGACGAGAGATTTTAATTGTAGGACAAAAATGTTGAAACACGAAAGGGGCTGAACTACTGAAAATAAGCGATTCGCCGCAAACGTCAAGTCAAAAAGGAGGGCCGAAATTATTGTATGCATAAATGCTCTGTAAACGCTAAACAGTACTAAAACGAAAAAAGAAGCAAAATAGCTGTGGCTAGTTGCAAGTTCTTTATCTGCTGCTACTTCCAATCTTATTCTATTTTTCCTATTGTGGGAGTGTGATTCTTAATCTGGTGCTTATTGTTATGGCTTATGTATAGGCTCACTTAGGTCTCGTTAAGAGCCCAAACTACACCAATCTTTCTATAAATCTTGATTATTGATGTGTGATCATTTTTTAACTCTAACTTCCTTCACTTAAAATAATAATTAATTTGATCGACAAAGGTTCTACAAGTATCCATTCCACCACTCTTTACCATGCCATGTCGGAACTAGGAAGGAGAAAGCGATTCCGCCGGTCAACGTCCCCAATTTTCTGTTCATCACTCTCACCGATTAGGTGTCCCACACTCTATAATGTTACTCTCGGTAACACTTATATTCCCGTGAAAGTTAACTTTCTTCTTGGCAGAAGATGCATAAATAATGAAATATTTTGCCACCAAAGCAAACGCCATGTGATTCTTAACGCATGCCAAGCAAACCCATATAGGGTATAAATTGATCAGGTTGTTATTGACCAAAGGACAAGAAACTAAGGTTGTCTTTGTACGTAACATTTTTAAATTTTATGGAAGAGAATTTCAGTTATTTAATTGAATTTCTTTTATTTTAAAAATTTATAATTTGGATAAAATAGTTATATTATATTTTTTATAAAATATTTTGGTTGGATAATAAAATTATATTTGTTTATTTTTAAACAAGGTCGATCGAAGGTGACCCGCAGGCGATCTGAAGTGGCCCACCGGTGATCCACAATGGTCAGCTCGCAATCAACAATGGCCAATTGATGATCAAAGGTGGACAATCGCCAATTAGAGGTGGCTAACTGATGATCGGAGATGTCCAGCCAGTGATCGGTGGTAACTGACTAGCATTGGGCAATTGTCAACTAATGTTCAACCATAGTCAACCGGCGATAAATAACGAATAATAGATGATGAAGGGAATTTTAGAATTCTTTATTAATAAAAAAATTAAAATTTACTCTTTCTAAGTATATAAAATACTTAAATTTTTTTTTTTAAAAAAATTCATTTAGTATCCAAATAATTTCTTTTAAAAAATGTCAATTAAAATTCTCTCAAAAATTATAATATCTTTTTTTTAGGTTGTCTATCCGGTATCTAAGGCTTAACCTTAACTAATTCAGGTCGACCCAAGTTGTGAATTAAAGACTTTACCTAAGCGATACCAAATTATTTATCACTTGGACGAACCCCTTATGGTAGGTATAATATCTTTTGAAAATACTACATCCAAATCCAAGTAAAGGTTTTTCCGCAATTTAAGATGATAGACTTAAGAGCTTTGTGGCCATAAATAGGCCAGCTAGATTGGAACAGAGACAAGCTCTGTTCAAAACCTCAAAACTGAAAGGATTTTAATGGGACTTCCTAGCTAGTAAAGCAACAGCGAAAATTTATTAATCACAACGAGTGATTTTTAAGGGGAAATTTTTATTTGTTCTTAAAACAAAGAAAATTTCTTATTTTCATCTATTCATTGTGTGACACTTTATCTAATGTGGATTACCCTTGTTTCTTAAACTCAATTTCTAGTGATGTAAAAAACCGAGAATGCTAATCAATAAGGGATATTTCGCTAGCACCAACACTATAAAAAAATTGACTTAAGCTTTTTTTTAATTAATTACACTTTAAAAAAAAAAGTGTCTAATGGCATAAAAAGAAACATTTTTGTTCACAAAGATAGACACTTTGTAATACTTAAGGTTGTCCTCAATTTGACAATTTTACGGGAGGTGTAGCTTAAGAATCACTTTTTGTAAAATTGTCAAATTGAAGGTGATTTTAAATGATATGAATTTTCACGGCAAGTATATTACGTTGTATAAGTAATAAAATCAAGTATAATATACTTCAGTTGTCGATCCCATGATGACAAATTAATTGTGCAAATTAATTGATAATTATAAAGATTGAAAGAAAATGATGTTCTTGTTGAATTGATATGAATAAAAACTAGAAAATTTAAGAATTATAAAGGCAATGAAAAGGATTAAATTCTGATGATAAAGGAGGTTAGGGAACTTGAATTTGCTTACGCTAATTTTACTAATTTTAATTTCAATTATTCAGTTCTTATTTGACTCTGTTAATAATAAAATATTCACTCTTAATCACTAACCTCTCTCGATAGTCAACCATTTTCTTTCAACATAACCGATCACCTAATCTCTTAGTATGAACAAGCTAGGCAAAAACATTAACATTCTATGATTTCTTTAACACGATTGCACAAACCGCACAAATTATCTCTAATTATAGCTAGCTTGTGGTCAATTCTTCATTTGCACTCTTCTACTCCTTTTCTCAAATTGTATATAAGACTAAGGTTCATATGATTGAAGATCAAGTAACCAAAGCATTAAGTATAGAAGAATGAACTAAAACGATAAACAAACAATTACTAAATAACCTCGAATCAAAATTAGAAATTAAACATAAGTTACATCAAGACCCTAACCTAAAAAGGATTAGTTCATCCTTGAATTAGAAAACAACATAAGATGATAAAGAGAGAGAGAGAAGAATAATACCTTAGAATGACGATTCTTGATCCCCTTTGTAACTCTCAAATTCTCTCTCAGAACTCTATTCTTAGTGATTTCTAGCTCCAGATGATGATTTTTCTTTGCTCCTCTTGTCCCCTTTTATAACCTCAGTCCCAAGGCAATGAGTGTGTCAAATCCTTGTCAGATTCCACGTCGAATCCGCATTGAGATTGCAAAGTTACCACCATTGGCACTCGAGCTCTGGAATTGGCGTTCGAGCTCTACATTAAAACATGTGTTGATACGCGTTTTGATTCCTCGTCTAATTTTGCGTTTGAGCTCGAAACATTTTTGTCCTGGCACTCAATCTCTAATATTGGCGCTCAAGCACTATCCTCTGCTAGAATTCTAGCCACCGAGTGCCAAATGCAATGTTTGGTCTCCAACCTCTCTGAGTAGATTTCTGAACACTGGAATTTTAGCTACCTAACACTCCATACTTCTCCCAGGGATCTTGGGACCTGAAAAACCATGAACAATCCTATGATGGATGCCTATATGCATGATTTTTGCTAAACCTAAAGAGAAATCAATTTATTCAATGCACTAAATATGATGCTAAAATGCCAAAAAAATGCATGAGTTAGTCTAAAAGAAATTTGAAAGGACAACCAAAGATGCCTTTCATAGGAGAGTTACCATTAAGTATTATGAATTTTTGTCTTTGTTAATAAAACTATTTTTTTAATATCATAGAAAACATTTTTTAAGTGTAGCCGTATGTCAAATTTATTGTACCAAATGTGATTTTAGGTTAAATTTGTTTTAGTAGAATTAATTAAGAATTTCTCTCAAATTTTAATTGATGTTACTTAATTAAAGGCATTGTTCGATCATTTAAAACATCGCACATCCATTTAAGATTATTTTAATCACTTAAGAGGGGAATGAGATCGTTTTGCGCATATAGATTAACCAATTTTGAATTCAAAATAGCTTATAATTAAAACTTTTTGAATAATTTAAATAATAATTATTATTTCTCAGCAAAAGACGTTTGCCAAACATTCAGTTATAAGTAAAATCAATGGGCGGGAGATTTTGACCTATCATACCATGCATTCTGAATATTTCCAATCTCATAGTGCAATCGACCCAAAATATACGAGAACCTAGCCTATTAGGGTTGTTGTTGATTCTACCACCGTTGATATATGACAAAAATATCTTCTCTAATAATTTAGACGCTGACTTAGTTAGGACCGCCAATTTTTAATATGGCATTAGAATTTTTCTTATACTTAATCGATGTATGACCTCTTGCAAATAAAATTAATTTTGCATTTATTTAAAATCAAATTAAGTTAATACGACTTTAAAACAAAGCAAGTGAACAATAATAGTCCTCTTTAAATATGCTATGTATAATTATTTACCCCCTCTACTACGAGAACGCGCCACCACCACACCACAACGAGGGATTGTGAATCATTCACTGCCCCAGCTACTAGTGAAGTCCAGTCACCAACGGAGCTCGCGAATCACCCAACACCGCCACAACCGCACCATCATTGCATCATAAATTGCACAAATTTTTAACATCTTAGTGAACAAGCATGTATAACAATCGTGCACAAACATATAAAACAAATAACACAAACTAGTATGTGAACAAATCATATGAACGAGTAGTACACAAACTTTTACCATTTATTGCACAAACATGTACAACATATGTGCATAAACATACCACACAATTAACACAAATTATTATTTAAGAAAAAAGAGGAAGAATGCGTGCACAAACTTTTAACATCTTAATGAGCAAACATGCACAGCATACGTGCACAAACATATGAAACAAATAATACAAACTAGTATGTGAGTAAAATAGATGAATTAGTAGTGCACAAACTTACCTTCTTATTGCACAAACATGTACAACATACGTACATAAACATATCACACAATTAACACAAATTAGTATGTGAGCAAGATAGAGGAAGGAGTAGTGCACAAACTTTTATACCTCATTGCACAAATATGTCAAACATAAATGTACAAACATATCACGCAATTAACAAAAACTATGATGAATATGTTAAGTTTCATCTTGAATTAGGAAAATAATAGGCACGAGAAAACAAGAGAAAGACAAAGAAAATATTAGAAGAGAAATGTTTGTTAATCTTGTGTTGTCGAATACAAATGAACCAACGCCTATTTATAGGCTAGGCAGAGAATCAGGACAATAATGAGAAAATAAACCTAATAACAAAGTGAATCAATTTAAATCAATCTAAATCAATCTTGAATATAATTTACGATATGCTAGGATATTAGAATATCTCAATATACTCTAACAGAATATGTAGGAAAGGGATAATGATGATGAATATAACGAAAAATCAATTAAATCAATGAATCGATCAATGGTGAAGAAGCATTGAAGTTGAGAGTTTTGTGATTGCGTTCGAATGAATGAGGACTTGTGTGAGTGTGAGCGTAAATCCCGTGAGATTCTGTTTTTCAATTTTTGATATAGTATAAGATGAATATTAAATGATCGTTTAAAATCGATGATAGCAATACAGTATAGATAACAAATATTTAGGTGTACCCAAGGTGAGTTACACCAATCTCCTACAATTAGGTGATTAATTGATTGTATTACGTACAACATCCACGATACCTAATAGTAATTGAGCATTGCATTTTACCTTGACATGCTTTTACTCGAAAATGCACGAGAATAGATCGAAGGGTAGTTATTCAAGGTTCGAAGAAATAATTAACAAATAAATATTAAAAAAACAAAAATTAAGTGGACGATTTAAAGTAATAGCACATGAATTCGTGCTGAATCCTTTGCACTCTCGATCATTTTCCATAATCATAATTATATGAAGATTCAGATTCAAATTTAAGAATTTTCGGTTAATAAATCATTTGTAATTCAACTTTGATTATTGGTGATTTGATTTGAAGTTTGAAAATGGAGTAAACTTTTGTTATAGACTAAATTGTGAGATAATTTCAAAACTCGAATAATTGAGCCCAGGCCTAAGGGTTAGCCACAACACATAAAAAATGTCTAAATAGGATAACCTTACATATAAATGCTTGGCCCAAATATAATACTGGTCGCGTAAAGTGATTCACCCACGTGCTAGTAGGCCAGATCAAAGCATAAATGAGGCTTATAGATTCATCATGGCTAGACCGGCGTAACAACTCGAAGTAAAAGCTCATAAGGTAAAGAAATTATATTTCAACGCAACAATCACTTTACAAGCTCTTATATAAGAGAAAATAACTCGAGCATGTATGACTCTATTCAAAATATTACTCATATTACATATATACTACTTATAACTTGAACATTAAATTGAATTTGCATGCAAGTTTCACCATCGACGTGCTCAATCGTGGTCACTTTTGCCATGTCAAATTTTCATCCTACGCTTTAAAAGTAATCAACTCTAAAGGTTCAGATAAGCTCATCTCAACCTGATTTCTTGATGAATCATCACCACAAGAAAAATATTCATTACTGTTAGAGTCACCATCAGGTTTTTTCTTGATTATCGTCAGATTTTTTTCTTTCTGTCGGACTTACCGTCGGCTATATAAATCCGACGGTAACTAGTGTTGGTGACGAACGACGCTAATGACGGTCCAGGAACGGTTTGTATTGAACCGTTTACCATCACTAAAATAGACGGTTAATTCTAACAAAAATTTGATGGTATTTGCACATAATTACCATTGACTAGAACCGACAATAATTATGAATATTACCGTCGGTCTATTACTGCGAGAACTTTTTGACAGTAGAGATAATTAATTTTTAAAAAGTAATTTATTATTATTATTATTTTTATTATTATTCTAAATATTAAATTATTGTTTAATGCAATAAATTATATATTTAATAATATAATTATTTACCTAAATAATAAATTAATTAAATTATTTAAGATGCCCACCAGCATTATACATAGTGCAATAGAAAATTATTAGAGTTTACATTTTCAAGACTAATAACAAAGACTTAAAATATTTTAGTATTTCCTATGACAATTATTATTCCAATTCTTTGACTTTTAGGTAATACTAATCACATAACTAAATACATTTAGTCATGTGCTTTATTTTAAAAGTAAACAAGCATGCTAGGGAGCATGAAAAATAAGTAGTAAATGTAAGCTTCCGCCATTAGAGTGTCCCAAAAAGCAGCAACACTAGTTATTATGATATTCAATCATTTTTTAAAAGAAAAATGTGCTATCAAATAACTTAAGAAAATAAAATAAACAATGAAGTAATACCAAACTCAACCTAAATAAGTATAGAGAATGCAATCAAACAATATCAACTGATTCTAAAAGTTGGCGAAGGAACACAAATTGCATAATAGGCTATGTCATCATGTACCATTCTAGATGTAACATACCTAAAAGCCGAAGTTGTTGGACCATCTGTAAGCTCTTTGATTGCAGACACCAGAGAAACTAAGACACCAGGAAATCTGCTGGAGGAGGATTGTTGTTCAGAAGTGATTCAGGGTTGATGTCTAAGTCTCTAGATCTTCTAGAGGACCTGCTTCTTGTTAGTGACTAGGGTTTCATGATGTTGTTGTCAATGATTGATGATGATGATGATAGCACCAGTGTCTTCACAACAACATTGTTAATATCATTCATTGAGGTAGTTGTCTTGAATATCTTCCTATTGTTGCTCTTTTGGTTTGCAATTCACACTCACACCTTTATCCATTGCATATGGTTTCTGCAACGGAAATGCCATAAGATTATCACAATTCACATCAACAAGACAACAACAACAACAACAATGTTAACCAAGTCTTTTCCCACTATAAAAGATCGGCTACATGAATCTGTTGCTATATTATCATATTATACACCATGTTTGCATTTAAACCGTTCAAACCAAAATCAATAAGACAAAACACCAAAATCATATCTTTCTATCTGTGTGAGAGAGAGAAATGTTGTATCATTCTATTAGAGTTATCAATAAGTATCAAACCTGTTCCCTATCTAAGGAAAATCTATTGGATCAAATGACCAAGATATTGTTGAAGAAAAAAAAATTGGCCTTTCCCAGATGAAATAGATTTTGTTAATTGTTCCAATGATAAATCATTGGTTTAACTGTATAGATAGACCCTAAGCCCTAAATCAAATAAATAGACATTTCTTTCTCAATTGAAAACACTACAATCACAGGAAAAAAAACAATAAAACCCTATATCGATAATACACATTCCAGTTAATTGAGCCTAATTCTAATTGTTTTGATTTGAAGCAAAGAAATGTCAAAGTCTTTCTAACTGAGAGAGAAATACAAGGTCAAGTTAAGTGATTACTTGATTAGCTTCTACTTTAGTTGCCTTCTTGGGCTTGTTTTGCATCTTGCTGCTCCCATTGTTGGCGTTTGACTATGGCAGCAGGTGGTGATGGTGGTGGTGGAGGAAGGAGGAGAGGAGAGGAGAAGAGGGGGAGGAGAGGAAAGGAGAGAAGAGGAGAAGAGAAGAGAAAGAAGAAATGAGTGAAATGGAGGGGTGGGAGAGTGAAATTCGACTAAGTACATTTTCAGAACATTACCGTTGAAAATTACCATCGGATTTCCGACGGTAACTGAAAATAGTCTGACTATAATCGTTTTATCAAAACGCATCGTTTAATTTAAAGGATTACCATCAGCTTTGTGTCAACAATTTCGACGATACAAAAAAAGTGGAGCGAAAATTTTGGCAATTTTTCACTTTCGTTACCGTAAAAAAAATTTGGCTTGATTACCGTCAGAAATTTTTGATGGTAAAGCGTCCTGCACTAGTCATATTAGCTCTCACGCGAGATACCTAACAAAATCTCAACTTTGCTCTCTATTTTGTTAGTCTCGTGCGAGACAAATAACATCTCGCGCAAGTATGGTTAGGCTTTAGGGTTGAGGTTTTTACTGTCAGTTTTTTTTACGGTAATACTTAACACCATTTAGTAATTAGGGTTTTGGAAATATCTGACAATAACAACCCTTACTCTGCATTACCTCCTCCTCTTATACCACTACTAGTTCCCAACTTTTTTTTTCGTATCTGTCATTCACTATCTTAGTTTAAATATTTTGTCATTTTTATGTTTTGTTGTCTTCTTCAGTACCATAAACTCAAATGGGTACCCTTCACTGGATTGGTTATCGAAATTTCCATTTATACAAGATGGCTATCTTGACTAGCCTGTAATTGAAATTCTGGTGACGAATCCATTTATAGGGTAGTCAAGGTAGCCATGTTATATCAATGGAAATTCTGGTGACCAGTCCGTACCCATTTGAGTTTATGGTACTGAAGAGGATAAATAAACAAAACATGCATAACAATGACAAAATATTAAACTAAGACAGTGAGTGACAGATACAAAAAGAAGTTGGTAACTAGTAGTAATATATACAGAGGAGTAAATTAATGCAGAGTGAAATGATGATAATAAACAATGATAATTAACAACACATACTAATATAGTTACCAATGGCAGCAGTGGGTACCGCCGATGGTGGTTGCGATGTCGGCGGTGGCTATCCGAAGTGTCAGACACGGTTACAGTCCGATGGCGCTGGTGAAACAACTGGAGGAGGATGGCCGAAAGGACGCGGAGGAGGAAGGTGTACAGTGAAGAGGTACAAAGGAGAGAATGGAAGGGAGGGAGGGAGAGCCAGAGGAGCTCTATATATAAAATCATTACTGTCGAATAAATCCGACAGTAATTACACGATCATCGAAAAACGTGTGCATGGAAAAAAGTTTGAGACTGTTATCGTCGATTTTTTTCCAACGTTAATTGGTTCAACGTTTTAACCAGTAGGAAAACGTGCAGCTCTTCAGATTCGGACCTTATTACCTTCGAATATATTTGACGGTAACAAAACGAACGCCACGTGCGTAGTGTTCACGTGCGCCCCTTAAATTTTCAACCAATTACCGTCGGAGTTTGACGGCAAGCCTTTCGCCTAATGCCACGCCACTTGGCGCCAACTATTACTGTCAGTTTTTCTGTCAGGGTATATTGTCTGACAGTAACTACGACCAAATTTATCCAGTTTGCCTTCCAAACTTTTTCTGTCGTTGTTTTTTGTGTTTTCCGACGATATTACTGTCGGATTTTTTTTCCGACGATAAAGTTCTGACAATAATTTCCTTATTTCTAGTAGTGTATCTCAAAACAACTTCACTTATTAAAAGCTTTTGATTAAAAAGAACTCAAATTCATGTACATTAGGATAACGAGTATGCTTTTGGAATCCAATCTATTATGTCACAAAAACAATTCTACAATTTCTTGCATCATCAATGATCGTAAAATTAAAGCTAAACGTGATCTTGTCTTCAACTTTTTTCGTCTCTTTTAGGCTATTGCTTTGATATATAATTTTTGTAATAAAAATGTGTCCTACCTCAGGAGTGATTACATTCAATTTCTCATGGGTGTAGGCACCACCGACTCCGCTTTTTCACATGGTTCATATCCAAAATAGTGGGAATATGGGTTCTCCTATTTCTGCACTTTGCAATGGCAATACACAGAACCCAAAAGTGTGTATATCTTTTCCTATTAAAAAATTTATTGAATCCATGCACTCGTATATAATATCATATCGCTTCATCATTATTGGTTCAACTAAAAACTAAGATGACGTACTTTGTTAGCTTTTGCGTCATGAAAAAAAAAAAGAACAATGTTTGAAAATGAAAGTAACCCTTGTATATTCTTCTTCATATTCAATATATACAGCAAATTAAGAATCATCATTATCTCTTTTTCTTTAATTTTTTTCAAAATAAGATTTTTAATTTTTTGCGAGGGTCTAATCCATGTCACCAAATTAAGCTTTTCCCTCTTGCCATTGCAAGTTGTATATTCACAATTAATTCCATGCATTTCCAAATTGGTGTGGAATCTCACGGTTAGTAAGTTGAAGTATCGTTGAATTATTGAAAACTTTTACCTATTTTGCATGTATGTATGTCGTACCCAACTGCACCAGTCCTTATCTTCTGTTGGGTTAATATATATATACATATATATTCCAAGACAACTAAGAATACACCAAAAGCTTCAAATATACTTTTTATGTTTGCTTTATTTTATCTCTCTACTCTTTGCTTCTTTAAATGGTTACGAGTTAATCTAACTACCCATGCAACTTAGTATATTCCTGACTTTCTGCGAATGAGGTGGAGAATATAAAAATGGTGATATGGATAAGGGATTGTGGCTGCTAGGCAACAATATAGTATGAAACTTTTCCTTCAATAGGGGAATATGAATATCTAAATGCGAATTCACGCGTGTATCTTCTAAGGCTAAATGCGACAAACTCCAACATATTTCACGCGGAATGACACACTACCGATAAAAGTACTTTTTTTTATATAAGTAAACTACTTCTTATAAAACTATCAAGACAAGAAAAAGAAATGTAAAATGACACCCAACAAGCATATCAAAAGGTAACGAGAGAACAAGTTGTGCCAAATTGACAATAGGTAGTTAGATGACAAAAGGTACCAAGACAAAAACACTCCAACTCCACTCCACTCTACCGAAATTCAACAACGCTCGGTAAGAAAAAAAAAGGTCTCATTAAAAATCTCTTTAGGGGAAACTCAATAATTGAATTGATGGATAAAAGTATCTTATAAAGATAGATACATGAAAAAATAATAACTAATATGGTCATGACTAATTAATAAATCAAAGCAAGAGCAATTATCCGCTCTCGGATCACACAAGAACTTTTCTTCACTACCAAGTTGAACCCGGGAATATTTGAATTGAGTAATATATAGTAGTAGTTGTAGTGTATAGTAGTGTTACATTGCGGCTGATAGGAAAGGCGTTTCTCGTTTAAGTAAGGTAGCATATTCTCCACGGTGATGGTTGAGCTTGTATATCCGCCGTCCATGCCCTTCCTTTATGCCAAAGGAGTTAAATCTTAGCCTTCAAATGCGATTACACATCAAAAAGATGCCCCCTATGCTAGATAGTTATAGCTAAGGCTAGTGCGATTCTAGATTTTACGAATGGAAAAGTCTCTCTCAAACTATATACTCTCAAACTATATAGTATCTCTGCAAAGAAAGAATTTTGGGGGGGGGGGGATGCAAGTGGGTTTTCAGCCTCCATAAAATGTATATAGACTTTTAATTCGTCCAGTGCATTACAGTGCACAACTACAAATTTGGCTGTGCATAAATCTATTTAGGGTGGAGTCTTTCTTTAAAGGGACCAAAGGGTTTTTTAAAGTATTCTAAGGAATCTTGGTTTCAACAATACTTAGTAATGAGATATGATTTGTTCATTTTTGGATATTTTGATACATCCATTCATTATGTATCAATTCACTTTCTAATTGAATATTTTCCTGCTTTGAAAAATTATTAAATATTTTTCAAATAAGATATAATTAGTTAATACTATTATTTCTTTAGAAATATTTATAATTTATAATTATGTTTAATATAAGAAACTTTGTATTAATTGAACTTAATTATTATTTTTAATTGATAATATTTAATATTTATAATTATATATCTAATAACGTTGCGTAATTTGGAAAAAATTATATTAAACATATAAAATAATTATCTATAATTTAAATATTTTGATTTTATATAAATTAAAAATTTATTACCAATTTTTGTCTAAGCCACTATTTGAAATCTATTGACTTCAACAAATGTGGGTCGAGCTATATTTGCTCACTATAAAGTAAAACTCTTTTTTTTTTTTTTCATTCACGATCAAGACTCAAATATAAAAAATTTTATTTTAGAAGAACAAATATCGAAACACTTAAACTAATTAATTGTCAATTAATACTATTAACATATATTTAACGTAACTATATTACTACTTTTTTAACGGAATATGTAAAATATTTTATTTTTCCGTAAGCACAGTTTTCTAAAGGTGAGTTAATTAATAGCCTTCCTTCGTTAACGTCGCTTCTTTCGTGCTTTTTCTAACATGAAATAAGCTTGAACATGAGACTTCTAAGATGAGGGGAACACACAACTATCAGTTGAGCTTGACCTCGTTAACTTGGCGCCCTTGGTTTTACTTGGAATATTTATAGTTGTTTTTTTATATTATATTCTACAAACCCTTGGGTAAAAAAAGAAACCCTAAAGGAAGAAAAATCCAATGCGTATAAGGAAGGTGGCGCGCGGGACCAGGGCCAAGGCCAATTATAGGATACGTGCTACAAGTGAATTACTTATAAATAATTTCGTAGTTATTTCCGGTCCACATATTTTAGTTTTAGATATAATGCATCAAGCTAATTATAAGTGTATCAAACATTTGTACTACTGCAAATCTTTTAAGTAGCATGTTGGTTTGAAGCATCATTTTAAAACCTTTTGCATTAGGTTCGAGATGCAAAGCACCATCAGAAACAATGGTACTGTTGCTGATTAGTAATTAATTAACTAATTAATTATAGTTAGTTAAGGAATCCGTTTGAAGCAACATGTGTTAAAAATTTTCATTTACATCATTTCAGATTATCAAGGATTAAAAGGATTTCACAATGAATATAGGATTTAACAAATACCTGTATCCATAGCTAAGTGATAGAAATCTACAACTGATGCACGAACAAGAGCGTTGGTTCCGTGACATTCCTCAACCAAATCACCTGAGTTCCTAAGGTTTCTCTTCTGATGGGTAGAATTAGCGAAGCAGTTTTTCTGATTTGGTGTATTATGGATCATAATTGTTCCAGCGTATTTAAACTCACCAGGGTTCCCATTATCTCCTGAAGGGCCAATACTGACATCTACCCATTCGGGCCCACATTCATTTTTTTCGTTAAGTCTAACAGGCTTTTAACCAAATAATTAGATCACCAAATTAAGTCATTTATAATAAATAGCTAATATAATCGTTAACGAATATGAGCCCACAAATTATTGGAAATATACATTTCCAACAACATGTGGTCATTAAGGAGCAAAGGAAATTAGGTGACATTAGAGTACATCAACGATGGATGGAAGATACATCACTCTCGGTATTGAGCCTTTATTAATGTGGCTGGCTACCCAATTATTAAAAAGAAAAAAAGAAAAAGAAAAAGAACACGTTTATTAGTAAAATGGACATAAAGAAGCAGCCCAAATTCATTTGCCTGTCGCTAACCATAGTTCCCAAAGGTGGACCAGGAATCATTGAGTAAATAATTCCAAAAATGGCTATATATTGTGTTACCATTCACCACGGTAACATTTTTATTAGTAAAGTCGTGTTTGGATAGTCATATATACTTTTAGAAGTTGCACAAAACCAAAACCTTTAGGAGGAGGAAGAGGAGGGGAGCCACACAAATTAATAACCTGATCGACCCTTATAAGGAGGAAGAGGAAGCAATACAATTCCAATTTGTAGTGTCATGTGGGAGTGAAATTTTTTTTTCTTATTTTTGTTTCATTAGTTTTCTCCTAAATATATATTTTAAGAGTTATTTATCTTAAAAGGATAAAGGCAATTGAATGATTTTACATTTGACATATTACGCATGGAGCTCATTAAGTGTGAATCATGGATATTAATTATACAATTAGACTTTTATAATTTATACTAAAATTTGATATATTTATCAAATAAATAGGACAACATCTCTTGAATTATAAATCATTTGATTATAAAAACTTTAATATTATATTAAAAATCACATTTCGCTAAAACCTAAGGTTTTTAATAGAGGTAATTAAATAATTTTACAGTTAATATAAATTGAAAAGAAAATTAATGGACAGATAAACTTTCTTTTTTTTTTCTTCCTTGAGAGATCAATTTCTGATATGTATGATGAGTTGTAAGGCTTAAAACCAGTTGGTGGGTGACACATCAGAAAGGAGGGTACAGTGGGGCCACGGGAATTCGTGAGTGGTGTACTAGTAATGGTACTAGTTACCCTGGGAGAGGGATGGCGTTATGTGTTGAAAGGGTTTAAACCAAATGAGGGTGCGTAAGAAATTAGGATTAAAGGGTGTTTGGATATAGTGATAAAAGTAAGAAAGTAATTAATGGCGTTTGGGAGGATAGATGAGTATAAGTGGAAAAATAAGAAAGTGGTGTTAAAAAGGCACAAATGATGTCTCGCATTGGCGTTTGCAACTTGACAGAGCCTTCAATTCTTTTTTGCGCACTATAAATACCACCACCCACTCTCCCATATCGACTCGTGGGGTTTAGAGATCATATACTAGAGAGAGAAAGAGAAAGAGCTTGAGCTGAGGGATTTTGAGAAAGAAAAATATTCTAATAGTTTCTTCAATTTACATTACTAATTAATCAAGAGAAATGGAAATGACCCGCGAATCTTGGGCTTTCATTTTCGGCGTCATAGGTACATTTTTACTAGTATACTATACTATATAGGCATTATTATATTATAGTTTATAATTGTTTTCTTTATAATTATAATGCACTTGTTCTTTCTCCCTCACGTCCCCCTTTTTATTCTTCTTTATTTCTCATCACCACTCGTCATCATAATCATTATTCTTTATTTCATCTAGTTAATTAACACATAGTTAACGTCAACTTTTGACTATTTAGCTATGATTATTTTATTGTTTATTACTACATATAGTTGGGATACATGAACGACTAGGTAGCATGCATATTGCATGGCTCTTTTTTGTTCCTTTCTAATTTCAAACCTAATATATCCCGCTGTTAGGATACCAATATATGTACGATTGAATTAATAAGACTAGTGTTAATTTCTCAATATTTTAGCGTATAGAATTAGGGTATATAGTCACGTTATAACAATATGAAGTTCACGAATCAAATCACCATTATGTTCACAAGTGCTAATGGATGTTTCTTGTTTTGTCTTTTTTTTTTATAGGCAACATCATCTCCTTTATGGTGTTCCTTGCTCCGATGTAAGTGTTCTTTTTTACTTTACCATATAGTATAATGAATAAGCACTTTCGTTTACTAACATATATTAACATTTCCTTTGTAGACCAACTTTCTACCAAATCTACAAGAAGAAAACCAGTGAAGGGTACCAGTCACTTCCCTATGTTGTTGCACTTTTCAGTGCAATGCTTTGGATTTACTACGCATTGGTCAAAAAAGATGCTGCCCTTCTTCTCATCACCATTAACACCTTTGGAATCGTGGTAGAATCAGCTTACCTTTTTGTGTTCCTCTTCTATGCCCCAAAGAAGGATAGGGTACGTATTTATCTTAATTAATAATTCCCAATAACTAATATTCATATATAGGTTTCTAATTATTGTAACACTTTTATATTTTGTATTGTGTGATCACAGCTTTCAACCATCAAGCTTCTTCTATTGCTGAATGTGTTTGGGTTCGGAGCCATGCTTCTAGCCACTCTCTACCTTTCAAAGGGACAAAAGCGTCTTGCTATCATAGGCTGGATTTGCCTTGTTTTCAACATTAGTGTATTTGCCGCACCTCTTTTCATCATGGTGAGTTTTTAATTAATAGAACTTGGTTTTCAATATTTTTGAATTAATTTTTGTAATAAAAAAAATTTAATTAAATTCTTATATGATGATTGTACATGTATGCAGAGAAAAGTGATAAAGACGAGGAGCGTGGAATACATGCCGTTCTTTTTGTCCTTCTTTTTAACCATCAATGCCGTTATGTGGTTCTGCTATGGCCTTTTTCTCAAGGATTATTACATTGCCGTAAGTTCAATTCAGTTTTATATATAGGCCTACGGTTAGGAGCATATTCATAATCTTTGTATCATTCAACTCTTATCTTATTCTTACCAAACACGTACGAGCCTTTCACGCCTTTTATTTTTAATTTACATTTCTTTTTGGGGTATGGCTATAGTGTATAGATTGATCCCTTATAACTTTTTCATCTTGCTTTATAAAGTGATAATGCCAAGTTTATTATAACTAAATCAAAACTCGTGAGTGCTCCATTAATGTTGAGCTCCCATGAGAAAATCCAAAGTGCAATATGGGCCCCTCCCCCTCCTCCTCCCATACATATATTCCTAAGTACATTATTATTTAATTATTAGGACAACTTTATATATAGGACGATTTAATTTGATTAATTATTTTCTACTTTTAGACAATCATATGTATAATAACTTGATTAAATAAAATATTAACCCTAATGTTTGCATTTGATTAATATGATGCAGCTACCAAACACACTTGGGTTTCTGTTCGGGATAATTCAGATGGTGCTGTATTTGATGTTCAGAAACGCCACCCCAGTGACCCTAGCTGACCCAGTGAAGGTTCAAGAGTTGAATGGCCACATAATTGATGTCGCGAAGATGGGCAATAACGTAAATTCAGACCCCAATCATGGTGCTGTTGGCAAAGTCTAAGAGATCAATTACCAAAGAGATCAAATATGAAGAATATGAGAGAGAAGAAAAACAAGGGGTATATATCAATGATGATGACAATGATGAAGAAAAAAAAAAAGGAAACAGTACTAATTAATCTTAAGTGTTAATTTGGGCTTTTAATTAATATAAAGGTGTGGTTTAAATTTGCATGTACGGGTAGTAGCTGTAATTGTCATCTATATTTGGCCATATGATCACTCTCATGTTGTAATTCTACTACGTGTAATAACGTAGTATATTAATTTCTCTTTCTCTCAAGTGTATCCCTCAGTCAAACTCATATCAATTTTAATTAATTTCCCCTTTGTATACGTAATATTTATCAATGTTCAAGTAATGAAAAACTAATTGTTTTAAGTGAATTCTTCTTGCCTACTAGCTGCTACTCATTAATGATTATTATTAATTACATTATTTTGCTTTTAATTAAAATTGGAAAATTAATCATAACCATTATCCTTTGTGTCAAATTGTATATTATTGTTAATGCTAATTGTCAAATCATCAAGAATTAAATATTGTTTTTAGAGAGTGGGAGGGAAACGAGTTCTCTTTGCTTTTTCATATGTCATGGACAAGGGGGCAGATAGAAAAGCCTCTAGCTTCCTATTAACTTTTTTATTTTATTTTTAAATGTATATCTTGATGGCAGCATCTTTACAAGATGAGGACAAAATCACCCGACACTATGATTTGTAAGACCCTAATTAATCTAATCTGGTCCGATTCCATTCCAGTGATAAAAGGAGAAGGTGCTAATTAAAATAAATCAAACCAATAATTGGAAATTACAAACCCTAAGGACTAGAACACCAAAAAAGCTACGAGGATTGACTATCAACTAACATTTTATTTTGAATCCATGCATGACTCTTAACTACTGCTAACATCTACTAATACACGTTAATTTGATCCAAAATATCAACCCTCTAGGACAAAGTCAAAACTGAAAGAAAAGTGCTTATAAAACGTAAAAGTGAAATGCAAACGGCCAAGGGAATCCACTTGTCTATTTGTCTTCCCTTTTGCATTTTTTCATTTATTTTTGTTTATTTTTCGAAAAATTCACTATTGTCTCACGTTACAAGATATAATACTTATTTCTCATTGAAATAGTAATTGTCGTGGATAGTGATTTGGATGTTTGGGCAGAACACGCACATATTATTATTATTGCAATTTTTTTAAAAAAATTTTATTTGATTAAGGGGGAATCTGATATTTCGTACCAAATGATATGAAACCAGACGATTTATTTTGCCCCACCACTTCAGTTTCGTGGTTGAATCCGTTGCAATGTAGACACACTGAACGTCTCAAATTAAAAGAAGACAAAGTCAGGATTTTGTTTTTGTGTATATTTTCTTCTTCTTCTTTTTTTATTTACTTTCTTTCTGTCAATTCTCCGCGGGGAAAAGCTAGCTCGAACCTTTTTTGTATATTTGTTGAGATTCATGGCAGAGCCAAAAAAATGATACAAAAAAATTAAGAACAAATTGAATTAAATTTTTTTACTAAAGATGAAATGTTAGACAATACAAATAAAGACAAATTTTATATAAGTTCGTGAGAGTTATTATTTAACTAACAAAATTATATTTCTAATATTATCAACTCGGGGCGGAGAAAAAAGCTTGAAACTTTTATGTATGTATTGTTAATTCGTGTGCATGCTTTTTAAATCAAATGTCATATTCCGATCTTGAGACGAAAATCACGAAGGATTTGTTTCAAATGGCTCAAAATATTTCCGAGTTTTGGGAGTGGGGTGGGATAAACCCAATTAAAGGGGAAACGGTAGGCGTAGGAAGAAGAAGAAAAAAATGTGAGGATAAAATGCACTAACTAAAACGTGAAACCATAGAATAATGGGCCACGGAGAGAGAGAGATAATGTGCTAGTAAAGGGGGATGAGTATGCGTCTTGAAGATAAGCATTCAAGGGCTTTACGCAAAATGAGTGAGGCAATGTTAGCTCTAAAAAGTTGCCCTATGATTGTGTTTTGAAAGATAAATCTGATTGCCATGCCTAATGTATATACCTGCTTGGGTGGTTCCCCCTCTTTGCTCCCATCCTACAATTCCAGATGTGCCAACATGCGTAGATAAGGGTGTGATGCAATAAACCACTTGTGTTGGGGGCTACCTTTAAAGTCCCCCATTATAGTATTTGTCAAATATCAAACCCTGTCTTCTATTGCCCTTTTTTTTATATATATATTTTCTGGGGAAGAAATATTTAGATCGATAGAATAGAATCAGGACATATCTTTAGACTTATTTACTTACTTGTGTATAATTTACTTACTATGCAAAACATAAAAATTAAACTTGAGTCATGATGATACATGAACAAAAGACCAATTACGTACTGATCAACAAATACACTTAATGATGTGTCTCAGAATATCGTAAAGTGATATCTCTCTCTTAAAGGAGAAATTATTATATGATTATGAAACACGGTTACATCCAATGATAAAAGTGACAATTTGAATAAAAACGTGGATCCTATCATAAATCATAAACAATATTAAAACATTACTCTATTATTAAGTGAAACATAATTTATCTAAATGTTTTATCACCATGTAATAATTTCTCTTTGTATCAAATTCTCGAATTAGCTCTTAAACTCTTATGAGTTTATGTCTCAAAACTGAGTTAACTCACTTAGCAACTCGGACTTGAGTAAACTCAGTGAAATCAGATAAACTCAAATATGCACGAATTCATTATTTTAGTCAAAATTTAACCTCACAAACTATTCCAAATATCACTCTTAATTAAAAATTTTAAATCAAATATCTTGGCATTTTAACTTATGTTAGGTTGATTTATAATATTATGAAGTTTTGATATGAAGTTTTGATATGTTATTTTTTATGTGATTTTAATTTATTTGATGTATTTTATGACTTATATTTGTCTAATTATGATTTCAAAATGAAATTGTGACTTATATTTTATTTTACTATAAATTTAATACGTTATTTATTAATATTTTTATAATAAATAAATTTTTATAAGTTTATGAGTCGAGTTTACTTATGTTTTACAATTTTAGAGAAACTCACGAGTTTAATGATTTTAATTATACGTAGATTCCACTAAATAATATAAAAGTAAATATGAGAAAATTTGGGCGCAAAGAATCTTAACCTGTCTTGTGTCTTCTATTGCTTTATTTATTTTTATCCGAACGAACGTGTATGAAGTGATCGTCGTTCACAACATTGGGCATGGGGCTTGCCAATTAGGCTTATGAACCCCCCCCCCTCTCCATTTCTTGCTTTTTGATGTTATTTATTGCATGGCTAACCTCAAGTCCTGGGCCAATGATTGCCTCATAATGCATGTCCTATATATTTTTTATTTTTATTTTTATTTTTTATGCTTATGATTTGATTTGATTTTTCAAGTAAGGAGATGCTATTATCATGTGTCATGCATCGACTTTTGTGGTGGACCCTATTTGCTTACCTCAATATGCTTTAATTCAATCATATCTTTGCTCTTCCTACCTTTTCCTTGTCCTTTCTCTCTTTTCCCTGTTTTGAACGTTTCAATCAGTTCAGTTACGGTGGCCGGAAACTCATCTTAATACGTGTTCCCATGTATTCAAATCCCAATCGTTTTATGCCACATTACCCAATTTTGAGATTTTATGTTCCTAGCTACTTTTGCACCTTTCACTTCACCCTTTAATATGAATCTATCTGACAACAAGATATGTGCTACCATCGATCGTTTGTCTCAAGTGCTCGTGCTCGTGCTCGTATACATATACATACATAACCATGCAATTAGTTTATTAAAATAACTTACTTCAATTCTTAATTAATTAACATGCCCTATCGTATCAAGCAAATCATTGAAGATTTAAACACAACGCACTAACTAGTAGCTAGCTAGTTAATGTTGATCCTTAATGAATATATGAAAAAACTTATTTCAGTTCTTAATTAATTTACATGTCCTATCGTAGCAAACTACTAAAGATTTGGACACATTTCAATGCACTAGTAATTACTCATGTTGATCCTTAATGACTAAATGCGTGATTAGAAGAAGAAAAAAAACTAGGTTGGGTATCAATATTGCATTTTTCGATAATTGAAAACTTACATAAGTTTTGTATTAATAACTTTTAGACTTCCTTTCTTTTTTTTAACTTCTCACAAACATCTGTCACATGTCTTACAATTTTCTTAAATATATCTAATATTTCTATATAAAGCGGTTGGGGGCACTTCAACCGCTTCTTGGTCACAAACTGATTCTTACAATTTTAACTCTCTTATTTATTTAATCAGTTTTTATCAACATTAATTATATAGGAATAAAATCGTCAATACATATAATCTATTAATCCACTTATAATAACAGTTTCTTACAGTTTCTTATTCTTTTTAACTTCTTAATTTTCACTTACCAGCCATTACGTGCACTACGTGCCTGTCCCTTCTATATAGAATAATTTGTTTTATTTAAGGAAAATATAGACGACAAATGGAAAATATCATGTCAAGTGTGCATATTTAAATTCAATTTCAGAATTTAGCACCAATTTCCGAAGTCCGCATAAATAATCAATGATGAGATAAGTCCAGTGGTTCTCAAGGCTCATCAAATTGTTTGCATATTGTAGCGTCCGAAATTATAAAATAATTAATGTGAAAATAATTACTAACTTTGAAATTTTGATTTTATTTCGAAAACGTAGAAGAAATTACTAACTTTGCCGTGTAAGTGTAAGTATATTTTTATGAAGGCTACTACTACTAGGCCCGTTTATTAGTTCATTTTATTATGTTAGTTATAATAGTTATCATTGGACATCCCTTTTAAATTAATTCTCAGCCAAGAAGGAAGCTTTAGCTTAACTAACTTTGCAATCAATTTCAATTTTACAACTAAAAATTAAAAACTGAGTCTGAAAATCCAAACCAAACACACCCAGTTGCATAATATTCCTGACAACCTTTTTGACTCAAAAAGTGACACATCATGTTGCAAAATATAAACCAAACTTGCTTTATAATTAGAGGAGATGATTCTTTTGTGGATTCATTCAGTTCGCCAAACATTGATGCATTCTGCAATAAAAGAATAAAAAGAAAAAAGAAAACACAGATATACTGTATGGTCTAAACCTGTTATATACCGTGGACCTTACATAAATCGATTTTCGTTTCATTCCGCAAAATATATCCAAACTATAATAAAGTCCACTCCTTTCATGTAAAACTCTTTTTAGCGTGCAATTAATATACCTAAAAACTTGCCCTAAAAGGTGTGGCTATATTTGTGCAAGTAATATTACTCTTCCTCGTCCATTTCCGTCACAACAACAACAATACTACTACCAATAATAAATAAATAAAAGGAATTTTCATTATTAGTGTCTAACTTTTTTATTTTATTTTACTCCAATAACTACTTTTTGTTGGTTACTATTTTTTATTATCTCTCCCCTACTTTTAAAGAATTTTTTTTTAAAACCATTTTTTCTTCATCACTTATTCAATAATTTCATCCCAGCACGAGAAATTTTTATTTCTTCACACAATTCTTCTTTAATATTCTTATTTATATTCCTGGTCGCAACTAATTTAATATTTGATAGGCGAAATGCCTGTTAAGTCCCACTAATAAATAATAATAATAATAATAATAATGTTTAAAAATTTATCAAAAATAATAATAATAATGTTTAAAAGTTCTTTTAACTAATATTCATAATAACTAAGCATTGTAAACTTTATGAGATATATACAAGCCACTGCAAAATATTCATAAACTTCTCAAAACTTAAATACACGGATCGATATATATTTTACCAAAAGTTTTTTAGTTATATTTTTATTCTTTAAAGCATTTTTATACATATATCTAGATATATTATTGTACATAAATGCACGTGTAGACAACCGGAGAATTTTCAATTCTATCCGATGAAAATGCTTTTTCGTACGTCAAAAAACATATACTAAACTCGTAAAAATATCTTGTTCGGACGGAGAAAAAACATAGTACCTGGAAATAGAAATTGGACCGCAAAACAACCAACTTATTACATGGTTGCGAAAACGTGAAATTGACCACTCAAAACCCTATCCCCTCGACTTTCCAGGATGGTCCATTAGAGACACCTGTTATAAGATAACATGCCTTAACTAATTTTCCTTCCTTTTCCACCAATAATGTCGGCAAATGCAAAGCATTCACGTTTAATCAGTAATACAGGTGCGGTTTGACCATATGCTTTTCGAAAACATATATGTATATAATCATCTTCAAATCGAAAACATCTGACCCCTTAATTATCTGCACCCTTCCCCTAGCCCAAAACCAAAAGGAAGAGGGAATAATGGCCATTTTTTTACTAACATTGTAGGTTAGTCGCCACTAACAATTTGACTTTGTTTAATCTTGACAACAATTTATAAGATGCAATGACTGATGACATTTTATCTACGTAACCAGCTCTACAATTGTTCGATGCTATCCACAAATAATTGTAAAATTGATATATTCTTAAGTGAATATTTGGATCCAAATAAGTAACTGTTTTGGCATGCCTATCTTTGGATATTTGTGAATATCCAATGATGGCAAATCATCTTGGGATCTAGAGTAATGTATAGAAGAAAGGTTGAATAAGGTGCTTTGGATATTTGTTAACTAAGACTCCCTGTAACAACATAAATATAGGACTTGACTAGCCAAGTTTCGCCCAATTAAGCATTAAGTCGGGGGAATATATATATTTGATATTTTACTATTAATCTTTTAATTATTTATGTTATACATGAGTCTCATTTTCTTAATTGATAGTAAAAATATTAAACATGACTTTATTATGTGAAAAAATTACATGAGAGGATTTATTTATTATGCGCGCCCCATAGAGCATAGGCATTCTTCTTCTTGGCCCTGGTAATACATGGCCAATTACAAAATCAACAGAAATGCAAATTCAGTGATTCATAACCAGCCAGAAAACTCAGGGTATAATCCTCAGAATCATACAGTGAAGTCAGCACATAATCACTAGTCACTATTGACAAACCAAATTCTCACAATAAGGTTCCACATATTCGAAAAAGTACCGACATAATCACATAAATCATGTACTACTTTAACCGTAGTCAATATGGTTCCATCAAACAAGCATTTAATCTTTATTTGAAATATTAGCATAAGCAATATTTTGTTCCAAATAATTCTAAAAGAAATATTAGCATAAGCAATAGCCTTAAATCTTAAACCCTAAACACAAAGTAATTTGTTCCAGAATAAGACATTATCACACAAACAACTATCCGCAACTTTAAGAAGGTAATTTAAGAAAACAGAAGCAAAATAATTAACTTAATTCTAACTTTAAGAAATCATCACAATAACTTGGTCACCTCTTACCAGAAGCTAAATCTGAGGGACTAATCCGAATTGTATACAGCTGGAGTTAGTTAGTTAACAACTAATACACTGATGGTTACTAAGTACTAATACACTGATGGTTACTAAGTGTTAAGTTACCACATATCAGGTTAATTAGCAACCCTATCTAACATACACTGATTTGTATATAAACTATTGTAATGGCTCATTGAGGTCAAGTTGAATTCCTTTCGATCGATTTATTGAGCAGGTGCTCTCTTCCCATGGTAGAGTTCATACATCAAGAACTGATACCATTTTCACATCACCCTAGACACTGTAAAAGAACTTACTTGTATGCAACATTCAATCAGATATATTGGTATTCCCTAAATTTATGTTTATAGGCGTAATATAGGTGAAGGTAGTCCAAAAACTAAAGACAGAGTGCCACTAAAGAAAATTATAGGCAAAGCTATTAAAAAATATTTAGATTTGAATGATTGTACATTATTGCAGTGGCTATACATATAGGTATTCTCTTTATCACTATGGCAAATGTAATATGCTGTACGTATCAGTATTCATATCAGATGTGATGCTCAGACTACAACAGACATCTGTGCGAAAGGCTTAAACATTTAAAAAAAAGAAAGAAAGAAAAAAGAAAGGCGACTCTTATTATGAAAAAATGCATCCATAACAAATGAGAATGATTTTATCACTATGACAAAAGTTAGCACTTGTCCTGCATCCTTTACAATATACATTACTAATAAGAAGCAATTAATTTTATCATTAGGAAGATTTCTTATTTTTACGTACGCTTTGCAGCCACTTTTGGACACTTTTCACTTTGCACATATAACATCAACACTAAAATCTCCATTGGATTTTTCTTCATGTTCATTAATTGAGCACTTTTTCATCAAGACCTGATGTTAGAGAAGCATCTGACATGAAAGCAGATCTATCAACACTTGACCCTTCATTAGGTCGAGGCTTGTTCTGAAATGCACTGCACAGCCTTGGCTATTGGATGTCCCAAATACTGTAAATAAATGTCTGTCTACACCAAAAGCGAGTTTTCATTAGCATCTATAATACATAATAAGTTGAACAAACAAAAAGGAAAAATAGTGTATGATACTTTTCAGTGTATGTCAGTAAATGTCGATGGTTTAGGATACATGTGTGGTTGTTCATTGATGTGTTAAATTAAGTGGACAACAAATCTCTTACTCTAAAAGCAGCGACGAACTTGATGTAAATGTTTAAATTGAAGATAGCAGAGACAAAAATAAAGTTAACAGTGTTAGGACGCTGTAACTGAAGATCATACGCATCATCCTCAACTACAAGGGAAAGGGAACAAAGTTTCCAACAGAGTGAAGGTGATTTTTAGTTTTCCCTTTGCCATACTAGCAGCAAATTTTTGAATATGTATGAGATTATTTTGATATCTCATTAAATTTAAAGGTATTGATGCCTTATGATTATTTATGACTAAAAATCAGTTACACGTCTCATTAACTCTAAATACTTATTATTTTAAATTTAAAAGTAAATTATGACTATTAAAATATAAAAAATTATCGATACTATTTAAAAACATGGATACAGAAGTAACCGTGTGCGTGTGTATATATATCAGAAATGCTTCATGTACACCCATAAACCATACACCCGTATATACACCAGCCTTTTATACGTTTTTATGCACAATTAATGATAATTATACGTATAGCGTATAACTATACCCAACGCGCGCGCGCTCAATTCCGAACTCGTTCTCGTCGTCGTTTTCACCCATCATCTTCAACCTGTCGTCGTCGTCGTCGCCGTTGTTGTCGTCGTCATCGGCATCGGCATCCTCTGTCCTCCTCTGAACCAAAACGCGAGCTCCATGAAAACCACAATCCTCCATGGAAATCAAAGTCGCAAGTGCAATTCCACAATCAAAGCGTATACAATCGTTATCTCATTTAGTTAGTGATCGAAAATGATAATACAAGAATCTGTGGCAATTTTTCGTCATTTTTTGATGAATTCCATGGAGAATTTTTGATTTGGTGACGTTGCTGTGAAATTACAGTGTTCTGAAGTTTTATAACACAGAAAATAAAATGTGCAAACTTTATATGGGCGTATGTGCAAACATTAAGTGAACATATGTGCAAACATTATTCACAGGGCCATAGAAATGTTTTTGGTAAGGGAGATGATGTGCATTTTGGCACATTCTCAATATTTCAACAAATAATCTATAAAACACTATAATTTGTTGACACAAATTGAATTTTTATTTACTATATGATTAAATATTAGATTGTGTAATATAATCATTATTTATGTATCACAAATGCATAAAAATGCAGAATTTGATGTACTGCAGAATTGTGCAAACTTTATATGGGCATATGTGCAAACATTAAATGGGCGTATGTGCAAACATTATCACAGGTCACAGGTTTTGTCTTTGTTGGGTAAGAGGATGTGCATTTTGGCACATTTTCAACCTTTCAACAATTGATTCATAAATATTATAAATATTTTCACACAATTTTTTACATATTGCCATAATAAACATTAGATGATGTGATATAAGCATTATGTGTTTGTCACAAATGCATAAAAATGCAGAATTTGATGTACTGCAGAATTGTGCAAACTTTATATGGGCATATGTGCAAACATTAAATGGGCGTATGTGCAAACATTATCACATGTCACAGGTTTTGTCTTTGTTGGGTAAGAGGATGTGCATTTTGACACATTTTCAACCTTTCAACAATTGATTCATAAATATTATAAATATTTTCACACAATTTTTTACATATTGCCATAATAAACATTAGATGATGTGATATAAGTGTGTCACAAATGCATAAAAATGCAGAATTTGATATACTGCAGAATTGTGCAAACTTTATATGGGCATATGTGCAAACATTATAGGCAGAATGTGCAAACATTATCACAGGTCACAGGTCACAGCATAAATTATGTATATCTTGTTCCTTTCCTTCTTCTTCCTTCTTCCTGGTTTTTTTTTGAACTTTTTCTTTTTTAGTTAAAATATGATAACAAGCAGCAACATCTTCAATCATTCATCTCTCTAACAAATCTTAGATCTTGCACATGAAATCACAGAGAACGACGAGGTTGAAGAGAACGTCGGGGTCGAAGAGAACGTCGGGGTCGAAGAGAACGACGGGGTCGAAGAGGATGACGAGCAATGAACAGCGAAAATTTTCGAGAAAGAGAACAAAGCGTGGATTCACGCGCGTGTTGGTGAGAGTGGGAGAAAGAGTGTATGAAACGGTTATTTGTGTATTCTAATACGGGTGTATGTATGGTGTATGATATATGGGTGTACATGTAGCATAACTGTATATATATATATATATATATACACATACAAATATTCAATGCAAATTATATATATTCAAACGAATCCATCTAACGGCATCGTTTGTGGTATATGTTTTTTTGGTGGCAAATGTGGTTTGTTGCCATCGAAAAATTATATTGAGCGAGCCCAACTCAAATGGGGTCATAAGGCCATATTATCTTTGAATAGACCGAACGGCGTCGTTTGCGGTGATCTGAAGGGGCTCCGTAGACCGTGTCGTGTTGACTGGGCTCAGAGGTCAGTAGTACTAGTACATCAGCTACAGCATTGTTGTGTTTCTTTTTTTAATAATTTAATGCTTGTGTTGTTGTTGAGTTCACCATTTCTTTTCCATTCCACCAACAAAGCAGAAGAAGAAAAAAAGCGCAGTGCACGCCGTTAGAGATAGCGATCTCCCCAAAAGTCAAAGGTAGTTTTCGAATCCCAAAACGCGATTCTCTTCTTTTGATTCTCGTTGATGCTGTTTAGATTTTGCTATTCGATCCTTCGATTGCAGATCTTCGAAGACTCGAATCAAATCCGTTTCGATTGTAGTTTTTAGGAATCGAGAGAGGGAAAGGGGGTTAGGGTAAGGTCAAACAAAACGATTGAAGAAGAAGGAGTGGTGAATTCAAATGCCGGAAGAGGACTTGGTGGACATCAAGTTTCGCTTGTACGATGGCTCCGATATCGGGCCGTTCAGGTACTCCTCCGCCGCCACCGTCGATATGCTGAAGCAAAGGATTGTCTCCGATTGGCCCAAAGGTCAGTTTCACTGTGCGCTCAGCTCCAGAATCCAATTTCGATTTTGTTCCTTGACTTTTCTTCTTTACTTAATGCTTTAGTTCAATAATTCTTTTGAGAGATGCGGTTTTTATGATTCGAAATTCATGGGATTAGGAACTTCCTGACTTGCGAAAGCTAGCTCCTAGTTTGGTTTAGAGAGTGCAATTTGTATCTGTACTCAAAGGCATGTTTGGGGTGTGCTAAGTTGCCCAGTTTTTTTTTTTTTTTTGGCCCCTTCTTTTGAGTGCGGGGTCGTATGTGAACGGTTCTGGAAGTTCGTAGTTGTTGTGTTCACAGTTTCCGTCCACAGGTCACTTAGAACTGAGGACTGTTATCCTTGATGATTCCAGGAAACACGTTATACATATATATTGGCTGCAAAGTGATATGCTCAGCGTCTGCTATTATTGAAATGATTATTCTTGATGGTATCAGGAAAACCATGGTTGTTTTTTTGTCAAGTGAAATCAGAATTGCATGTCCAAGTGCAGTGAAGCCCGGATTTAGGTTCGAAAGTTTTTCTTCTTTTTCTTTCAATAAAGGATACAAATTGTGCTGTTGCAATCATGGTGGCTGCTATTATTATTATTATTATTATTATCATCATCATCATCATCAAAGTTGAGGGAATGCTCACTTTAGTTCCATGGACTTGTATGTGGGTTTATAATTTGGGGGTGAAGATTGAAGAATGAGTAGACAAGCTTTCCATTGAGATTCTCATTCATACAGGCAAAAAGGCATGTGGCACATGATTTTACTTTGTCAAAAGCTGTTCTAATAAGGGTAAAAATATAACTGGACTGCTACGGTCATTCTATTGTTGTCATCAGTTTACATGTCAAGATTGATACAAAATCACTCACATTGTTGATGGCAATTATAACTCCTAAAAGTCATGTATTTGAGTTGAGTTGAAATAAGGAATAAGCTAATCCATGCAGCAATATGCTAATCCGAGGCAGATAGAACAAGTTGGAGCGAAATAGAGAGAATTAGAGTCAAACAGAGGTGAGATTTTAGTATCCATGTAGGAATTAAAACCAAACAGTCCCAACTGGGAAACCAGATCAAAATAAGCGGTAAGGGTGAAGCACTGAACCCAGGAATGAGTAGGGCCTCCTAAATGATTTGAACAAAGTCGAAGTGGGGATCTCAGCATAGGCACGGCCAACTGAAGTAGAGAAGTGTAGTGACTGAAACAAGTAACAAAGGTCAGGGTAGTGCCAGATAAGTTTAGGCAAGGAAATTTGGAGGGGTTGCGTGAAAAGAATTGGGATACACTGATAGGCCCCAGTACATGGAAGTCAGGTCAGTGGAGATATGTTCCTGGCTGGGAGGTTTTGGGCAAGTCCTGCCAGATCAATATCATATGATTTGAATGGTGGGGTTGGTGTGTTTATTGGAGGCCAGTAAGTTGAAGAACTAGATGTGACATTGACTGCAAGGAGGTAAAGCATGCCAAAAAAGTCAACATAGAGACTAATGTTGGCTGGTAAGCTGCTGGAAGACCTAGGTAGGAGGGAAATCTATGATTGTGGTTGTCAAAGTTGGCGCACAACCGACTAGAAGGAGTTTAGTCACTGGACTGAGGGAGAGGAAGAACAAACAAGAGGAGTTCCAGATTTTGAGCAACTCGATAATGGAAATTGAGCTGCAATCAGGTCATGGGGGATGATACCACTCGGATACTATTTTGAAATTACAAAACCTGAGGAAAACAGATAAATACTATGTTTCGCTGATAATGAAATGTGTAAAACAGTAACATTTCTATGCATATCAATAATCTAGGTCAAGTACTAGAGTAGTACTAGTACAAGCTCAGCCCCATACAACTTCAATCATAATTCAATAAAATAAGAATCCTTTTATTATAATTAGTTACCTCTCTGTCTTTTACCCTTTGTAAGAACGAATGGAACATAAGTGCTTTACCCCCAACTTTCTGTCTCAACCTTATTATGGTACTGTAGAATCAACAAACTTTTTAGGATGCTTAGATTAAAAGGAATGAATTCAACATGTATTTACTTCTGAGCACTCCAGAATCTTTTTTAATTTGCCTGTGAGCTTGATATTATTGGTCATTGACCAAAATGGAAATTATTTTGAATATACTCATTATGACATTAGATTATGTACCATTACCTTTAAAAGTAAGTTGTGGCCGAAAGTAAAATTTTGCTCGTAATGGTCTTCAATTATTCAATATTAATTGCATTTTAGTAACATTTCTTAGCTAAAGAGGAGTTAGATAAGATCATAATTCCAATAAGTTGGTATGGACTATTATATATTATGGCCTTGTAGTGATTTTTAACTTGAACAGAATTCAAGCATTTGCTGATTCAGTCAACTTGTTATGATGGTTATTCTTTCAGTTTCATTTGTTTTACTTTTTCCCCTAATGTAGGTAAAACGGTCATCCCAAAAGCAGCAAATGAAGTGAAATTGATTAATTCTGGTAAAATCTTGGAAAACAATAAGACTGTTGGTCAGTGTAAAGTTCCATTTGGTGAGATTGCTGGGGGAGTTATAATAATGCATGTTGTTGTACAACCATCTCTCGCAAAAACTAAAGCTGGTAAGTTCACGCTGCTTTCAATAGTAATACAGAAATTTCTTTTGTGACATTGAAATTTGGACTGTCAGCCTTTTATAAGGTTGTTGCTGGTTTTTATAATATGGTATGAAAAGATGCTGAAGTTCATTTTGGAACCAACTTCCAGATGTTGCCAGCTGGATTTGGATGCTGACATACTGGATTGGTAATATCCAGTAGTCCAGTATAAAGTGATTTAAGAACCCCTTTGAAGTATTTCAGTCATGCATTACTGAAATAAACTAGATAGAAGTGACAGTAAACCACAATTTCTGGGGACACTTGTAGAGGATCTGAGTTTGCTGTCAATTTTTTGTTGTTTAAAACAAAAATAATTTACTAGCCAGGCAATGTTGTATTTTAGTTTCAAAATGAGAATTTGATTTTCCCTTGTCTGGTTCATATGTTATAGGAAATGGGGATGATACATTTCTAATGTTACTTCTTTTCTTCCTTTTCTGTGTATAAATGTCTATCCCAGTGCTTCATAGGCGGCATTGTTGTCATCCATAATCACCGAGCATTTTTTTTTCCCGAATAATGGCTGCAGTTTGTAGCTTGGATTACCTGGCCAAACAATAATATTGCTGATTATTATTGCTTTATATACATTTCGTTTTTTGGTTACATTAAATGATAAGGGGCACCGTATATTGAATTTTGTCTGGTAGAGGATAATAAAGACAAAACAATGGCTGAAAGAGATACCTAGGTTAGACTACTAGAGGAGAGCCATCCACCAAATAGATGAATATGAAAAGCATATTATGGGATTTGAAGACCCTCTTTTCCTTTTTGCACGAGTCCTAACTGTACCTTTTTGGGGTTGAAGGAAAACACTATAGTTTGATATTTGCATTTCTGTTCTCTTTAACAGAAAAGAAGATTGATGATACACCCAAGAAGGTTATCTGTTCTTGTTCCATAATGTGAAGACAGTTCAATGAGTTGGAGATGCATATCCTTAATTCATCAACTACTCTTAAACTAAGAAATCATCCGTTTGAAGTTTGAACAAAGCCTCCCGTTGTCAACATTTCTGTGTAAAGTACGTATACGGGCAATTATATATCCATAGAAAGTTTGTATTAATGGTGATGACTTCCGAAGTTGATGTCATTCTTTTATTGCAAGTTCTAAAGGCTTGATGAACATTGTAACCATTGATTGCTACCATTGTGCATGACGTTTTCTTCTTGCATTTCCAGTGACGTGCGTGATATCATATGCCTCTGAGAGTTCCTCTGCACTTGAGCAGTGCCGACGAACAAATTCATAGACATGGATAATCCATGGTCAACTTCTGTTATTTTTTTATTTAATCAGTGGAGAGGGGTTCAGGCCCTTCAGGTGGTAGGGGTGAGGTTGAAGGGGGAACAGGGTCAATATGATAGTCTTGTTCACCATGTGTTCCGGAGTCAAATCCTCCTCAATCTTCTGATGAGGGAAAAAAGAAAAAAAAAAAAAAAAAAAAAANAAAAAAAAAAAAAAAAAAAAAAAAAAACTAGATAGAGATCGCCAGAATTTTTTTTTTTTTTGAAGAGAAACCTAAAATTGCTTAAAACTTCTTTGAACACCATTTAAGCTTCAAGTTCAGAAGATCTGATGCTTAGAAGGAATATCCTGTTTCTTGAAGGCATGTGCAGAATTGGATGATGAGGCTGCTTTGGGTTTCCGTTAACTCCGGATTTACTTTTACGTATCACCCACCAGCAAGTGCGAAGAAGTCACGCATTCCTCACCTTGCTGAGTCATGCTTTCTTTCCTTTTACCTTTTTGTATTGCGTATAGTTTCCTCCCTTTTTGCTTGTCATACTTGTATCCACGCCCGCACGCCCGCCCGCCCGCCCGCGCACACAGCCTCTATTGTTATGCAAAAGTCTCTATTGTTTCTCTGTTATTTTCCTTCAGAAGAAATATGAAATTCATTTGAATTTTTTTTTTCTTTTGTTTACCTGCGAAAGCGTTGGTCTTTATTACTCTTTAACATTTTACACAATATTTTTTATCCGCATTTTCACCTATTAGTCTCTTGAGTTCTGTTACACGTACACCAAAAATCATACATCATACATACACCTCATACTTATATACATAAAGTTTATGTTTTAATTTATGTAATGTTTGTGTACTTAATTAAGTATAGTTGAGAGTATCATTTACAAGTTTATAATGTTTGTGCATTCGTCAGAATAAAGTTTGTGTATTATGTAGTATGAAATTGAGTGTATGAGTGTATGAAATTGAGTATACATGTAGTATATGTAGTATATGTAGTATTTTTGTAGTCTCTTAAATGTCTGGTGAAGGGGAGGACAGAAACTACTGCTTTGCAATGAAAGTTGAGGAAAAAGTTGTACTTAGTGCTTGCACTGATCTACTAACGAATGTAGACAAATTTTAGCAATTTGGTCCAAATATCTGTTATCAAAATATTTTATTCATTCCTCTAATCACGTGTGCAATTCCATCGCCTTCATATGCAATTGATTGTTACCATGTACCATCCGTAGAAGAAAATTATTTGCCGACATAAAATGTCAAAGAAAACTTTATGCATTCTCAAAGTCTAATATGTTCTTATTGGGAACATGGAAAAGTTAGTTTGAGAAAATTTAATCTTATTTGGGAGGAAATATATAAACAAAAGTTGTTTTCATATACTATAATATATANTCTAAATAGTTTTCTAAAAATAATTAGATGCAAAATTTTAAAGCTTTTAATTATAAGCAAAAGATAATTATTTTAAAGTTGTGATGTTTTATAAAATAAAAGAAAAAATTGACGTGATGTTTTATAAAATTAACATCATGTATTAAGAATTATATCATTTGCATAAATTATTTCATCGCATTTTTAGTTATTTAGCTTATAAAATAATTTTATTTTGTGCAATTCAAATAAAACTCGCTACTTTAAAATTAATAGTAAGTCAATACATTCGACAGTAAAACTCTATTCTAGTCTTAAAAAATATAGCAGTCACTATATAGGATTTTTTACATGTATATGGCATTCAAAAGTTTATAATCCCCATAATATGGTGGCTGGGGAAATATTACGGATGTATGGGGGAATTTTCTGAAATCACCACATGATGTGATGATTTCAGAGAAAAAATGATTTTTTTTTTTAGAAAACAGGCTCTGAAATTGCCACAATATATGGCAGTTTCAGAGCCTGAAATCGCCATAAATCATGGAGATTTCAAACTCTGAAATTGCCATATATTGTGGTGATTTCAGAGTAAAAAAAATAAAAATTATTTAATTCTTGAATTCTTCTGCTTCCTCTAGCTGATTGAGTGATAATATTCATAGTGTGTGATTATTTTTTATAGTGTTGCTGCACATATTTTTTATGATGATGAGGTTAGAAAAAATAATGTTGAGGTTAGCAGTTTAGGGTTAGGTTTCACAATGAAAATACAATTTTACAATGAAAGATAACAATGAAAATTACAATCATATGCACAATTTGTTCAATTTGGATGGGTACATGTACATTCATAGTTGTTCATGAAAATCTTGGTGCCTCGGTGCCTCTGTAGGGGTATATCTGTTGGGTGCCCTAATATTTTGACGGTCATGAAGATGATACCCCTGCTCACCTGGGCCACTGGTACTTGCTCCATCGTGATTGCTCCGGCGTCCCATCCACCGCATCATTCGTCTTTGTACTCCGCGAATTCCCCTCGCAAATAGGTTTTCCCTCGGACCAGATCTGGATGACGGTTGCCTCGGAGGTGCATCGGGCTGGTAGTTATCGTGGTCATCGTCTGATGCATCCTCAGGCAGCTCATTCAAATTAAACCTTGTCCTAACCCCGGTACCGGTACCAGACGGCATAGAAGTACCTCTACGTACTTCCACACGATCAATATCAACCGATCTTCTTGGTGAGCGTAGGCGTGGCTCACTATGTCTTGAAGAAGATCCTACGTGGAAGGATCTTCTACCTAACGAGTGTTGTTCACTGTACGTTTCACCAAAAAGAGGGGATTGAACGTGTGGTTTGTACGGAGGTGGAGTGACTTCAACAACGAGATCAAGTGGGTATGGCGTCACTGTAACTTCGTCAACTGGATGTTGGGGAGGTTGTGTTGATGAGGGGCCAAGGTTAAATGGGTCAAAGTCCTCGTCAATCTCATCTAATTGTTGAGCCATCTGTTCGCCTAGCCAGGCATATAAACCAGGTTGTGTAAGGGGATCCGTTTGGGGGACTGGAGCATATGTATGTGCTTGCGGTGGCGGAGCAAAGAAACTATCTGGGGGAGGAGGCGGAGCAAAGAAACCATCTGGGGGAGGCGGTGGAGCAAAGAAACCATCTAGGGGAGACGGTATGTACAAACCGTGCGGGCCCTCATCAAATAAACCATGTGGTTGGTGCACGGGCACTGTACCATGCGGTGGCGAAGGATAATATTCTTGCCACACATCAGGTACCTGTTGATGGTCGTAGATTTGTCTAATGAACCAGATACCATTGCCAGTACTGCATGGTTGGTTTGTAATTAACAAGTCTATCACCAACCAATGCCGCGCGGTTAACCCACATCTGGATCCAAGGATGATGCCTTTGCACCCAGTTAGCAGCCAGCAACGCATGCGGATTTCCCCTCAGATCAACATTGTGCGAGCGACCCAGGATATTGCAACTAGGCCCAGAAGGCACCGTTTGAACCATCCCAAATTGTCGGAGCACGTGATCAGCAGCATGCCACTCAACAATTTCAAAGCATATTAATGGGCATACTACCGACCACGTACCCTGTTTACTCTTCACTTCCCCAGGGTTCAGGGTGCCATATAAACTGCACACAAAAAAATGATTACATTCAAATAGATTGACGGTTAGGGTAACAATGCACTTAATAATTACTAAGGTTTTAGGGTTAGGGTTTTGTACATGGTCTGGGGACATATCGTCTATTTGACTTCTACATATTAGTATTGTAATGTTGTGAGCGTAAGAAACGTAGTCATGGTCAACCCACCTGCAGTAAACAAAAAATTAGGCTTAATAAACCAGATTAAAGGTCAAACATTAATGTTAAACTAATGTTAAACAATGATACTGTCAACTAAATAAGCAATTACCTTGCCGCAAGGGGAAACTGGAAGACGTTCGGGTCACGTGGGTTTGGTGCAAGTGTTAGAAACCTGTGAAATGCCCACACTTGAAGCAACACCATACAACCACACATTCCTCTACAGTTTGCATGCGAAGCGCGACACAATGCTCTTTGAAGCATGGCTAAAATGGCTGAACCCCAGCTATATCTTCCTAGGCCACCCAAATCTCTAAGGATGGCCAAGTACTTTGAATGGATCCAGCTGTCATGCTTATCGCAGAACAATATACTGTCAAACAGACGCAGAATGTACCCACGCGCATGCCATATCAATATCTGACCCATGTCGTACTGGTCAATGTCGTCGCCAATATCAGGGCCAAAATTTTTATTCAACCAGACCGAATTGATAAACGACCTGTCTATATCTTCAGGACCAGGTATGACTCCAAGAAGTTCATGGCATAAGTTTATAAGACCTGGTCCCATAAACACAATTTCTGTGGCAGTTACAGCTTCGCCCTCTGACCCGATCCCAAGGATCATGTTCACATCCTCCAGCGTGATGACACACTCACCATGTGGGAGATGAAATGTGTGGGTCTCTGGCCTTCACCGCTCGACAAGAGCAGAAATAAGTCCTTGGTTCACCCCAATATGGCCTAGCAAGGACACTTGTAGTAAACCGGCATTCTGTAGATACAGATGTATGAGGACGTTCGGTGGCTCAATGGCCCCGTGTCTAGTTCGGAAACTCCGTGCAACCTATATCAGTGACAATTGGCATTAGATATTGTATATAATATGATCAGGGAGTTACGGTTAGGGTTAGGGTAAGAGTTAGGGTTAAGTTAAGGGTTAGGGTAAGAGTAAGGGTTAGGGTTAAGTTAAGGGTTAGGGTTAAGTTAAGAGTTAGGGTTAACCATTTAAATAATTATTAATTAATAAATAGATGATATTTTAAAACGGAGTAGCAGGAGGAATCCAATTCCCTATTGATATATCACATCCTACTATTACTTTCTTTATTTATTTAAACTAAATAAATAAAACAATCACGGTGGTAGAGCATGTTGATATAATTTTTGGACAACGAAACGTACAACATCAAATTTTATTATTGAATTATTAAAATAAAAAATAGAATCTATTTCATTTTAATAATATAAATATAAACCTGATTATCCTATAGGATATTTTCGGAAATGTGTAACAATGGGTCCATAGTGTCATCTCCCCTTCTCACCATCGTGATGATTTTTTTTTTCTAAACTATAGATACAAAATTTACAGTGTCATCGTTACAACCGGTTTGAAATGAAAAAATTAATAACTTAAATGTAAAATAAATAAGTTAAAAGTACAATGAAAAGTAAAAAAAATTTATGTACATAAAATTCATAAGATTAAAATTATACTAGCAAAGAAGTATGAGAAAATGTATAATGGATGCAACAAAAAAAATATGAAATGTGATAGCAGAAGTGAAGGCAAAAAAAGAAGAAGAAGAAGAAAGCAATCAGCAATGGAGGAAAAAAAAAGAGGGGAAGCAATGAAGTATTTTCGGTCTGTGGGGGACCAAATATAGGAGAAGAAGTGAAGAGAAATGGATGAATGGTTGAAATCCGTCTGCCACGTGTCATCTCCCTAGCAGATTCCCACTCCCCTGTCCCCCCACTCCACTGTTGTCTCCCACGCGGATTCCCACTCCACTGCGCCTATGGCCCACCGATTTCAGAATTTTCTGAAATCTCCATGACTTGTGTCAATTTCACCTTTTTTTTTTTAATTTTCTGAAATCTCCCTGACATGTGGTGATTTCAGACTTTAGCCCCATACACTTGTAATTTTATTTTTTGACCCATAAATTCAGATTTTACTCTCCCAAAACCCATATAAATGTCAAAACCCCCACTATACACACATTTTTGCTGTTAGATTAGTATTTTTCTCCACCTTCAAAAGCAATTTGATTTTCATATAATCAATTATTTGAAAAAATTAAAGACACATGTTAAGTTTGACATATAGTTATTGATGTATATTATTATTTTTTGATACATTGATACTGAAATTTAAACTCTATCCTCATGCATATTATTGGTATCACACCGTTAAACCATTTCTATTGGTATATATCATGATTGAATATCCAATTAAATATGGAGGGTGGGTGAGTGGCAGACCACACTGGAAACGGTGAGTGTAAAGGGGTAAGTAGTGGCATACTTGAAGGTAATGGTTTGGCCTGGGAGCAAAGGCTTGCCACCATTAACGAGGCAGTCATTGTAGCTAAGGCGCTTGAATTTTTCTGGGTTTATTAAGTTCGCTGAACTGAAGTTCCCACAGTTCACGTGAATGTTGGAGATGTTCCTCCCGCTGGCGCCAACGTTAGTGATCTCGACTGTGTATGTGGGTATGCCACTTGGCAGTGGTCTCGTGGCAGCTTGGCTTATTTCAATGTCTTTGCGGCACTTCTCATCCATGTTCCTATCACCCACTGCCACACACACACACACTCTCCATGAAATAAAGAATGATGGGGTCAAATATCATAGAATAAGAATCAGTAGTGGTTTCTTTGACGCACCTGTGAGAAAAACGAGCACTCCAAGGAAGAACAAGACTGAGATTATCGACTTCGGCTTCTCCATATCGAACAACGCAGCTAACCTAAAGCTATAAAAATCAAAGTTCTAGGGATAATTCTTTCTTCTCTCTCTCTCTCTTTTTTTTTTTTTTTGAGTTGAGGAATAATTCTAATTTGTTACTCTCTCCTTCTATTTATAATTGTTATTTTTTTAATTTTAAATACATTTAGTCAACAATGTATTTAAAAATTAAAAATGACAACTAAAAGTGAACAAATAAATAATTCATAAGATAAAATGCACGTGAAATATATACACAAAATTCCTATTATATATTATTTCCTCTTATCCATAATAATATTCTATAATACATTTCCCTTTTTATATTCATTTATAACTTAACATATTTAAATCTAATTTGTGTTGAATTACATTAAGATATAATGACCCTAATGCTATCATGGAATATAGAGCGTAAGTTACAATGTTTCCAGACCACATTGCAGAAGATTCTTCTTTTAAGAAATACTACTATAAAAGAACATTAAAAAGTTAATTGAAGGAATTTTGATAGTTGACCAACCGAAAAAAAATAAATTATTTTGACCTCAATATTTTAGTTTAATTAAACATTTTGAATGTTTACATCAATTTGAAAAAGAACATGAGCTAATTTTGAGTTTTTTAATTTATTAAAATATTTTATTTAGATCTACACCATTAAATTTTTTTATTATGACCATTAATTCTTAATTCTAATCTAAAAGTTGTTATAGTGTTGGTCCAAGTGGTAAGCGGCTTGGTATCGCTTAAGCAAGGTCCCGAGTTCGAGACCTTGTGTACGCAGTTATCCCCGCTGGGAGACTCACCCGCCATAGCCAGGTGCGCGACCCGGGTCGACCCGAATTAGTCAAGGCTAAGCCTTGGAAACCAGGCAGGCAACCTAAAAAAAAAGAGCATTGTAGTTAAGTATAAATAATTTTTTGATCTTTTTCCTTACATAAAAATATAGTTTATCCTTTTGAATAATTTAAATATTATTAGTTATTTTTCTCGATTAACTCTCTTTAGTGGTCCTTTATACTAATTTTCTTAAAAAAATAATGACTAAATCTATACTATTAAATAATGAGGATTCCAAAAATATCTACTTTTGGTGTCTCTGAATTAGAAGACTTAATATATTGAATATTTTGTACTAAACAAATTAAATTACACATTTACTAACAATTTTTAACTGTCATCACGCTACTTCTATTTGCACCATATTTGACAACAAAAGACAATTGACCACAGAATGATTTTTCATTTTAATGGGTGGAAATTAAACATTCAACTTTATGGTTAAAAGATAAGGTGAGAGCTAGTCTACCGACCTTATAGTTAGGTGTTAGAACATTTATTTATTATGTTTGGTGTAATTTAATTTGTATTTTTGTTCTGTTGATTTGTGCATATTGAGTACTTTTTTTTACTTTCAGATTTGTCTTACTAAGTTTTTTTTTAAAATAAATTTGAATGAGGTTTGATCTACATGAATTAAAACATTATTGAATTTTGGTTAATGACTCTACCTTTACTTGTTTGCCTAATTATAAGGTTTAAGCCTTTTAATAAATCATCGAACAATATAAAATGTAGCTCTCGAGATTTTTGAAACAGGTAATTTNTTGTTTAGTTTTTCAAAAATATCCTTCTTAATCTTTCACACTTTTTCTCTTTCATAATTAAACATCTAAATTTATTCAAACTCAATATTATTGCTATTTATCATTATTATTATTATAATTATTATTTAAATCTTCTTTTAATATGTTGTTATTGTACTTCTACTATACTTTTTTATCTTGTACGTTAAGAATAATATATATTATGTTTGATTTGATTTGATTTGATTGTGATTTGTTTTTTGCCGTTGAGTTTTAGTCGTTGTGTTTTCAGCCTATAAATACACTCACCTTCTATTGTAAATTAACTCAGATATAACAACTCAGATAATATAATTGTTATTTCTTTGTTATCTTTCTTTCTCCTATATTTTTCTGTGCCCCATTTATCTGTTTTTCCACGATGTTTAACACGTAAAAAATTATGTGTGACTTTCTTTCATAAAACATATTAAATTAAAAATTTTACGTTAAAATGAAGAAACATAATAGCGTCACAAATAAATTGAATTAGATTTCTTACTTCGCTAAACTATCTTTGTATATTTTCATACATTTTTTTAAATAATCAACAAGCATGATAAATCATTAAATATTAACATGAATTTTTTATTTGAACTTTTTTAGTGACATAGCCTGAATACAAAATTTATAGTTATTTTTTTAATTTTAAAATTCAAACAAAAATTATACTAAAACTAAATATGTACAAAGAAGTGTACGTGTGTCTACAATTTATCACTTTATTTATTTATTTATTTATTTCAGTAAAGGTGCTAGAAAAAATAGTGACCTCACATGACAAGAAATTCACTTGAGATAATCTATTTTCGGTAATTATTGTTATTATTATAAAAAAGACTTCATTTTTTATGCATTTTTTGAGTAAAAATTGTTTATACTATCATTCAATCATGTGTTGTTATATAAGTAAAAATGATTGATTATCACACTCACTATCACCAATAGTAATTGTTTTTGTTCATGCAATAACATATGATTGGATGACAATATAAAATTAATTTTTACATTAATAGTGCATAAAAATTAAGCTCTTATATAATTTAAAAATTAATTTAATATTTAAATCTAAATTATTATATCAATAATGAACTATAACAAAATTATAATATTTTGGGGTCACATAAAAATGAAAATATAATCAAAATTAACAATATTAAAAATAAAATTAATTAGAAATTGGTATAATAATAATAGTAATATTGATATAAAGCTACCACTTCACAAAAAGAAAGATATACAATTACCAAAATACTTTCACAAAATAAAAGATTAAAGAACCGTAAATGATGAAATTTAAAAGATGTTTTAAATAATATCAAGAATAATGAATTTGATTAACACTCAAGCAATATACTTTAAATGTTCAATAATAAATTAAAGAATGACACTTTAAGAAAATGAAATAACCACCAACTAAATGAGAGGGATAATAGTAAAATAAGGAGTGATAATAGACACTCCTTTAATATGAGAAAGTTTAAAATGAATAGTAAATTGACCACGTTATCCTTTGATGTCTGTATGTAATATATCCTGTAGCCATGATACAATTAAAGTGACTATTTTTTTTTTAGCTTGGATAAGTTAGAAATGTAGTTGAGTCGTCAACTAAGAATTTTTTAAAATTTCACCTTTGTCATATAAGTGTTTCTAACTACTCAATGTGGAATAACTTCGTGATGATTGTTGTGGATTTGTGGCATTGGAGTTTGGTTGTATTTATTGACCACATGAAGCAGTTTGGTTCATAATATAACCATCATGCTCCCATGAAGGGAGAAGGGAGAAGGGAGAAGGGAGAAGGGTGGGTGCACTTCTAATAAGGTTGATGACGTTGTGCGGTTAACAATTTAAAACAACATTCAAATTTCATGACATAACTAATTCTTAGGAGAGACTAATTTGATTGATGTCAAAAGATTAACTTAATTGATATTTGTCAAATTTAAGAACTAATATGATAATGTCTATAACTCAAGGGCGAAATAAACCAATGCAAGCATCTCCAATAACGAATTTAAAGATTTACTACTTAACTTTTTGTTGTCTGTATTTTTTTTCTTGGTCATGAATCATTATCTTATTTGTCTCCTCAATTGGGCCGTAATCAATAGAAACCAAGGGCATAAGACCACCAAGCTAGATATATCCTTCCCAAGAAAACGGGTGTCTTGGAATGGGGGAAATCAGTGAAATGGGCTTCAAGAAAGAAACAAATTGGGCCCTTTTGTTGTTTGTATTGACCCTATATTACGAGGCATTTGGCTTAAATTTATGACGATGATGCATACCATGGTTTAGACAAAAGCAATTAGAGAGTAGGCTTGGCTCAAATCATGGTTTACACTTTTTTTTACGATGAGTTTCCAGACTCAACACAACAACGATAGTCTCAAATCTTGGAAACATCCTCTACACTTGCGAGGGATAAGACAAGGTACATACATCTATTATCTACTGAACTTAGCAAGTGTGAACTTCATGTATTATTAGACCACTCTGTTTTATTGTTTTTTCAATCATAAATCCAAACATACTATTAGCTAAATCCTATAACATAATTTCTAGACACAAAGATCATTTGTAACTCTAAATTGTACAACTATAAACTTGACAAAATTTACTGTTGATTTAGAATTTGCAAATATTATATTTGATGGCAAATATTATATTTGATGACAAACATTGTATGAACTTTACTAATGTGTGTATTAAGTGTTTCAATAAAAATAAAAACGCAAGGACTAAGCCCATCCACATTCTATAAGCTGCAAAAAGTCAAAAGGCCCAAAAGTTTTAAATAAAGTAAGAAAAATAAAAGGAATACATAGGATGAAAAGAAGAAGAGAAGAGACGCACGCTGCAGAAGAAAAAGAAAGGAAAGTGCAATATTACATGAAGAAAGGAAAACATTAGTTAAGAACAAAATTTGGGAAGAATTGAAAAAGGAAAGAAAAGGTGACGTGAAGTCACCAGTAAAGAGGAAAGAAAATAAAGAAATGGAAGTCAATGAAAGAAAGAGATTGACAATGACATGTCTACAAAAAAAGTAACTTTCATAAGCAAAATCATCCTTTCCATGGTCAAAAAGGAAATAAAGAAAGAAGCAATCAGCAAAAGCAAGGAAAGAAAAGATAAAAATCAAATGATGAAAAGATTAACAAGAAGTGATGAGACAATTCAAAAAAAAGAAGCTTGAAAAAATAAAATCATTATTTCCCACTGTCAAAAAGGAAATAAAGAATGCTGCAATGGTTAGAATTTTTATCCTTCCCAAGAACACCAAGGGCACAAGACCACCAAGCTAGTTATATCCTTTCCAAGAAAACGGGTGTCTTGGAATGGGGGAAATCAGTGAAATGGGCTTTAAGAAAGAAACAAATTGGGCCCTTTTGTCGTTTGTTTTGACCCTATATTACGAGGCATTTGGCTTAAAGTTATGACGATGATGCATACCATGGTTTAGACAAAAGCAATTAGAGAGTAGGCTTGGCTCAAATCATGGTTTACACTTTTTTTTACGGTGAGTCTCAAGTCTCAATACAACAATGATAGTCTTAAATCTTGGAAACAGCCTCTCCACTTGCAAGGGATAAGACAAGGTACATACATCTATTGTCTACTGAACTTAGTAAGTGTGAACTTCATGTATTATGAGACCACTCTCTTTTATTGTTTAGAGTTTTTCAATCATAAATCCAAAGATATTATTAGCTAAATCCTATAACATAGTTGCTAGACACAAAGATCATTTGTAACTCTAAATTGTACAACTATAAACTTGACAAAATCTACTGTTGATTTAGAATTTGCAAATATTATATTTGATGACAAACATTGTGTGAACTTTACTAATGTGTGTATTAAGTATTTCAATAAAAATAAAAACGCAAGGACTAAACCCATCCACGTTCTATAAGCTGCAAAAAGTCAAAAGGCCCAAAAGCTTTAAATAAAGTAAAAAAAAATAAAAGGAATACATAGGATGAAAAGAAGAAGAAGAGGCGCACGCTGCAGAAGAAATGGAAAGGAAAGTGCAATATTACATGAAGAGAGGAAATCATTAGTTAAGGACAAAATTTGGGAAGAATTGAAAAAGGAAAGAAAAGGTGACGTGA